>JXTB01000197.1:320656-404038 GCA_002914805.1 Parasponia andersonii | reverse complement strand
AAGAAGAAGCCAAGGAAAAGGACAGATTTAGGTGCCTCGTCTTCAAGAATTAGAAAACGAAAAGCACCAGCCACACCTCCACGCTCAGAACCTTCATCTCCAGAGACAGTGTCACCACCAGCTCCTCAACCAGCTCCACAAGAAGAAGGTAATTACACGTTCATTCTAATTACCCTTATACTATATTTCCTCGCTCACTAACATATCTGTACAGAGATGGTCATTGGTAGCGGCTTGCGAGCACCACCTTCAACTCTCGGGTCCATGGCAAAAACCAAGACACCCGAGAGTACCCCGCCATCAAAAGGGAAGGGGAAGGTCGACTGCTCGAAGAAGAGAAAAGTTGCCTTCGAGGACTTCCCAGCAAGCTCGCCTCCACCACAACCTCAGCCAGCGAGTCATCCTGACCCCCCCACCGAGGCTGCCACTTCTTCGGAACCGACCTTGGTAGATAAGGGTGAAGAGCTCTTCTCACTCCTCAACCAATTACCAGAGAAGGCTGGTATAAGCGCAGCCTTTATTGATCGCTTCATATCTGAGGAAGGTTAGGAGCAGATGAAGCGACGTTCTGCCAAGGTCGCTTTTGGATCTGCGATGAGGATGCTGGCCAATGTAAGCTTTTCTATCTTCTCTTCGTGTGTATTCTCTTGGTGTTAACAATTAGAGATTTATATATTTTTTTTTTAGACTATGGCTGCTGCTAACCTGATGCACGACCCAGTTCTCGAATGCTTGGAGAAGGCTGAGAAAGTTGAAGAGATAACACAAGCGTTCGAGAACTCGGAAAAGGCTCGGGAGGAGGAGAGAACGGCCTTCAACTTGGAGAAGCAGCAGATGCTCGAGGACCTGGCCAAGGAGAGACTTGCCAAGGAAAATCTCGAGGAGAAAGTCAAAGAGCTCGAGAAGGTCAATTTTGAGCATCCGGATCGTATGAGGGAAGCGACCACCGAGGTAGTTCACAAAGCTATCGAGGAGTTCAAGGCGACCGAAGTCAAAGAACTCGAAGATAAAGCTAGTGATATCGCCTCGTCGACTATCATTTTCAACATTTTCTGCATGCATCTGGATTTTGACTTCTCCATCCTTGGCGAGGACATAGTCGAACTCGTGCAAAGCTGGAGGGAGGATACCACCAAGGCTGGGGATGGCGGCGCGAGCCCTTCTACGTAACTCTTTTTTTTTTTATTTTTAGAACAATGCGGGCTTTGTCCCCCTTCTTTTCTGTGCATGTACGGATGACTTTTAATAAATATTATTTTTCCTTATATGCTCCTGCAAAACAATGAAAAAACAACAGTAATTTTAACTAAGTAGTCAATCACAGGTGATTGATCAGTACGCTTTTAGCGATTTGAATCCGACTAACTTAAAACGAGTTTTAAGCGTTAGGATAGGTTAGGTCGCTTAAGAAAACAGTCAATACGAGTGATGCAAACTCGAACTGTATTTCAAAAGTTCCATGTCAAAATAAAACATAGCAATATATCACTTCGAACAACGAACATTTTGCTTAGTTACTTTTCTGTTCGAGGAGGGAAATTGCGTAATACGACATGCTGAGGCATGAAGCGAGGAGAAAATCCTAGGATTTTAAGGAGATTCAGATACTTCGACGATCTAAAACCCTGTCTCATCTAAATGGACATTTGTATAGTCCCTTAGGAAACCAGTAGGAGATAACATTCTTGATCCCACTGCCTCCTGAGTTTTATGGTGTCCGAAAACTGCCATAAAACTATAAAAGACGATCGGAAACGAGCTGAAGTAATAGTCAAAGAAGTATTATTGACGAATATTAATGAAGAAGATACAGTAGGCTGTTAAAGATAACATGAAGATTTATTGATAATAACGATGAAGTTGGTCTGCATTCCAGGCATGCTCGATCTTTTGTCCACCGATGCGAGCTAGGTTATATGTCCCAGGTCGAATGACGTTATCAATAACATAAGGTCCTTCCCAAGAAGGCCCAAATACACCAGCACCATGTTCTCTATTATTAGGTAGAACTCGTCGAAGGACAAGATCTCCAACTTCAAAATGTCTACCTTTGACTTTGGAATTATAATATCGAGCAGTGCGTCGTTGGTATGATGCAATTCGGAGCTGAGATTGTTCACGCCGCTCTTCTAAAAGATCGAGTTCAACTCTCAGCAATACATCATTCTGATTTTGCTCATAAGCAGACTGCCGCAGGGAGCCTGCACCAATTTCAACAGGGATTATCGCTTCATATCCATAAGCCAAAGAAAATGGACTCTTTCCAGTAGTGGTTCGTTGTATGGTGCGATAAGCCCATGAAACTTCTGGAAGTACCTCTGGCCAAGCTCCTTTATGTTCCTCCAGTTTTGTCTTTATATTCTGCTTGAGTATTTTGTTTATCGCTTCGACCTACTCATTGGCTTGTGGATGAACAACAGCGGAGAAGCTTTTTTTGATGCCCAAGTTATTGCAGAAGTCACGGAACTCGTCACAGTCGAATTGCTTTCCATTATCAGAAATTATGGTATGTGGTATACCATATAGACAGATTATAGATTTGTAAACAAAATCTATCATCTTCTTCGCAGAGATGGTGCTCAAGGCCTCGGCTTCCGTCCATTTTGTAAAGTAATCGACTGCGACCACCGCATACTTCAAACCACCTCGCGCTAATGGAAGCATCCCGATAATATCAATTCCCCACACAGCAAATGGCCATGGACTAGTCATTGAAGTTAAAGGAACATGTGGTTTTCTAGGAATGGTCTCAAATCGTTGACATTTGTCACATTTCCTAGCAAATTCCAATGTATCTTTCTTCATAGTTGGCCAAAAGTACCATTATCGAAGAATCTTGTTTGCAAGCGCTTGTCCCCCAGAATGATTTCCACATATTCCTTCATGAATTTCCCTCATAATATAGCGTGCTTTTTTATCATTGACGCACAATAATAATGGCGAGCTGAAACTCCTTCGATAAAGTTGTCCATCCTGGATGATATAGCGAGCTGCTTTCATGTGAAGCCGCCTTGCATCGTCTTTATTCTCAGGGAGATCGCCATTTTGTATATATTGCATTATGGGGTCCATCCACGACGGTTCTTCATCAACTGGCATAATTACTTGGGGTTCGACCTCGATGCTTGGTGATATAAGAAATTCAACGGGAACTACCTTCAACAATTCTGCATCTTTCGTCGAGGCGAGCTTAACGAGCGCATCTGCCCGGGTGTTTTTAATACGAGAAAGAAGTTGTATGTCATAAGTGTCAAACGTTAAGAACAACTGCTGCACCTTCTCCAAATAGGCCATCATTCTTTCTCCTCTCGCTTGATAATCACCCTTAACCTGACAGACGGCCAGCTGGGAGTCGCTATACACCTCAATTATTTCGACCTTCATTTCATGTGCGAGCTTTAGCCCAGCTATCAGTGCTTCGTATTCGGCCTCATTATTCGACACTGGGAATTTGAAGCGAAGCGCATAATGAATGTTGTGCCCTTCAAGATTGATTAAAACTATTCCCGCACCTGCTCCATTTTCATTCGATGACCCGTCAACATAAAGCTTCCACAACTTTGATGTATCTGAGGCGGGTTTCTCGAGTACTCCCGTGGGAAGATTGACGTCGTATGTAAATTCTGCAATAAAATCTGTGAGGGCCTGACCCTTTATAGTAGTGCGAGGTTGAAAATTGATGTCAAATTGACTCAATTCAACAGCCCACTTAAGCAGCCGTCCTGACACCTTAGGTTTCTGTAAGACCTGTTTCAGCGGGAAATTCATGAAAACCTGGATGGAGTGAGCATGGAAGTAAGGTCAAAGCTTTCTTGATGAAATGACGAGTGCCAGCGCCAATTTTTCCATCTCTGGATATCTGGTTTCAGCATCAAGTAATCTTTTACTTACATAATACACAGGTCGCTGAATATTTGCCTCCTCGCAAATTAATGCGACACTCGTCGCATACTTAGAAACAGCGAGATATAGGCATAATTCTTCTCCTGGATTTGGTTTCGACAAGAGTGGAGGGGAACCTAAGTGTTTTTTCAATTCTTGGAATGCCTGCTCGCATTTCTCCGTCCACTGAACCTTTTTGATCCCTTCAACACCTCAAAGAAAGGTTGGCATTTATCGGTTGATCTGGATACAAACCGACTCAGAGCAGTTACTCTTCCTACTAGGCTTTGCACATCTTTGGGTTTACGAGGAGATTGCATATCAATCAACGCTTGTATCTTCTGAGGATTTGCTTCGATCCCTCGCTGGTTGACCATAAAACCCAGAAATTTTCCAGATCCTACTCCGAATGCACACTTCTAGGGATTTAGCTTCATCTGGTATCTTCGGAGGATTTTGAACATCTCATCAAGGTGCTTGATGTGATCTTCAGCTTTCTCCGATTTGACTAGCGTATCATCGATGTATACCTCCATTGTCTTGCCAATTTGCTTTGCAAACATCATATTGACAAGACGTTAGTAGGTTGCTCCCACGTTGATAAGTCCGAAGGGCATCTTTTTATAACAGTATAACCCTCAATCAGTGATGAACGAGGTATGTTCCTCATCTAGCTCGTACATGGGGATTTGGTTATATCCTGAATATGCATCCATGAAACTCAAAAGCTCATGCCCCGACGTCGCATCTACAAGCTGATCGATTCTCAGAAGAGGGAAGCTGTCTTTAGGACATGCTTTGTTGAGATCGGTGAAATCAATACAGGTCCTCCACTTCCCATTAGATTTTTTTACCAAGACCGGATTTGCAAGCCAGTCAGGGTAGAAAGACTCTCTTATGAACCCAATTTCGAGCAACTTCTCCACCTCTTCTTTTAATGCGACGTAGCGTTCTGGATTCATGACCCTTCTTTTCTGTCATACAGGCTTCTTTGTCGGATCTATGTTAAGACGGTGGGATATGATCCTTGAATCAATCCCTACCATATCCGAATGCTGCCATGCGAAGACATCCAAATTAGCCTTCAGAAAAGCGATCAATGAAGCTCGCACAGGTCCTTGAACCTCCGTTCCAATCTTTAAAGTCCTGGAAGACAGATCGAATAATAAATACTCCAGGTCTTCAACGGGTCCAATTCTGACTTCTTCGCCTATTTCTCGAGGATCGAAGTCTTCACTGGTCGTTTCAATTGATGCTTTCACTGACGGTTCGACTGACGCTTTATCTGACGATCCGACTGGAGCTTCGCTCGCTACCTCGACTGACGCTTTGCCCGCTGCCACGACTGACGCTTTGTCTACTGCCACGACTGACGCTTTGCCCGCTGCCACGACTGATGCTTTGTCCACTGCCATGACTGACGCTTTGTCCACTGCCACGACTGACGCTTTGCCTGCTGCCACGACTGAAGCTTTGCCTACTACCACGACTGATGCTTTGTCCGGCAGGTGGACCATCATTGCGAGTTGTTATAACATATCCTCGCATCATATTGATTTCCTCGCACCTTGCTTACCCCGTGTTGGGTCGGGAACTTCATTGTTAGATGGTAAATTGAGGTGACGGCTCGAAGTACCCTTAATGTCGGTCTTCCTAGCACAGCATTGAAGGCAGAGGGACAATCTACCACCAAAAATTGGGTCATTATCGATGAAACCCTTGGATAGGTCCCAACGCTGACCATCAGTTCAATCATGCCCATAGGCATCAGGCTGTCACCAGTGAAACCATAGAGTGGAGTGACGGTAGGCTTCAGGTCGCTCTCATTCAACCCCATCTTCTTAAAGGCGTCGAAGTACAGGATGTCCACAGCACTCCCGTTATCGACCAATACTCGCCACAACTGTGTGCTTCCACAGTTAATTTTTATGACCAGTGCGTCATTATGCGGATAATGGACTTCCCTTGCATCTTGCTCTGTGAAGGTAATGTCCATTTCGGGTACTCGTTGAAGCTTGCGTGGTCACTGCTCAAGATGCATGAAGTTGGTTAACGGCTGCTATCGAGCTTCTCGCGCATATCTGTCCTGTGCTCTCTTGGAATCTCCTCCAACGTGCGGTCCTCCAAAAATTGTTCGCACCTCATGCTGAATTTCTGGAGGTCGCTGTTGGTCTTCTTCTCGCCTATCGTCACCCTGCCTGGTGTACTGCCGCAATCGCCCCTCTCTAATCAGCCTTTCAATTTCATCCTTCAGGGCAAAGTAATTATTTGTATCATGCCCAATATCATTATGATATCGGCAAAACTTGTTGGGGTTGCACTTTGTCCTGTCCCGCTTCATTGGTTCTGGTTGTCGGAATCGCTCCTTCTGGTTTGTGACCGCATAGGTTTGATCTATGGGCGCGTTCAATTCAATGTGATTGTTAAACCTCATGGGAGCTCTTGAAATCTCCTGCCTTTTGGGTCTAGGCTGATTCTCATTTGTCTGTTCATTATTCCTCTTATTTTTCTTATTACCGCTTTTGTTGGTAATGACTGCATCTTTAGTCGCATCTGTCCTTCCTCCTTTTAGTCTTTTAAATATTCTCGCGCGAAGATTCTAACCTCAGATGCTGACCAACTCTTCGGTAGAAGTCTTCGAGAGTTCTACACTCTCGCTCAAGTAATTCCTCCCAGAGTTTTGTTTCTGGTCGCATCCCAGCCATCATGAGAGTTAGAACTCCTCCTTCAGGTGGGTTGTTGACCTTTGCTAGCTCTGAGGTGAATCGATTGAGATAAGACCGTAGAGTCTCCTCTGGACCTTGCCGGATCACAGACAAACTAACAAGCGGAACAGTGAAATTCTTTGCAACTTGAAACTGTCTCAAGAATGCCGTCTGTAATTGTTGCCAGGACGAAATTGAGCCGGATTTGAGTCCTCGGAACCACTTCTTCGCTGCTCCCGAGAGTGTTACAGCGAAACATCTGCAACGTGCATGATCACTAACCCGATGTAGTTCCATCAAGTCACTGAAGTGATCCATATGGTCTTGTGGATCAGTTTTCCCATCAAAAGTGTTAATGGTGGGAAGTCTGAATCCAGTGGGAAGGGCTGCAGCTCGAACTTCCTCGCTGAATGGTGACTGATGATACCTATCAGCGAGCTCATCGTCCCAACCAGCAAGTGCGTCTAACGCGATCCTTAAATTGTGAACATCGACGTTCAGAGGGAAAGCATCATCCCTCGCTGGCGGCACAGGCGGCCTTCATTCGTTATCCTGATGCATGGCGGGTTGGTTAGGTAGAGTCTTCTGCGATCTGTGAGAGGAATCCAGTGAAATAGTGCGACGAGACTGACTTTGGTCATTGTGATGCGATACGGATCGATCATGACTATGTCGTCACTCCAAATACTGTCTTAGGTCTGCAGGATCTTGTCTCGATTCTCTGCTGATCCTTTCGAAGACGCTTCTCGATGGTCATCCTTGTTTGCCGCTCAGGCGATCTTGACTATTAGTGGATTTACGAGAAGGTTGTACACGATCACGGTTCGTACTTGAACTCTCCGTACCAGATTCTGGAGGCAAGTTTGCGACCTTGCCTTTCCCTTTGGAGATGCGATCTTCATGACGCTCTTGCTGAGTTCTTGGCTGGCCGCGTCTTCTCGTCTCTAGGATCTGTATTCCTTTCTCAGGTAACTGAGTAGGACGTTCGTGTTGTGGTGGAGTCACCATCTGCCCTTCAGCAAGTCGTCGCAAGGTGTCATTGATCTAGTTAGTGACTTGCTGAAGGTTCACCAGTGTCTCCTCCATACGTTCCTGTCTCTGGGAAAGGTTTTCTGTTGCAGTCATAGTAGGCTGATCCGGAGCAGGGTCTGCCTGTGTAGCAGCAGTACTTTGAGATTAGTTTTGGCTAGTTCCGGTGACTCTGGTAGTGTTTCTAGTGTTTGCCATTATTAAAAAAATAGAATTTGACAAATTTTTCCGCCGGAATAGCCCTCCTTCTAGCGCCAATTGTTGATGGAGGTTTTATCAACAATAAATTTAGAAAAAATTAAGAGATGTGGCTTGTGTAAGTTGGGTTATTAATCAAAGCAAATAAAGAGAGAGGATTTTATAGTGATTCAGCCCCAAAAAAGATGAGCTTACGTCCACTGTTTTTCACTATTTTATGGAGAATTACAAGCACTCAAAGTTACAATGTCTTGTCTGGAAATCTCTCTCAAATTGGGAGTCGGAATTTTGAAGTCTGGAAATTGGAGAACCGAAAAAACAATTGGAATCCCCCCTTCTGGAACATTGAGTCCCCTTTATATAGATGAAAGTAACCCAATGTTCCTAATTGTGAAAACGGGTAACTATACCATCGGGTAATACAATTTAAGTAACAACATAATTAGACAACCACTCAAAACGGGTAACTGGTTGATCATCAATAGAGGACTTCTGTTTCCCTTTCCTTGCAGGTTTCCTGTTTGACAAAGCATAGACTTGTTTTCCTTTTCTTTCGGAAGAGGTCGCCCACAACCTATACAGAGAAGGTCGCACATAACTTATGCAAAAGAGGTCACACGACTACACGGAGGAGGTCGCATATAACCTAAGCAGAAGAGGTCGCACATATCCAACACGGAGGAGGTCGAACTTAACCCTTATTTATGCGACCTTAGGATTTTAGACCGCACAACGAAATCTATCCTAGAATCTGTTAAGATTACTACTGATAACAAGAATCCATCAAGATCATCAAGAATTTATCAAGAATTCATTTTTAAAAAAATGATATGGTGTTAGATTTAATTAACGAAAAAAAAAAGTGATATTAACCTAATTTATTCTAAATCCGTAGCTAATTCAGCGGCCACGATCATCCAAAAAGCCACCAAATTTGGTGTTCAACCCTCGCCAATAGTCGCGGCCTTCAGCTCCCGAGGCCCAAACACAAGAACGCCAGAAATACTCAAACCAGACGTATTAGCCCCCGGAGTGAATATCCTAGCTGCATGGACCGGCGCAGCTGGGCCGACGGGATTGGGCGAAGACAAGAGGCGAATCAGCTTCAACATCAAATCAGGTACATCCATGTCCTGCCCTCACGTAAGTGGGCTGGCGGCCTTAATCAAATCTATGCAGAAATGGAGCCCAGCTGCTATCAGATCGGCCCTAATGACCACTGCCTATTACACATACAAAAACGGTAAAACTATACAAGACATCGTCACACGGACTCCAGCTACGCCATTTGATTACGGAGCTGGACACGTGGATCGAGTGGCAGCCCTTGATCCGGGACTGGTCTACGACATTACTGTTGAAGACTACATAAGGTTCCTCTGTGCCTCAAACTACACTAAGGAGCAGATTAAGACTGTGACTAAGAGAAACTTTAACTGTAATAATGGGAAGAAGAAATACAGCGTGGGAGATCTCAACGACCTTTCTTTTGCTGTTCCTTTGAAAGCAGCGTCCGATGAAGACGGCGGAACTAATAGGTCAACTACCGTTACATACACCAGGACTCTAACAAACGTCGGGACAAGCCCGGCAAGATATAGGGTCAAAGTATCAAAGGTTGACGCAGTGAAGATCTCGGTCTAACCAATAACGTTGACTTTCAAGAAGTCATATGAGAAGTTGACTTACACTGTAACGTTTACTGCTAGGCCTATGCCGTGGCTTACAGATCGATTTGCTCGAGTTGAATGGTCAGATGGGATACACGTTGTTGGAATCCTATTGCTTTTAGTTGGTCATAAATCTTACGATCATAATATTACTGAATTTCAATTGATTTGATTCCATAAAGCTGCTCTCGAATCGAATTAGATCAGCAAAGTGAATATCATTCATTTCCTATGTTGTTTTCATTTGTCTTCTCAATGAGTTAATTAAGCCAATTTACGTGTTGATTAAAGAAATGGGAATGGGCAAATCAAACGGAATTAATGATCTTAATGAGCCTCAAAACCTAAGAATGGAAACCACACTAGGTGGTAGGACTATCTGTGTCGAGATGTCTAATTACCTACCGACCCCTTAATTAATATAGTACATGTGTTATGTGTATAGCTGTAATGCTAATTTACTTTGATATTTCAACAATATCTTGTTTGCTCGCGTTACGGCCACATGTATTGATGGTGTGAACCATATTAAATGGTTATCACTTATCAGTTTAGCTGGACCGGCCCAAGCTTCATGCTCCTCCAAGGCTTATACAGATAAACCGCCCCTATAATTATGAGTCTTATACGTACAAATCCACATTCCTCTAATAACTGTATCCAGAAGCTTTCGTCGCAATCGAATCAATCATTATCAGAAATGTGCGTTCAGCTTATCAAATGACAATATGACTTCTTACGACCCTTCTCAAATTATTAGTAATATCTTGGAGGGTTAGAAAATGACATACGAGCTACCCATTATAATCCTTCGTGTTTTGCTTGGAGGGTATCATTCTGTTCTTGTTTCTTGGTTAAAGCAAAGCTGTCATTACAACATTATTCTTTTGTTATTAACGATTAATAGGCCCTTAGGAATAGAGCTATGTACCTTTAAATAATACTGTTCATTTCTAAGGCTTATAAACGATAAAATTTGACGAAAATCTTACCCTTCAAAATCAAAATATTTATTGGGATAACTAAAAAAAATACCCATTAGTATGACATAATTGCACTGTAATTTTAATTATGTCTTTTAGTTTGTACAAAAGTTATCCCCACGTTTTAAATCTTTACAAATTTATACTTTTGTGAATAAATTGGATGATTTGTGCTAACTGTTTTAAATTATATTCAATAGGTTTTTTGTATTAATCAACAAATAAAATATATTATCAATTTCGTATTTCACGAGAAATTTATTAGTCAATTTATATTTAGAAGGTATAAATTTGTAGAGATTTATAATGTGAATATATAATTTTGCAGAAATTAAAAAATAAGGTGCTCAGGATGAGGGTGCATTTTCTTGCAAAAGAAAAATTAAACATAATAATGATTAATTATAATAAGCTTTGTGGGTCATAGTCTAACGCCATATTTTAGGTAGGCTTCAATTAGATTAATATACTGAATTTAATGACTTAAAATTTAAATTATTGAATTTAACATGAGGTGTTCTATAAATAGTAGTCGTATTACATAATCTTAATAAACAATTAAATTTCATAAATTTGCAAGAATTCAAAATACTGAAAATAACGTGGGAGATTATAAATAGTGCGGTCGTATTATACAACTTAACATAGTAAACAACTCACCCCCACTGATTAGCGAGTATTTAAATTACAGAATTTGAATGTTAGTAGTTATGTTAGTACAATATAATTTGTTAGCATCATGTAGATATATTTAGAGCAATAGAAAATAATAGGTTGAGTTGCTCAATATTCCAAAATATATAATGATAATAGTAATAATAATAATAATAATGATAATAATGATATTAAAAGATATAATAATATAAATATATATTATTATGTGATATATATATATATATATATATATATGGATGCGGAATTTTAAAGGTATAATATATATAAGTTGCTAATCTAATAGGTATTTTTTTTTACCTATTTGTAGGTATTTTTTAGCTATAAAATCATCATCTAATGATAATCCAATGGCTATAATGAGATGTATGAAAAGACGTGCATCATTAATGCTATTTATCTCTCTTATTTTTTATTATAACAAAAATGTGCATAATAAATTTTCATTGGCCAAAATAATACCTATGTATAGGTATAAAAAAATACCTATTGAATTGGTGCTCATATATGTAAAATATAAATTTTATAAAGTTTTTGTTAGAATTGGTGGAAAGTTAACAAAGGTAAGAGAATTTTCTATTGTACCAAGGGTTGATGAGATAGGATATTGGTACATAGTAGATGAACGAAGGGAGAATTGAAAAACATATATATGTATCCTCACATATCCTTGAAAGTGGCATTCTCACGGTGGCAAGGATTGATTAGGTCATGGTGATGTTTATTTTTTTGTGTCTAATTTGATGTTAGCATTGTTAGGATTATGCCCAAAAAAGTATTTATTACTTATTGAATATTTTGGATAATTAATAAAGTGATATTTTATCTGTAGTATTTGTGATAATGTTTTGATTATTGTATAATAGTAAATGTCGAATGGTTCCATGATTTATTTATTAGAGAAATATTTGAAGATTATTAAAGTTAAGACATATTTTTTCTAATTAAATCAGATAAGATGGTTCACAACTAATATAAGAAGCTGGATACTTTTCTTGGATTATGTTACAAGACTTTGTGTATTTATAGTGTGTCTTAATCTATATTGATATAACCGTGTATAAAAAGTCATGGTATGTAAACGTTGAATAAAGGCCATGTAGAATATATTTTTGTATTAAGTGTCGTTGACAAGAACAATTCTCACAAGCTTGATAATTAACACATGTCTTTCTTAATCTTGAACAAGGTGATTAACTCGTATTCATAACTTGTATTATTTGAGATGTTAAAAGGTATAGATCAAGAAATTAACGATCTAGATCCTGGCATCTTGGTAATGCATTATTATGGGTATTAGGAATATATGCTTATATATATATATATAATTCACAACGCTATTTTATGGAGAAGTGAATAATGCTTTGAGAAGTCATAGAAGTTTAGATGATTTAAATCTTAGCTATGTAATTAATAAAATTAGTTATTTTATTAATTAAAGATTTTTTGCGAGTCGGGTCATCTATTAAATATTGTCTTGTTTCAAAGAATCGAAAGATATAATTAGAGGAGTGAAATAGTAATTTAACCTAGATCATTTATCAGTATTCATATAGGGATACATATGCGAATGTTAATTATCTAATGTATATAATTTTCATTATAAAGTGTCTTGTGGTATTTATTTAATTCAAGAGTATAGTTTGGACCTTTAGTAGAATAACTCCATAAATAATAGTACAAACTCACATGTATTAAGAGTTTATTGTAATTGGGTTCTCGTTCATTGGAGCTTGAATTAAATAGGTCCATTTGGATCCTAAACCTACACGAATATCTTAGGCTGTATGAGATCAATTGACCTCAAACTGTTTAAGATGTTAATATACAAAAAGAAGAAAAACATTGGATAGAAAGGTGGGCCATTAGGGCCAACCACATTACTCCTTAGAATAGCAATTTTAGGCCAGCCCTAAGGTCCATTAGGGTTGGCCGAAATTCCTCTTTAAGGGAGGAGTCTATAAAAGAGTCTTCCATACCCTTGTTGTGTGTGATTCAATTTTAACTGAAATATTAGTTTTGTAGCTGCATAAAAAACTGAGAGAGAGAAAGAGAGAGAAATTCATGGAGCCACCATTGAAGGCTTTTAGAGTTCTTAGATTCTCATATTAAAGTTGATTAAGATAGAGGTGCCACACACCTCTATAGTTACAAGTTTAGTGTATAGAAATAAAGACTCATTGGTTGAGATATACAATCTCTTATATATATTTAGACCATAACAAAGATTCTAAAAGATTTTATGAAAAACTATGATCTAAAAAAAAATTGTTTTCCCTGCTTCGGCTTACCTTTGATTTTGTCATTTTTTTCATAAATAATAACCAAAAGGCATGGTATGAACATGGCAATCTTCGAATGAAATATTGACACTTGTCTTGGAATGCTAAGGTCTTCCTTTATTCAATATAATTTTGATACGTCAAGCTTTCTTAATTGACCCCATATAGCATTTTTTTTTTCCCTTAAAAAGTGAGGCTTAACTAATGACCTCCACTTATTACAAATTAAAAAAATATCTACTACTACCCAATTCTTACCCCACCTAAAATATTAAGTCCCCTAACCTATAGTGAATATAACCATTTGCTAGAACTCACTACTATGTATTTTCTTCAATATAGTCTTCAAAATATCTTGGATGCACCAAATTGATAGAGAAAGAATTTTTTTTTAAGATGAATCTCCAGAAAAGAATTTCTTTTTTAAGATACATCTCTAGAAAAGATGAAACAAGATCATCTTATAGACACATCTCAACTAGGTGGCACCCACCTATAAGATAATTAAATATTATTCCAATCTATGGAAAAAAAATGACTGATATGAACTGTAGGCAAGATTGGAATTGTAGGTTGTTTGCTCTAGTTGGGTTCCAAATAGCCATGTCGAAATATTTCTATTGCCTAACCCCAACAACGCCCCGTTAAAACCCTAATATAGCAAAGCCTAGTTGGAAAAATCTCTAAAAAGGAAAAAGAGTATATTGCACGTGGAACTATTAAATGACCTTGAAAATTCTTCATTATATATAGCTTGCTTGCCAATAATAATTCTTTGCAAAAGCTTGAAAGTTCTTATTGAAATAAGTGAATTCATCAAACTCCAATACTGAGAGGAATTGGCGCTAATTATTAATTCTTGAACTCCAATGTGGGAATTATGCGAATAGAGACAGAATAATCCTTGTGCAAGAAAAGAAACAAGATATATAGATAATATTTAGGAAAAGATGAGAAGAATTAAAAAAGCTAATGAAAGTTTAATTGTAGTCCCCATATTTATTAGACTAAATAATAATTAATTGATAGATTCTTTAAATTTTAAAATGATTAGACCAAATTTGGATTAGGATGTATGCCTAATTATATTTAAGCTGAGGTATGCACCCAATTATATATTTGGACTAGGGTGTGCACCCGTTCTAGATTAGGGATTATTGGGTATGATCAAAGATAATTTAATACCAACCATTTATTTATATTATGAAGATTTCATCAATGATAGTTTCTAGATATGGATATGTTTAGAAAACTATATGAAGTATTTCTTGATGAACTTCTGGCTTGTAGGTGTAGATAATGTACCTATATTCAAGTCTTTAAGAGTCTAGTATCTACTGGATTTGATATTTGCAATTTGGTAGAGTCTTTCCTACTTTGGTGTGAACCAAGCATCATGCATTCATTTTATAACATGATTAGTAGCTTTGACTACTAAGTTACCTTCTTAGAAACTCTTGGCTCGTACCAACTTGTTGTAGGCTCAAGTGATTTTCCTTTGATAATTTCGAACCTTATTTTTTACTTTTGCTCTATCATTACTAAAAAAGCTTAAATAGAAGATAGTGGTCAAATTTAAAGAGACGATATTTTTTAACTGGTAAATTGATGAACCATAAGTATGCTTGATCAGTGAGAGATTTTGAAAATTCTCTTAGTCTTAAATCATAATCACTAACAAAAACTCCAAGATTATTTAGGAAACTGATGACATGTTCTCTAGCATTGTCTTTCTTCCCATCGAACTTCTTGAATCAAGGATTAGTATAATCCATTGGATATAGCTTGGAAAGAATACTAGCAAGATAAGGAGGTTGAAAGTCTATCGCAGTATTAATCTTATTAGCTTTTTCTGCTTCAGTTCTAAGTATATCTTATAGTTGTTCTTTTGAACTAAAACCTTTTAAAGTTACATTATCAGTTCTAGTTGTGGTTGCAACAACAAGGTTGACAGGATTTCCTTGTGTTGTTGGCATGTCGGGAATCTGATTTTCAGATACATGGAAATTGTTGTTTTGATTGGGTAGAGCCAAAGTAGAAGTCATCGTTCCATTTTCCTTTTCCAGATTGGCAATCTTATGGAGCATTTGGGCGTGAGATAATTGCATGTCTTCTTGAGATTGCCTCATAGTATCTATTGAGTTCGCCAGCTGAGTTAAGATAGTGGAGATTTCTACATTCCATGGATTTTGTTACTCAGTCCTTTTGAGACAATGAGATGATTTTCTTCTCTTTTTTTCTTTTTCTTTTCTTTTCTTTTTTACTTTTGTTTGTTTTTTTTTTTGGTTGTTAAAAAGACAAAAAAAATAGGCAGAGTCACGAGATGAAAGGACTTAGTTTCCTTTTTATCCCTCATTGGAGTTGCATTTTAATGCTTAGGATTAGGGTGCTTTTTTCTGCAAAAGAAAAATTAGGCATAATAATGATTAATTATAATAAGCTTTGTGTGTCATGGTCTAGCACCACATGTTAGATAGTTAAGCTTCAGTTAAATTAGTATATTGAATTTAACAAACTGAAAATTTAACAAACTGAAAATTTAAGTTGTTGAATTTAACATAGGGTGTCATATAAAAAGCATACGAATTACGCAACTTGTCTTAATAAACAACTAAGTCTCACAGATCTGCGAGAATTTAAAGTATTGAAAATAATATGAGAGGTTATAAATAGTGCAGTTGCATTATACAACTTAACATACTAAACAACTCACCTCCATGGGTCTGTGAGTATTTAAATGCTAGTTGTTATGTAAGCACAATATAATTTGTTAGTACTGTGTAGATATATTTAGAGCAATAGAAACTAATGAGGTGAGTAGTTAAGGATTTCAAATTTAATAATAATAATAATAGTAATAGTAATAAGAATAATGATAATAATGATATTAAAAAAATATCATAATATAAATATATAGATATATATATATGTGTTATATATATATACAGATGTGGAAACCTTGAATGTATAAATATATATATAATATAGATTTTATAAAGTTCTTGTAAAATTGGTGAAAAGTTAACAAAGATAGGAGAATTTTATATTGCATCAAAAGTTGATGAGATAAGATATTGGTGAGGTAGTGTACGGACGAAGGGAGAAATGAATAACATATATAAAGCTAGAAAAATAGGTCAGCCCGACTTATTCAAGATAGGCCCGAGCTCACCCTAGCCATACTCCTAAGATTGGGCTGGACTTATCACCTTTGGCCTACTAGATGTCACAATCCAGGAGTCTCAATGCCAATCATGACCGTGCAGCACTGAGACTTCCCAAGTCCCGGTCAGCCTTCCGCCTATCCATGTACCGTGGGTTACTAACTCGTGCCTTCAAATGTGCATGTTCTATGCCACATGCCTATAAGAACGATTCTCGTCGAGTCTTGCTCGCAAGAAACTATGATAGTTTCCATATGCCACATCTTCCACCGAGCCACTCACCCTGGTCGTAGGTTCTCAATGTGCCATCGAGGTTCACGCCATATGCCCTTTCGCCCAAGGATGTTCACCTCTTGGTGGCATGTGTCACTAGGTGTCGAGACTAAGTCAGAACTCTATCTCATCTAATAAAGCCTCATCAGTAACTCTCAGATAGCTCATGTGGCATTAAGGGTGTCATGCTCATAGGCCAATCATCGTAGCAACAAGCCCACTGACATGCTAGGAAATGCCTACGATTCTTTTGTGCCTTACAGCCTTATATGCAACCTTCTCGTATAGGAGCATCACGCTGTCCACTAGTTTTCCACTTACTGTCGAGGTCTAGGTAAGGTCTACCTGTGACCAACACGTGTTGAGGCATGCATGGTCTTGGCATACTATCCATCCTCTAGTTGTCCTACTCTACAAGTGGCTCACTCAAGGCCAACTTGTGTTAAGGCATACATAGCATTGGCACATTATGCATCCTCAATCCTCCCATGAGTCGCCTTCCTGTGACCATCTCATGTTGAGGCATGTGTGGTCAAGGAACTGCATGCATCTTCTAGGAAGCTCAATCCATGAATCGTGCTTACGGCATAGTGCCCCGCAAGTTAAACGCACCACTGAATCTCCCATGTGGAGACTATACGCAATACTAAGTGGTCGATACTGTCTATGAGTCTCTCCTCCTCGTAAAGACACTAAGGGTCCCCTCATGATACCCTAGTACGCGTCCCGACAGGCACTCTCATGTACTAGTAGGTAGCTCACTTAGCCAATGGTGCCCACCGCGGTCGGGGGTGGTGAAGAGCCAATACCATGCACCTCTACTAAAGAACATTTTGATTTTTTAGCCTTTTTTCCTAAGGAAACATAATTTTTGCCCAAAAAGCATATAGTCTAATAAATATTTTTCTTTAGGATAACAATGAAATGATCGTATATCTATGATCCTTTCATAGAGAAGATAGGGTCCCTTCGACCATAAAAATCATTGGGTGCAAGAAAAATAAGTTAGAAAATTCTAACTATATCCTGAACAATGTGAAAAATTCTAACTATGTCCTGAAACTCCACATAAGTGACCGTAGGCAAACTCCCATGGGCAAGACCACATGGCTAGTTTCTTAGGCTCACTTTTAGCATGAAGGACCCTTCCTATGGCACATTACATCCTCCCCCACTTCATCCAGTCGATGTCCTCATCAATGATCCTCTGCTTTATATCCTCCTTAGCTTAATGCTTAAGGGTAACACGCTCTCCCCCACGGCTTCATCTGAACTTACTACATACACTTGTCCTACTACCTCTATAGATACACCCTCTACTGATGATCAATATTCGCCAACTCTTGGACTATGATCTAAGACCCCATAACATGTTATTCACTCAAACTCAATCCATGTAGAGTGCCTTTGCACCCATTACTCCGCCAAGTCAAACTTCTCTGAGTTCTGCCTGATATCCAACTAATCATAAAGTAACCTACCTTCTGACGTTAGCCCCAAAGCCTTCACATACAAGATGCTTGCTTTCCTGCCAACTGTCTGATGATTACTCTCCTGATTGAAACTTAGATACACCTTCGCAAGTTATGGCTCACAAGCCAACCATTCCTATAGTATCCATAATGAGTCTCCTCTGAAACTTAGTTTAGTGCTCCTCTGAGCACCAATTGTAGGCCACCTCTGGGGCAAACTATCACCCTGATGGCCTAAGGATGCGACTTGCTTCATTTCAAGCGTGCTCCTCTTCCAAGTGGTGCGTCTCTCAAGATGTGGCTCTCAAGTTAACCTCATTGTTAATGTGACACTTTGTGTATTCCATGCACTTGCAATGACTTCACAAAGAATTTCTTCCAATATGCCCTCTAGCATGCCGTCTACCAGTAGCTTCGTGTAAGTGGCGTCACCTAACTTCATAAGATACCTCTGATTGCTCCTCTAAGTGTTTCCAAGTTGTGATGAATGATTCTCCCATCATTTGTAGCCACAGTGGGATCCCATCCTACAAGCTCACCCTCTAGATCGCAAGATCCTTGTGTTGATGTCCAACACTATGCACCAAGTTTTGTCTCACAGAACATTGTCTTACCTATGCTCAACTTGTTCTCATGTGATTAATTTAGCTACACTGTGCCTTCTCTCAATGAAGGACTTCTTGAAATTGTCCTAACTTGATGCACCAATTGACATGTATTTCAAAATCACTCAGCTTCTAAGTCCTATACCCTGTAGCTTCATAACCCTTTAATGATATGCTTAATTAGGCTCCCTCACTTCAGCTTGGGAACAACTTCTTCATCTCTAAGTGTATCTCTCGAGATATAGCTCACAAATTAACACTCTTCCCTAGCGACACCTCTGTTTGCATTACAAATGTTAGTGTTTTGGTTCCTCTGTCATGCTGACTTTCAAACTAAACAACCAACGATTCTTAGTGCCCACAACTGCTGGTGCAATGCTCTGGCCCCCATTTGTATCATAGCATATCCATCTCTTTAGTCTTGAGTAGATTGACTGTGCTGACGACCTCAATTTCCCTCAATAATGTGGCCTTAATAGCCCTGAAATTGTCCTTGGAACACATCTGTGAACAAACACTTTACCAAACAGCATATCCAATCTACCTCTCAGGGCTAAATAGATCTCTTAAAATGTCCACACTTCAAATAACACTGTTTTTTGACATTCGCAGCTTCTATCTGACTTTCCCTTCTCGTGGCAATCTCGAGCCAAGGTCTTTCAGACTAGTAGCAATGGAGTATCTAACATTCCTCATCCATCTTGGCTTAACTGGCAACTATTTTGACTTCACATGTCGACAATCGACTAAAGAGTAAGCACACACTGCCCCTGATAAGCTCTTTTTTCAATAAAAGTGCTCCCACATAGCTTACAATATCACTCAGAAAAGTATGGTGTAGTGCCCCAAGCAAACTCATATAACCCTTCATCGAATTATGTTCTATCCAACCAAGTATGCTAACTTATATGTAACACCCTTTCAAAGTTGTCCCTGTGGTGATTACTTCTCAAGCATCGTCTATTGGGTCTTTTCCTCCTTGATACCTTCTATAAGGGTCTTTCAGTGCCTCAACCAACATTGAGCACTCATGCCATAACCATTTTCCAAAGTATGGATCCCTTCATAAGGCTCCCAAGATTCCATGAAGCCCTCGTAGGCAAAAGGTGCACTTGGTCCCTTTAAATTGCCACCTGTCTCTTTTAAGACATGCTGATGAGTGATTAATTCTCTCATAAATCAAGTATCATTCAGCTCAAATAATTGTAAATTCTTAAGTTTTTATGTTAGTTCAATGTGTTTTTGCTTTGTTTGTATACTTCTTATGAGTACATGAGAATCAAGATATATTAGTGATAAATATGGATATTTCAACCATTTGGAATGAAAGTTGAGTCCTATATGAATGTAATGCAATAAAATCAGACAAAACGAAGCTAAAACGAAGAAATGGTACCTCGGGGAAGAAAAACTATCATGCTGAGTTCCAGAGTCGAGAGCGTTGTGACACTATAATAGTAGCATTGTGGTGCTGCTTCAAAAACTGAGTTCAAGAGGCTAAAGCATCACGGTGCTTGCTAAAGAGTGTTAGGGCGTTACACAATGTCTAGATACGCATTTTTAGCAAGTTTTTAGAGCCAATCTAGATCGTTAATATCATTTAATCAAATGGTTGACATTCCACCCAACCTAGATCATCTTAGAGCTATTTAAATGCAACCTTAAGCCTCCATTTCAAGGGGTAGAGAGTTGGATAGGAAACAAAACAAAGAGAGCCTAAAAATCCTAGAGAAGAATGAGCTTGGAGATTGAAGCTTGAAGTTCTACATCCAAAAAAGAATTTTATCTTCCTCTTTCTTAGCTTAATTTCATTTGAATTTTGTATTGTGCTTGAATTTATGAAAAAGTTTAGATATATAAAATTCTTGTTGAAATTAGTATTAGATTCTCTTATGTTGAACTAATTATTTTATGCTTGGGGAATGATATAGCTTAAATTTTGATTCTATGTCTTAATTTCTAATATATTCTTTGATGTTGTTCTTCAATTTATTTATGTTATTCTATGCTTAATGCTTCTCAACTAATTAGCTACTAGTTGGATGATTTGGTTTCTAAAATTTGGCGCTTGAGAAAGGGAATCTTAAAAATAATCTTAGGATAGTATAACCTAGGATTTTGTAGAGTTTGAGAGAACCTATAATTCCTTTGAAGCCATGATCAAAGAACCATTGAATATAATAAATTCTTAATTTCTAGATTCAGAATAGATATATTAGAACCGAGATTTAGAAGTGATTTCACTCGGTACTCAAAAAAGAGAATAGAAATATCTTTAGGTTCTTGGCTTACAAATTAGTAATAATTGATTAGAATGAAATTGATGATCAAAATACATAGTTGATACTTAGGTGAATTCAATCTCCTAGTACATTTATGCATAGAAGTTTCCATATTTTATTTCTGTATTTATATTTTTATTTGTATTTATTTAAATTATAAACGTATCTAATTTGTTTGCCTAGATAAAGTTAAGTCACGATAATTCTGGTAATTAGCGATAATGTAACACCTAATTCCTTATGGGACCGACAATTCTATATTCATTATTTTATTACTTGATTATGACCCATGCACTTGCGATTATTTTACCTATATGCATTTTAGTGTAACATGTATCTCAGGTTCACTTATCCCATGAGATGAACCCAATCTCTGATACTAACTATCATGGTCCAGGAGTTTTAATGCCAATAATAACTGTGCGATATTGAAACTTCTCAAGTCCTAATCAGCCTTCTGGCTACCGTGTATTATGGGTCACTTTTATATGCCTCTAGATGTACATGTTCTAAGCCACATGCCTATAAGAATGACTCCCACCGAGTCTTGCTCGTAAGCAACTATGATGGTTTCCATATGCCATGGCCTCCACTGAGCCACTCACCCTAGTCATAGGTTCTCAATATGCCATTAAGGTTCATGCCACATGCCTTCTCGCCCTAGGATGTTCACACCTTGTTGGCATGTATCATTAGATGCTGAGACCAAGTCAGCACTCTGTCTTATCTAATAAAGCCCATCGGTAACTCCTGGATGGCTCCCGTGGCACTAAGGGTATTATCACGCCCATAGGCCAATCATCATAGCAACAAGCCCGTAGGCATGCTAGCAAGTACCTACACTTCCTTTGTGACTTGCAACCTTATGTGCAACTTTCTCGTGTGGGAGCATCACACTGTTCACCAGTTTCCCACTTACTGTCGAGGCCTATGTGAAATCTACCTGCGACCAATATGTGTTGAAGCATGCGTGGTCTTAACATACCACCTATCTTCTAGTTGTCTTGCTCTATTAGTGGCTCGCCCAATGCCAACTTGTGTTGAGGTATTCATGGCCTTGGTGCACTATGCATTCTCAGTCCCTCTATAAGTGGCCTTTCTGTGATAATCTCACATTAAGGCATGCATAGTCTAAGAACTCCACGCATTCTCTAGGAAGCTTAGTCTACGAACCGTGCTTATGGCATAGTGATTCATAAGTCGAACGCACCACTGAACCTCTCGTGTACAGACTATACCCAATATCGTGCAGTCAATATTGTCCACGAGTTTCTCTTCCTAATGGAGATACCAAGGATCCCCTTGTGATTCCATAGTGCCTGCCCCTACAAGTACTCTCCGTGTACCAATAATTAGCTCATTTAGTAAACAGTGCCCACCGTGGCCGAGGGTGGTGGAGAGCCAATACCATGTACCCCCCTAAAGAGCATTTTGAGCTTTTGGCCCTTTTTCCCAAAGAAACATGATTTTTGCCTAGGAAATATATGGCTAATAGATACTTTTATTCAGGATATCAACGAAATGATCGCATATCTGTGATCCTCTTATCGAGGAGATGAGGTTCCTTCGACCAGAAAAATTATTTGTCGCAAGATGAACAAGTTAAAAAATTCTAACTATGTCACGAATAATATGAAAAATTCTAACTACGTCCCGAAACTCCACATAATTAACCGTAGGTAAGACCGCATGGCTAGTTTCCTAAGCTTACCCTTAGAATGAACGAGTCTTCCCGCGACACGTTACAATAGGCTAGCGTTGGCCTCTTTTCTTTTTTTTGTTCACTGGCCTGCCAAGCCCGTGTGTGCCCACTAGCACTGCACAACGGCTATATCGCTGTTGGTGCCTTTTCGTTTTTTTTCTTTTTCTAATTAAAAATTAAAAATTAAAAAAAATCCGAACACTTCATTCTAAAATTATTTAATTGTTTGTTACTTAATTTTTTTTCATCAAATTAAGTTATGTATTATTTTTTATTCATCATTTTTTATCATAAAAGTTATAAAATTATTTATGATGAAAGTTGAATCACATATATATTATTTTTTTAATTATTAAATTGTTTTAAAATTTTTAATTAAAAAAATGGGTCAATTGTAGGCTAGGATAGGCCAGCCACATTGGTCTATTTCTTGGAGGGCCTAAGCCCAGCCCGACTAGCCGTGGTGTTGGCTAGGCCCTTTTTTTTAGCCGGCCCGTTCACCCTCAAAGTCTAGTATAGGTGGGTCGGTTCGGCCTACCCATTTTGTCAGCTTTAAACATATATATGTATTTGTAGAAAATTTGGTCACAAATTGATATATGGTGATAGTGTAATCATATGGTGATAATACAATACCGTAATAAAAAGATAGATAGATTAAGAGATACGGAAATACGTCTCTGAATGAACAATAATAAGAGAAAGGATATGTGAGGATATGTGTCTATGAGGTTAATTAGAAAAGAGTTAGAGAGAAGGATAGAGAGAGATTTTGACTAATAGGAAGCAAAGGTGTTTATATTATCTTCCTCCCATTTACTCGTGATCAAACCTCTATTTATAGGTATATTAGTCTTATATTATTTTATCTAGTTATAGATTCATAAGATGTTGTTGGACAACACGATTGATGTAGCAAGTGGAAGAAAGTCCATTTGAAACTTGACATTTGTTCCACAAACTCACAGGGGCAAGGATTGATTAGTTCATGGTAAAGTTTTTTTTTTTTTTTTTGTCTAATTTGATGGTAGCATGGTATGAATTTGGCGATCTTTAGCATGGTATGAATTTGGCATCTTGCAATGAAATATTAATACGTATCTTGAAATACTAAGGTCTTCCTTTATCCAATATAATTTTGATATGTTAAAATTTCTAAACTAACCTTTTTAAACTAACCTTATATTATATAATGGGCACCAATCCAGTAGGTATTTTTTTTTTTAATCTATGCATAGGTATCAATTTGGCCAATGAAAATTTAGCATGCACATTTTTTTATTGTAAAAAGTAAGAGAGAGAAAGAGTATTAATGATGCACGTCTTTTCATACACTTCATTATAGTCATTGGATCACCATTAGACGGTGATCCAACGGTTAAAAAAAATACTTACCTATAGATAGAAAAAAAAAATACCTATTGGATTGGCAACCTTATATAATTATTACATTATTTTGTGACTTAATATTTTAATTAATAACTAATGTTAAAATTTTGTCACACTCAAAAATATACAATAAAATTTGTAAAAAGGCTATACTCTAGGTATATTTTTACATTATAATATTCTTTTTCCTGCGTTCGTAACGAGCCAGCATATTCACAGTGAAACTAATGCCCAGAGATATGATCTATAAACAAACAATTTGATTTTAGTAAGCTGCACCGCATGGCTCTAATTATTCCATTGTGATTTTCAATTTAGAAAGAAATTATATGGCAGACAAAACTTTTCTTCTAAGACAAAAAAGATTCTCATAAGAGTGCATGTAGACCATTTTATAGAAGGCAGTTCATTAATCGATTCCAGTTTTTTTGCTAATCGAGTTATAGAATGTTAGTTCCTGTGGGGGTGATGAGAAAGAAATTATGGTGGGACAGCAAATTTTATGTACTGTGTACCATCAAGAGGCCCACGAAGGCTTAGATTCCGTGGTGGATTTAACTTGGGGAATTACCAATGATTCTACAAGTAAAACCCTATAAGCAATCCTTACTTCACTCCTCTTCTTCCCTTTTCTCCGCCAACTTTAATTGCCCAAACGAAAAAGAAATATAGCTACTGTCCACGGCTTCAGGTTGGTCCAAAGTTCACACTTCTGTAATAAAAAGATCAATTATTTTCTTCGAGATTTTGAATCTAACAAAGATGATACAAAATAAAGCCCATAAAGTCAAACCTAATGACCAAACAAGATAAAATAGTAATAATAGTATATATCATCTCAATGGCCCTAGTTAATTATTGGATATTCGTACAAGTGATCTTAGTCTCTACCACCGACTGTATTAGCTCAGTTGGTTAAAGTATTGTGGATAGATTCAAGTCATGGTTGTAGACAGAGGGTATTTTCGGAAGGTTTTCCCGGTTGCTAGTCCACCATTTCTCAAGTGTTGTGCTTGTATGACCCACCTTGGTGTTCTGTCTCCATAGTCCCATAATCCATCTGACACTTGATGGAGCCTAGGTGATACGCTTCATCGTCTCATGGTAGAATAAGGTCTTTTGATTAAGTCTTCTATGAATATTTTAATAAACGCACTTCGGTGTTACCAAAACCACGTTTTAACAGGAATAAGCTAACTCTAGTCGTTCCGTAGGCCTTATATTACTCCAAAAAAAAAAGTAATCTTAGTCTCTAATTTGTTTTTTTTTTTTTCAGATCTAAGGATTTAGTTTGGCCAATATCAATTGTACAACTACATAGTACATACCATATTTACTACTCAAAAAAAAGCTTCGAATCATTTCATTTTTAAAACCTATTATTCTTGCATGAAAAAGCGGATAGAAAGATACAAGCCTTCGTCAGCATCAATATTTAGTGGTGGGGCAGCCTTCCAGCTAATAGCAATTAGAGGAGAAACAAACACTTTGGAATCCGTCATATTTAAACAGTAATACATGTTCTCTTATGAAACTTCATTTAATTCATGAAATACAAGAAAACGACACGAAATTTCCACAATCATTACTTGCAATACATGTATAATTGAAATTTTAATGGCTTCCGTAACCAAGTTGACAATACACCACACACACTTATGAAACTGCACTGTAGCTCTTGTAACTGGTTATTAGACCAAAAGCTTCATGCTAGGGTTTATTATATCTAATGATTGTTAAATTAGTAGTGAGATTCCCACTACAAACCTTGGCATGGTCTTATTGTAATTCGCCTAAGTGGGTTGTTCGTTGAACCGACAACTAATTATCAAAACAGGCAGGAGTGACCAAAAAAAACAAAAGAAAGACGACATATAGTACTAATCACCGAAAAGTGCAATAGAAAAGGAAGTTTTATTTGATAATAATTACAGACATGTAGAATTAATTAATCGAAGGAGAAAGTAACAATAAAACAAGTAAAAGTCTTCTTTGATAATTTAGTTGGGGGAAAAAAAAAAAAAAAAAAAAAAAGAGGTAAGATGAAAACTATAATTAAGTGCAATCCAAAGCATATTTGTACTCTATTGTTGTGCATGGCCATAAACTTTTCAGTTTAGTTATTACATTTCTGTTGCTTCTGGCGTTCTCGTTACTTCTCTTTATAAACTTCAATTGCACTTGGTTAAACGCAATGGTATTGCCATGTTTCATACTTCTTGATAAAATTCATAAAAGTTGAGCCATGCCAGTTCCTGACACGAAACTCCCTAAAACCAACGTATATTTACAATTGTTTTAAATAATTTGGCACTGAATTTGAAAGTGGCAGACAAATTATAATAAGAGCATTTAGCTATAGCAGACAATGACTCGTAAAATTAACAATGTATAGTGGGACACAATTGGCAAAATTTTGCCTACCCATTCAGGTCCAACTGTAATACGACCACAAGGATCTAGTAGACATCTAGATGCGATTCTTGAACAATTGGACCACCAAAATGTGAGGTGAATCTTACCCATAGCCATGACTAATTGGGATTATATATGCGTATGATTACATATATTTGCAAAAGATCTAGGAGTGGATAATAATACAATGGTTGGTTGCACAAAGATGAGTTGACACATCTTAACACAGCAATACAAATTCAGAGGAAAATAAATAAGAACGTTAATTGGTTGTTGTTTCATCCTCAATTAGTCGTCAAGTGGCTTTTCACATCAGTATTATGGATATCGTACCAAATTTTGGCACAATCCTAACGATTGTCACTCAGTTTGTCATTATATATCTAAAAGCACGGGGACTTATTTGTTTAATTCTTCTATTTTTTTCTCTTTATGCTTCTAGTTTTTTGGGTAGTGAAAGTTTTTCTATCTATATGGATATATATATATACTTTTTTTTGGTAAATGGGGGTTTATTTTCGTTGTTCAGTGACAAGAAACGTATGAAAAAGAAGCCGATATGATATTCGAGTTCTGACCTGAAATTTTAACAGAATGAACGCAGAATTATTGATAGGCACGCGTCATATTCACACCTGAGCTGTGGTTTGCCGTGAAGTAAGGACAAGGCTTGACCCACTTAGTTATGCTTTTACTAACTTGCGACCTTGAAACAGAAATCCAAATCGCTTTCATACCTATATCCAAAGGGGAATTTGGAAAGCAAATATGGTTTTATATAATTGGGTCCGCATGAATTAGGAATTAGGAATTGAAAGGGGAAAAAAAAAAAAAAAAAGAAAAAGCTCCATGTTGATATGATTGCCCCCACCATGACCCATCTAATCAGCACTTAAGTGGAGTCTATTTAGCTAGCAAGAAGCCAAGAGATTCTTCCCAAGCCAAGCCAATTGAGAGCTAAACCTCCCATTGAACTGCATTCCTGAAAAAAGGAGACAAACCATTAAACAAAAAGAAAAATTGCCGAGAGAAAAACAGTAACCGAAAGATAAACCTCAGAAGAAGATGAAGATACCAATTATCCTTCTTTTACAAATAGCCGTGCTTCTGAGTACCATCTGCCATTTGCACGTAGTAGTAGCTGAAAGACAAGCGAAAAGGACTTATATAGTTCAAATGGACAAGTCTCACAAGCCAGCAAGTTCTGACAACCATCTCAACTGGTATGACTCGTCATTGAAATTCGTCTCCGACTCGGCGGACATGTTTTACACCTACGACAACGTAATCAGCGGCTTCTCTACAAGGCTCACGGAAGAAGAAGCCCAGTTGCTCGAAAAGCAACCAGGTGTTCTCTCTGTTCTACCCGAAATCCGATACGAGCTTCATACAACTCGAACACCGGAGTTTCTTGGACTTGGGACGAGTGAAGCTATATTCCCGACATCAGACAAAGTTAGCGAGGTGGTGATCGGAGTTCTGGATACCGGCGTATGGCCTGAAAGCAAAAGCTTTGACGACACCGGTCTCGGGCCTGTCCCATCCAGCTGGAAAGGCGAGTGCCAGGTGGGCAAGAACTTCAACTCGTCAAGCTGTAACCGGAAACTGATCGGTGCGAGGTTTTTCTCAGAAGGGTATGAACGATCATTTGGACCAATCGACGAGAACGTAGAGTCGCGATCACCAAGAGATGAGGAGGGCCACGGAACTCATACCTCAACCACTGCAGCTGGGTCCGCCGTTGCAGATGCTAGCCTATTTGGTTTTGCTTCCGGGACAGCACGAGGTATGGCTACAACCGCCCGCATAGCCACATACAAGGTGTGCTGGCTTGGTGGATGTTTCGGCACTGATATATTAGCAGGTATAGAACAAGCTATTAAAGATGGCGTCAATGTTTTGTCTCTGTCCATCGGCGGAAGTTTAAATGATTACTCCAACGACACAGTAGCCATCGCAGCTTTTGCAGCAACTGCAAACGGAATTGTGGTATCACTCTCAGCCGGAAATGGTGGACCGAGTTCAGGTAGCTTAGCCAATGTCGCGCCCTGGATGCTCACTGTAGGTGCCGGAACATTAGACCGTGATTTCCCCGCTTATGTTAGCCTCGGAAATGGACAGAAATACAAAGGCGTTTCACTCTATGGCGGAAAGCCTTTATCTGATGAATTAATTCCAATTGTTTATGGTCGTAACGCAAGTAACTCCACGAGAGGTAATTTATGCTTGCCTGGCAGTTTGGTTCCTGGAAAGGTCGCAGGAAAAATAGTCCTGTGCGACCGAGGGGGAAACGCCAGGGCCCAAAAGGGTCAGGTGGTAAAAGATGCCGGCGGCCTCGGGATGATTCTGTCTAATACAGAATCTTATGGTGAAGAACTTGTGGCTGATGCACATGTCCTGCCCACATCAACAGTAGGCCACAAAATCGGTGATTTGATAAAGGCCTATATTCATTCGGAGGCCAATCCAACGGCCACAATCTCCCAGGGAAGCACGCAGATAGGAATTCAACCCTCACCAGTTGTAGCAGCTTTCAGTTCTAGGGGGCCAAATCCAATCACTCCAGAAATACTCAAACCAGACCTGATAGCACCAGGGGTAAATATACTAGCTGGGTGGACCGGTGCAGCTGCACCAACTGGATTAGACAACGACAAGCGGCGTGTAAGCTTCAACATCATTTCAGGCACGTCCATGTCTTGCCCTCATGTAAGTGGACTAGCTGCCCTCATCAAAGCTGCACAGCCGGAATGGAGCCCTGCTGCTATTAAGTCGGCTCTCATGACCACCGCCTATTCAACCTATAAAAATGGTAAAACCATTGAAGACGTTGCTACTGGAAGTCCTTCAACACCATTTGATTATGGCGCTGGGCATGTGGATCCAGTGGCAGCCCTTGACCCTGGTCTTGTCTATGATGCTACTGTTGAAGACTACATAAGCTTCCTTTGTGCCTTGAATTATAGTGCAGAACAGATTAAGTCTGTCACCAAAAAAGACTACACCTGTGATTCCACCAAAACGTACAGCCTTGGAGATTTTAACTACCCATCTTTTGCCGTTCCTCTGCAAACAGCATTGGGTAGTGGTGCCGGTGTATCGAGCACAGTAAGATACACTAGAACTCTAACAAATGTTGGTGCCCCAGCAACATATAAGGTCAAAGTATCTTCAGAGATTTCGTCAGTTAAAATCTTGGTTCAACCAGAATCACTGAGTTTCAATGAGGCATATGAGAAGAAAACGTACACTGTGACGTTTACTGCTTCCTCTTTACCATCAGGTACAACCAGCTTTGCTCGTCTGGAATGGTCAGATGGGAAACATATTGTTGGCAGCCCTATTGCTTTTAGCTGGACATAAAGAAAAGAGCATTCAACTGATAAAATGATACACGAGCTGTCAAACAGAACAAAGTGTATCTATCTGTATGTTACTTCTATCATATCATCCCGTGTGCTAGCAGCCGAGCAAATTAAGCCGGTTGACAGGTTTCTTATTGTACTACTGAAATGAATGATCAAGGGAGGAGGAAAGGGAAAATAAATGTACAGGAACATGTCTAAATGATTAATGAGGACTTCAAGTATGGTCCCCAATTTGTATTTTCATATTTATAAAGCTAATGCTTTCATCGTCCTGTTCTCGCGCCTTAAAAATCAGTAAAGCAGAGGAAGAGATCTTGGTTCACTACGTCTACAAGATTTGGTGAACCATCAACCAAGAATCTTGTTCTCAGTAAATTACTGCAGCCTCCGCTCAGCAATTTGAATTAAAGGTAAGGAAAGAAAAAATTATATAAAAGAGAAAAAAGAAACATTAACGTAGCATCTATTCCTATAGACGCAATCCATTATGGATAATGTGTTAAGGACCCAATTAATTGAAATCACATCGAAGACACGAAGAAGAAAAGGGAATGCATTAAAAGCTAAAAATTCTATATTACTCGGAATCCTCCATAGATTGACAAACAGGAAGGTAATATGTATCAAGTTGCCAGTATTTGTGTTTTACACCTTCCCAAACTTCTTCTCCCAAACAATCCTTGACAGGCAAGGAGATCAACTGAGTTGAGTATCCTAAATTCTCAAGTTCGAGAGACACTAACTGACAGTAAACCACATGGAAGAATGGATTACTGCCACAAAGGCCATTGAAAAATGAGTAGATTCCCCCAGGCTTCAACAACGCAGGAAGATGTTGATGGAACTCCCTTAGGTCCTCATAATATTCTCCATAGGTGTCAAAGAAAATACCTGAATGGATGAACCAAAGCCATGTCAAAAAGAGCAATTATTTTGAAAATTCTACTTAATTCCACATTACATATGGCTACAATGGCAAGTATAGATCTTGAATTCAACCTACCGTCGTAAGACTCAAGCTGGGGGAGAACGTCTTGCCAACGGCCAAATATAATCTCTACGTTATCATTCTCAGCCCAACCAGTACGAATCATTCGTTCATAAACCTCTGGATGAGCCTCAACAATGGTATGAGAAGAAGGTTTATATTGCTGAATGGCTGTATCCACCAGACCCATCCCAAATCCAATGTTCAATACGTGACCACCACCTGAACAAACAGCCTTAGCATGAGCCTCCATTAATGGTTTCTCCCAAGCCATCATAACTGCCTTGCTCTCAGAATCCATCAGCTTATCCTCACTGAAGCTGACCCTATCCTCCAAGTAAACCGCATCACGATCACCAATTTTACTCTCTTTCCTCGCAATGGTTCCTAGAACCAACTCAGCTCGAATCCCTGTTCAAATAGGCAAACTTATCGCCACCCGGATTCAAACCGAACCCAATTCCAGAAAAACTATAAATTACCAATCCGTTGTTTATCAAACCCAATAAAATAAATACAATTCCATCACATGATTTGGGGGAAAATTAAGCATTGCAAAAGCACAACCTATGTGATATGAGTCAAAGTTAACTGTTTCTAATCCAATGGTGTCAAAAATGTGGTACTTCACTTTACTCTTATTTAAGCTCTGAACTTATACGAAGTTTTTATCAATAACAATCCAAAATAAGACTAATGCTCTTCTTCGACAGTAACACTGTATTTGTAGGTAGAGAGAAATAAAAGGTACCTGCGTTAAGGAGGGCATCGAAGGCCTCTTGGTGCCCCAACTCCATGGCGAAATCGCCAGCAGAGAGATTGGAAGGAGAAAGGGCGTTCCATGGAGCACCAGCTTCGAGCAGGGTCTTGACGACGTCGGCGTGGCCATGCTTGGCGGCGTGCATGAGCGGAGTGAGGCCTTCGGAGTCGAAATGCGACGCGTCAGCACCGGAGTCTATTAGAGACTTCGCCTTTTCGGCGTCGCCGTTCCTCGCCGCCTCGCACAGAAGCTCTCCTTTGTCCATGTTTTGGGGTTCGTTGGGCGGGCGACTCTTGCACTCTTTTGCTCAGAAGTGAAACCCTGTTAAAGCATCCACAGCTATACAAAGCATCCACTGGAAACTAAAAAAAACCGCCGATAGGATTTTAACCTAATTGCATTTTTATCCTATGTTTTTCAACGTTTATCATTGAGTCCACATTTTCTTACTACAAATCTAATATGTACATGTTTTTTTTCTTTTTTTTTTTTGCGCTTGAAATCTAGTATGTATATGTTGATTTGTGTAAATAGTAAAAAAATCACTTTTTTCTTTTTTTTAAAAAAAAAAAAAAATAGGAGTAAAAAAAAAGAAGAGAAACCCTTTTGTAAGAAGCAAATTTTGAAATACGGAGAAACCTTCATTGTGTGGGCTGATTCTCGCCGCCCTCGGATTTTATGCCTGTGGGCTTAAAGTTTTTTTTTTTTTTTTTTTTTTTTTTTCAATTTTCTGGAACACACAGATTTGAAACGACAGCGTGAGATAGCAAGAAATTTTATTAATTTTAGAATGTCAAATAATGAATTCAAAGCTTTTATTTATAAATAAGAATTGCATAGAAGTGAGTGTTTGGTATATAGGGCTACAAGAAGAGAACAACTTTGCTAAGAGCTTATGTGGGACACTACGTGAGATTAAGGGTCGCAATTATGCCAACGTCTATGCTCCTATGCTTTTAGGCTTGCAATATCCTGAGTATATGTTAGAGTATATTAAAGGTAAACAGATAAATCTAAAAAAATTAGGTACTAATAAGAATTCTGGTTTCTTAGAATGTCGACTATTCTCTATATTTTCTCGTTTTATAAATCAGAGTTGACTTTAACCTTAGAATTGAAATTAAGCGTGTTATATAGCTATTTCAGTTAGCTTTGGCCTTTCAGATCCAATGGTGAAGTCTATTTCAGCATGTGGAACTCGAGTGGAGAGTTTACTTTTCAAAGTTAAAAAACAGAGTTTTCTAGGTATACGTTAAGTGTTCGATTGTGCAGTTGAGAATACTCATAATTTTATAGCATTTAATTAGTAGTATGATGGTCCAAAAAGAGTCCAAAGAGAAATGAAACTTGTAATTACTATATATTAGGCTTAAATACAATTGAAAACGTATAAACGTAAACTCAAGTCGTACTAGGTACAAACTTTTAAGTCAATTCTTTGTTTTATTATTTTGACTTTCTTTCTTTTTGTAATTTGTTTGTTTTGACTGATCTTTTCCCTTTTTAAAATAAAAAATAGTACATTTTTTTGGCTATCTCGTACTCAATACTCATATATTCTTTTTTATTTTTTTATTTTTTATATCAGTTATTAAATACTTTATCTAATGTTCGACGTCATATTTAGTGCTCTCGACTTAAAGATATATAAGTTCTTTTGTATCTCTATTTTTTAAAAAGTATATTTACTTAATTATTATTAAAAGTGGTGTATTTTCTAAAACTAAATATAAAAAAAATATATAAGAAAAATAAATATTATTAAAAAAAAAAAGAAATATGAAATTTACACTTTTTTTTTTCAGAGTCACTCTAGGTTAAAACCTAAAGATAAATTAATAAACAATTAAAAATAAAAAAAAAAATATGATATTTGCACTTACCTTTTTAGATCATTTTGTTTTTTTTTTTCCCTTTAAGGTAATCATTCTAGATAGAACACAAGCTCATTTGTCCAAAGATAATTTAAACTCTTCACCTAATCTATTTACACTTAAATGACCTAGAACAAGCTCTTTAGATTTAGTGTAATGGAAGCTTTACATTTAGAAAAAGATAGGTGGATTCTAGGTAACAATCATACAAGCTCGAATTGTCTTTAAATTATGTTATGTTATTCGTTATAACTACTCAATCAATCGATTCAATTCAATTAATTACAATTTGCTATTAGTATAAAGATGATAAAAATAATTAAAACAAAAGAAAACTTAAAATAGAAAAATATGAAAAAAAAAAAAAATGAAGACAGAAAATCAAATTTTAACATCCCCAAAAAAGCAAAACAGTGCTATAAAAGTTCTTAGTAAGACAATTGACGATCTAGATCAAATGTAATGGAGTTGTAAATGCAAAAGTCTATTCTCTAAAATCAAAATGTAGTGATGAAATAACAGCTTTAATATATAAAGATACTGTTTTTTAATCAAGATTTTTGGGTAATTGTATTCCGTTAGGACCTATTTCTCCTGAAAATAATAATCCAAACCAAAATAAACTTCACACAGCCAAAAAAGCGTCATTAGGGGTGTTCAAAAAAAAATGCCGAACTATGGAAACTATTCAATCCAGTCCAAACCACTTAATCCATGCAGTTTCTCTTCTCAAATGGACAGTTATTGATTAGAAAATATGAAAATTGACTTGGTCAGTTCGGTTTTCAGTTTTGGACAAATTCAGTCGGATTCAAACTGAATCAGCCAGTAAGTTTGTATATGTATTTTTTAAATATATATGTATATTATAGTTAAAAATTTAAGCTCATTCATTCTAATTGAGTAATGATTACTTTTAGCTCATTTAAGACTATGTTGCTTAAGACTCTTATGATATTTTAGACTTTAAGTCTTGTTATTATAATGTATTTAAGATTAAAAATTTTAAGTTTGCTATTTAATTTTGATTAGGTTGTAAGTTGTAACTAAAATTTAACTTTATTAGAACTTTCGATTTGGTTGTAGCTTTTAACTATGTTATGGTTTCGTTTTATATTTAGACTTTCTATTTTAGACGAAGTATGATTATGATATAAATTTAGTTGATATTGTATTAAAACAGCATTCGGATTGGTTTCTGAATTGGCGATTTAGACCATCCAGACCGATCATGAACATTCCCAATTATCATAATCTCTCCTTCTTTGTCAAAGAGGGCCAAAGTACCAAAATATGCTAACAAATAAACATGAAGTCTTAAAAAACAACACAAACTGCAATAAAGGAATACTAGTAACACTCTCTTTTTTATTCTTTTTTGCACTTTCCTAATTTCACTGTTTGATACGTAGATTCCACTATGATTTATTATATTATTAAAATATTAAAGTGGATAGTAGAATCCACATGTCAGAAAATGAGACTAGAGAGTATAAAAAAAGCGAGAAAAAGAATATATTTAGCAGTTTTCATTGAAATAAGTGCATTATTGGTGCACTTTATGGTCTGCTTGGCCCCTGTTGTTAGGCTTTAATAGTTGGGCCATTTGCCATAGTCTTCTAATCGGGTTAAGTAGACAATTATCACTTTTTTCAAATGTTTGACTAAATTTACTGTTATTATTAGATTCTACCACTTTTGAGAGAGAATTAGTCAAGAATTCATTAAAAATCTGTCAAGATTACCACTGACATCAAGAATTTGTCAAGATCATCAAGAATTCGTCAAAAATTTATTTAAAAAATGGTATGATAATAGATTTAATTGATGAGGAAAAAAAAGTGGTATTCACTTAATTTATTCCTCCTAATCAAACTAATCATTAAGGAAGCACTTCGTATGCTTCGACCAAATTTGTTGCATTTAGTTAACTTTCATGACTAACGCTTTACTTTCTAATAATCTTTATGGTTTGTATTTAAAGACAAAACTTTTTCAGTTCTAGAGAAGAAAAGCTAGAATGTTAGGTTTGTTTAATTAGGGTAGTTTAGGTTTGGATAATCCTTGAAATACTATCTTCTATATCTAAATTTTAATACCAACATATGCGTCATGTGATTTGTCACTACTCAATTAGCGATAAAGTTTATTTTATTTGTAATAAATATTAACACACCAATTTAATGGTGACAACTTATACGTCACATGTGTTGGTACAAAAAAATTTAGTACAAAAATTGGGACATATAGTGCTATCCAATTAGGTTCAGTTTGTTCATTGATCTTTATTTATTTATTATTATTATTATTATTATTTTGCTTTACTTGGAGACTAGCAAAGTCTAAGTAGGAGAAAATTTTGATAAGTGATCAATTGTTCATATTATTTGATTAATTTCTCCATAGTTATTATTTGTTTTAATATGGTTGTAATTTATTTAATTATATTTTACTGTTATATGATATTTAAAATGTATAACATGACCAAATTTAGCTTCAATTGGAATTTATCCTCCAAGAAAGAGTGAGTTTCCTCTACGATCAAATCTGATGGAATTTACCATTTGTTGTCAAAGTAAGCCATAATTAGTTGGGCACACTCTTTTTAGATATTAGAAGGCTAGAGTATGGGAACCATCGAGGAGGACGATGAGGTTGGAGAGAAGCTTGGTCAGGAAGCTTCGGCTCCACCCGAGGCAATCGGTCTCGGCCCAGTGCTACTTATGGACGTTGGCGCCATCTGGCTTGTCCCCCACGATCCATCGCTTGTTGCCCTCTCCATTTTGTTCTTCTTTTGAACGGTGCTTATGATAGTTTCATTTGTTTTCATACTTTGTTTCACTGGATATCAAGACCTTTTGTTTTGGTGATGAAGTTGGGGCACGTAGAATTTCAGATGAGACATTACTTCTTCCCAGTTCCTTTTAAGGATAATGCTGAGGTGCTGTAACAATATTCACTTTTTCTCTGAACTACTCGAAATTTCTCGTTGTGCCATTGGAGAAGGAGATCAAACGTTTCCCGAAGGATTAGATGCCGGATTAATCATTTGTTGCGGCATAGATACTTCCCCTATAATTTCCTTCTCTGCATTCTTTTTTTTATTATTATTATTTGAAAAAAAAAAATTGGACGTTTTTTTTACTCTTTATATTGGTTATATTGTGTGATGGCTGAAAAAAAAAAATTGTTGAGTGTTAATGATTCCCAAGATATATTCATTTATCATGCGTCCATTTTGCGAAGATTCTAGTGGTTTGTTACAATATATGTTTTCTACCTGAATGCCTTAAATGAGTATTATATTATTTTTTTAGGAAAAAGTTCATAAATACTCATTTTTAAAACTATATTTCTATAAATACCTTTTTATATCTTTTTTTGAAAAAATATAGACTACCATTATTTTACACATGAAATATATACCATGTATTAAATGTATATTGTGGTCCATATATTATAAATAAAAATTACACTAAAAATTGGCACACATTTTAAAATATATACCGTTCATATTTTACACATAAAATGTCTATCTCATGGAAAAATTTATATTGTAAATGTGAACGACTCATATATTTGCATATGAAATGTGGGCCATAAAAATGGGTATTTTTGAAAGAAAAATTAAAAATAGGTATTTATGAAAAAAAAAAAGTTTTAAGAACAGGTATTATGTGTAAATTTCCCATTTTTCTATTATTTATGAATGCATAAATAGTTGATCAATTCATATAAGAAGTAAGAAAATGACCAAATTTTGGGCTCATTTTAAATAAACGTCCACTTTTAAATAATATAGCAAAATTTGGGCTCATTTAGAATAATTTTTACTTCTTGAAATAAAAGTCTAAAAAGATCTTCCTAAAAAAACTAATGGAACATGCTTCATTAAAAAAGGTCTTCTAATCTAAAGAAGACCTTCTGACAAATCATCTAAACACTCTCAAAAGTAATTTTTGGGTTCCAAAAGATCTTTAGAAGTCATGCCAAACAGGTCCATTTGTTTCTTATTAATATTCTGATTTGATTATCACCAATTGACTCAGATTTAATGCAAGACATATTGTAGAGTCCCTAAACTCAAATTCAGGACTGCGTAGCCGTAATACCCTAACTAATTGAGCTTCCACACTAATGGTAACAAAATTACCTATAATGATTTATGACATTTCATTAAAGGAAAGCTATATTTTTCTTAAATTGATTCACAATGCAATTTGTGGTTCATAACTTAACTTTGTCAACTACATTAACTAAATTTTAGCACATATACTTAATTTTTATAAATTTTTGTATTCTATTTGTGTATTTGATATTTATGTTTATGTCCCTTTTTGTAATAAATAAGCTTTGTTTTTTTTTTTTTCATTTAGTCGCGCTACACCACATATTTGTAGTGCAGTTCAGTGCAATTAATTCCATAAATCTTAGAACAATTAGCTATTTTGCCCTATAATTTTCGCTCTTACTATGAATTTGTACCCTTTATTTTTAAATTTGTATTCAAGTGCCCCTAAATACTATATTAGTTTTTTTTGCTCCTTCCAACACTAACATTGTTAGAAGATTGTCGATGTGTAAGAGTTAAATAATATTTATCCTCTTCAAAAGTTAAATAAATGCTTTTACTGATTCTTTCATTAGACATTTCCAAATAGTTATAATTTATTTATGATTAAATAAATGAAAAGATGTAAACTAAACCCCCCAAAAAAAAAATTCTTTCTTCCCACCATTAGCTAACTCAAAAGCAAAAGAGAACTAGTAGGTTGAACAAACTATCTTTTATATGGCCACATTAAAATATACTTCGTAGCTTCCATATATTATAGAGATGAGAGTTCGACTACGCCAAAGTGATCTAGACCGGCCTATCCCGATTAAATATGCTCTCGGTTTAATTTTTTAAGGTTATGTAGGCCCTAAGACTCACTAGGCCACGGGGCAGGTCAGCCCGACCTGGCCCTAAAACATGGCAGGACGGGAACCATTTGTTTATATTTAAAAATTATTTATTTTCATTTTTTTCAAAAAAAAAGATCTATGGCCCAACTCAGCCTCAGACTGGTCCATTTGACCTGGCCTATTTTTTTAACCTTTAATAGATGGTGTAAAACCTAGCCCATTTTTTCATCTTTGATAGGTGGTTTATAGTTAGCTTTAAATACATCTATATACATATATAAAACACAAAAAAAAGTATTATAATATAATAGTTTTGTCATTTATTCATCAATGTCATGAAAAATATTATTAGAAGTTATGTTCCAAATGGTATATTATTTAATATTTAAAAAACTCTTTAGAAGGTGAAATGATTATTTGGTACTTTCTCAATAACAATCTTCTCACGGTGTTAGTGTTAAAGGGGCAAAAAAGAAATCATTTTGCTAATTAGGAAGCACTTGTTGAAGTAAAAAATAAGGGGAAAACTCATACTAAGAATAAACAAAAAATGCAAAATGATTAATTGTTCTAAATCTTAACCATGCGATTATGAAAAATTGCTTAATTTTTTCTTTAATTCATTGCAAAATCACATGGTAGGATACTCTAGTATTATCATTTTCAAATTTGATTATATACATTTATTACTTTTAGGGTTAATTATATGAATTGGTCCATGAACTATCCAATTTGTAACAATTTAGTTCTCAATATTCCAATTGTGAATTTGGTCCTCAATATTCCAATTATAGCAATTAAGTCTTTAAATTTTCTGATTTGAAGTAATTTAGCCCTTAAATTGTCTAATTTACAACTTGTTGTTAAACTTATGATCAAAAACACACATGCGAATTATGTGGTAGCATCTGAAAATATATTTCAAGGATAATTTTTGAATTTTTAGCATAAAAATAAACTATCACAGAAAAATTTTCAAATATAAATAATACATTTTTTATTTTCTCTAAATTCTTTTGTTCAGTTTATTTTCCCTTAAATACAGTTTTAGATATTAAAACGTGTTCTTTGCATATGTTTTTAGTAAAAAAAAAAAATGTAACAAGAAGTTACAATTTAAGAACTAAATTACTTCAAATCAAAAAATTTTAATATTTAATTGCTAAGTTAAAATTTTGAGAACCAAATTATCAAGAGTTAAATAGTCTGGGAACTATGCCAAAGACTACTTTTAAGCGGAGAAGGATAATTCAAAGATAAAAACAAAACACGAGAAATAAACAATATAATTTACCCCTTATACAAATTACTATAATCTCGTCTTCCGAAAAGGTATTCAACCTCTCATGCCTACGGGAAATAATTGATAATGTAATATGAACTTTTCATCATAGGAATAATCTACTATATTCAAATGTGAATGCGATTGACTTAATTTTTAGTGCTTTTATAAGATCAAAGTTTCTTTCATTAATTGTATTATTTTGGGGGTTTCATGTTTCTCTTTTTTTTTTAAAAGAACAAACCTCTTATGATTTCGCATTCTTTAAAGTCCAATTGAATCAAAATAAAAGCACATTAAAAAAAAAAACTCAAATAATTTATAAAACTTTTGATGGTTAAGAGGTATTCCGAATCTTAACCATTTATTCCTCTTCTTTTGAGGGTTAGTTTGAGCCTTAATGGAGAGTCATTGACCTTTGTCTATGTAACTTTTCAGTCTCTTTACCACACAACCTCAACTCAAAAAATTGTGTTGCATAGAACCGTAATCACTAACAAATCCATCACCACCTCCGCCCTAGTCCTTAAAATTTGCCAGCATATATCGAGAGGGATCCATCACCCAAGCATCAACCAGCTAACAAAAGAGCAAGTTAGGTGTAAATTGTAACGCAAGTAATATTATAATCACAAATAGCTTCGTAATCTCCAGATGGGGAGGGGAGCTAAGTACCAAACTGGCTCCTAAGAGCCAAGGAGACTACTACTAAAGAATTTGCCACAAGCACATTCATTGATGTTGCTATACAAGATCAAGCAACGGTCAACGGAAACGGGACACGCAACGACCAAGTATAAGAGGTCAAAGTTTACACACGTAGGGGAGGGCACTAATTTTGACCGCACTCCTCCTAAACTCAATTGTCCTTTGACTGTTTTAGGTTTGGGACGTTTGTTCATAGTCAAGTCTACAGACAAAAAACAACAAAATAAATTTCTTCGATACACGACGTTCACTTAATCATAAAAATAAATATAAAATAAATAAATAAATAAAGAAAGAAACAACAGACCGCGGAAAAAACACCCTCTTCTCTCTCTCTCTCTCTCTCTCTCTCTCTCTCCTTGTCATTATTTTGCACAGTTAGCCACCAATCCACAAGCTTCTTCCCCCCTAACTTTTCTTGGCATCGTCGGCAAACCAAAATTTTCATTTCGGTTTTCCTTTTCTTTTTTTTTTTTCTCCCCTTTCTCTCTCTCTTTCTTTCTTTTTTGTTTTTTTTTTTTCCTTAATCACGCGACCTAGTTTAATCGATTTGATCTGTTATTAATCTTATACCTCGTAGTATAGTTTCGTTAAACGAAATTGAAAAATTAAACTAGTTTAGGATATTTTTCCATTTTGGGGTGTTTGTTAGCCCTACCCCATTCCCTTGTGGAATTTTTTTGGTTAAGTTGTCCACAAAATTTTGATATTCCGAAGCTCGAGGGTGGTTGATTTTTGGAAATGGCAACAAGTTTTGACCGGTGGGAGAAGGATCCATTTTTTTCTGCGGCTGAGGAAGTTCAAGAATCAGCGGACAGGTATAATTGTTTATGTTTTATTATGCTTTTTCGTTTTTGTCTTTTCCCTAAAGGGCGTCGAGACCTTTTGTTTTTTTTTTTTAAATTCGACCATTTGTTTTTTCTTTAATTTGTTTGGATGCCAAGAAAAATTTCATATAAGGAGAGAAAATTAGAAGTCTGTTGAATCTGATTCCGGCTATTAGCTTGTAAAAATGGCTCATATGCGAAATTCTTGCATTGGGTCTGGAATAAGGGATTATTTATTCCCGACAAAGAATTTCGCATTCTATTGTTTTAATGTTTTTCCACCATTTATTTAGCAGAGTTAGGGTTTGATGCTTAATGCCTCATTAAGGATGAATAATTATGTATGTGAATTCCTGAGATTGATTTTTTGAGTATGGTGTTCATTGGCATTTGTTGATAATTTTACTTTTAATGGCATTGTAGGATGGAATCGACGTACAGAACATGGATACACGCGAAGAGAGACGCTTCTAGTATGTGGAACTCTGAGGAACTTCACAGGGATCTTCGAACTGCCCTGGGGACTACCAAATGGCAGGTAAGTGTGAGCTCAAAAAATTCGGTTGTTTCGCATCGTGTTTGTTTTCATTGCTGTGAATATGTGATTTGGCAATGCAGTTGGAGGAGTTTGAACGGGCGGTCAGGTCAAGCTATGTTAGAAGTTCCAATGATGACGCAAAAGACAGGCACCATGAATTTGTTGTTGCCATTGAGAATCAGATTTCAAATGTTGAGAATTCATTACAGGAATCTTCCCATTTAGAGGGAAAGGCTTCACAGCCGTGGGTTTGTTTAGATGAAGGAGAATGCAATGAGCTTGCATTGTTTCTTTCAGGGTCACCAGCTTCTGAAGACGTAAATCCTGCTAAAATCCGTGCCAGGGACAATGAAAAGCTACAAGGATTGGACAAAGAATTGGTGCTGGATTGTTCAAAGAACTCGCCACGTTCTGCTGAGTGGGGTTCCCAAGATACTAGAGAGGAAAAGTCACTAGAGCTTGAGAAGTTGCGTGGACATAGGAGGACGGCTAGTGCTAGTGCCGACATTGGTTCGTGGAAGATTGCAGTATTCGATGATAGTCTCGTCCCTAGTTCTTCAAATCAGCTGCCAGAGCAACCTGTGCGGAAGATACCCAGTTTATCTGGGTTCCTTAGTTCCATGGAATCTGCATCAAAGTTAAAGTGGTCAAAGAATGGTTTCAGGAAGTGGAAGGCAACTGATTGTCATCAAGAAACTGATACTGCATTACTACGGCCTACACAGTTGACTAGGGTGTGTATTCAAATGATTACATAATTTTTATCAGTTGCTTAAGTTTTGTATATGTTTTTGTCCACTAATTATTGTAATTATTATTTTCTATTTAGGGCATTAATGCATGCTACGAAAAAAGTAAGAGTTGTTTGGATAGTTGTGATGATTGTTATGATAGACAACTTTATGGCTGGTACGGAGCTATTCAGAGACAGCTTCAACGATCTCAGTATCAGATGCAGTATAGCCGGCCTGTTCAAATTACCATTTGGATTGTCCTTCTTCTTTGCTTGATTGGTAAGCTTTCCTCAACTTTATCACGTATTTTTTGCATGTGTCTGTTTTGTGATGCAGTGTTTCTTCGGCTGCTAAAGAGAAGAAACAGCACTTGAAACTCATTCTTGCTAATTATGTTAATTGAGCCGATCCTGCCTGCCTGATTCTTTTTGGCAGTTACACTCAAGAAACTCGATGAAGTTAACTGGTTTAATGACCTAACCTTATGGAAGTAGAATTGTGTTTGGCTTGGGCCATGAGGGACCCCCTGTTTATACACCCCAACACGCACATATGCACACATTCATAGCCTTATACACATTATTGAATGTCATTGTATTTTTCCTTTAGAATTTCACTGCATTTAATCTTTAGATTTAGTTGGTTTCAACTTGAGCATTATGCATAATGTTGTTTGGCCCCAATATGATTTTTGGTTGAACATATTATTCGTCCTTTTACTAGTTTGTTTCTGCTTATGGAGGCTTGTGCTTATTGTTTCTTTGCAGTTTTAATCACATTGCGTGCTGTGTGAGGTAGGTGTCATCATTCACGGTGGTACAAGGGCCAGAGATTTTCGAGGGTACAAAAGCAAATTCTTCATGTTGCTACTAGATAGAAATAGGTTCGTGTTTTCTTGTTCTCACTTGATAGGAAAATAAGCTCCATCCTTCACTGATTCTTTCTTTGTACCTCCTTTTCCTGTTTCCTTGTCCAAACCTTTCTTTGATCAAGGGTAAATAAATCCTTCTGTACTTTAGTTAGAGAAAAGATAGCAGAGAAAAATGGACAAGGGTTGTACACTGGTACTATCTATAGTATGCCAAATTTGATATCTCCCCTCGTGTTTATTGTTATATTCATTTAATATTACCAAGAAAGAACTGTTGTTACTCAAGTAGTATGTAAATGGGGATGGTAAATTTTTGTGAATCATGTAATTTGTATGGGAACACTGTAACTAGCTGCGTTTTATCTCGTAATTTTGAGCGTCTATATTCCCATGATATGGTTGTGAATCCGATTTCTGTTATAATTTGTACGGAGGACGGACAGAGATAGGTGCTTGTGGTTGTTTATAAATGTTTATTACTATTACAGCATATTGTATTCTGAAAAACAAACATGTCGTTTTTTAGTGGTCCATTTGATACGAGTTCATTTTTCAATTATCTAGAGAGGATGAAAACAGAATAGAAGTACTTCCAGAACCATGAACGATTAACATGTGACGCAATGGAGAAATTTGAGTTTATTCAAGTAGGAAAATCAATTGGGGTTTGGACTTTCCTGATCTTTTCAAGTAGTTGACAAAAATAACACTAGAAGCAGGGCATAGACTGATGCATAGCAAGACAGTGAAGACTACACAAACTAAACAATAATTTGATTCATTAGACGACTTCAGCTGCTCGGCTAAGGAATCTGTATCCAAAATAGGAACCAGCCACAAGGAGAGGGACAAAGAAGTCGAGGAAAGCAGCGTACTTGGACACTGGATCATTTTTAATCACAAAGGCTTTCATCTCTTTGTTCCTGGAATCCTTGAGTGGAACGTCCTTGTCTGCATCTTGGATCTTGTAACCTTGGAGAACTCCAACTTGGTATTTGAGAAGCAAGCTTTGAGCTGCTTTGCTGTGCCCAACATCCTCGAAGCCCCTGGTTGCATCTTTTCCTGCTAATTCTATCAGAACCTCTTCTCCTCCGGGATGTTCCTCCAAGAACTTGGTTACATCCAGCACCTGCTCAATTTTGTCAGAAATTCATTATAGATATCTTGTGTGTACGTGAGCGTGTGTATTAGGGGGGGTGTGTGTATATATATATATATATATTCAGTGTGTGAAACAGAGAGAAAGAAGATTTACTCTTCCGTTGATGACAATCCAGCAGTCATATTTGGACTTGTGCGGAGCAACCTGCGCGAGAGTGAAAACTCTTGGCTCGGCCATAGTTGATAGCTTGAGGGCTGAAGACGCAGGAGTGAGGAAATTAAAAAGGGTGGTGGTATGTATACGATCTACAACCTGTAGGGAACTACCACCCCGCGTGATGGGGTAGCTACTCACGTTTTTTGATCTTGGTAGCACTAAAAAAAAAACATAAACCAAAAAATGACTTTCTTTCAAGGGTACGAGTGTGTAGGCAAATGGGAGGTAGATGGGAAGGGAGGCTAAATTGACGGTTAGTTGGTTGTAATTTAGTCATAGTTAATTACGTGTGAGAAAATAAAATAGTCAGAAAATAAAAGTTTTAGCAAAAAGAAGAAACATGTAATTGCCAAATTTGTTTCCGAGTCCAATTCCTGAACAAATCTCATCTAAAACTCGATTGAAATATACTATAAAGGACACCAATACAAATTAAAGGTGTCATTCTATAACAATTTCATTTAGGCGGGCAACGAGTTAACCCCTCCTTTTCTATGACGACGTGAATCACAGAGGAAAGACCAAAACTGAAAACTATTATGAAGCACGAGCTTCCTGGGTGCCTTTCTGCAAAACCTTTATCTCGCCGTTATTATCATGCTCCTTGTGGCCAAATTCTATGCCCTGGAATGTGACATTAGATGACCGATACTGGCTTCCAAAGGCAGTGCCAAAACCCCATCCAAGGCCGAGTCCAATCCCGCAGCCTCCACCTTCAAGGCCAAATGGCAATGTCAATGACTAGAAATTAACACAGGAGAGTAATAGTTATTCATTTAGCAAAGAAACATTATACCAACACCAAGACCCAAGACATTCAAAGGCGTGCCTGCAGCGAAAAGATATCATAAATTAGCAATGTGCTGGTCGTAAACAGAAAATTATCTACACCACAGATACTACACCATACAAAGACAGAGATATACAAAATAAAGTGGAAAAATTCTTATAGCTTATTCACAATCACAAGTAGTAAGAGAATATCCTATTAAGAAATTGAATCTTAAACAGAGTCTAACTTCACTTGCTTTAGACAAAATCAGTTACGTAGTTAGATGTGAATTAAAAGTAAAAACTGATAAGAACCTGCCATAGGTATAAGCAAATAACTAGTACTTAGCAAAACTTGACGAGGGGGGGAAAAAAAAATTCCATGGCTATGGAGAAGATATATAAACCATTTTGAAATCTTCAGGGTGCAACTTATGCCTAAGCCAGACCAAACCCTACCAGTAGAACCCAATACCCCTTTTTGCAAAGATGCTTAAATTTGAAGTTCAAAGTTCCAACCAATATCTAGTATGGCCCACCCAAATATGACCAAAAGAAAGAATGTTCAAGGACGAGGAGTATCAGCTACTATATTCACCACGCATAGTCTCAGCCTAATTTTTGAATTCCCAATGGTTGAGACTAATATTCTTATTTGCCTTCAACTATGAAATTGATACTGTAACACTTGCTACTAGTAACATGAAAAAGAAAAATAAATCCTTTGGTCTCCCTATCCAACTAGTCGCAAACATCTCCAAATCCCTCTTAACTGAACAACTGTTTCCCAGATTGCTAGACTTGCTTTATTGCAGACTTGAAAGCCTCCAATTTGAAGCCATCACCTCTGTCAACAAAGAATGAAGCGAACCATGTTCTTCTCTGTGTCATCAAAGCAACCTTCCCGAAAGACAATCAAAATCAAAACTTCCACCTCCGTGAGAGAAAGAGAGTGATTTTCACAATCTTGCCACCTTTGACCTTTTCTATCGCACAGATATCTGATCCTCAGTAAATCACACTCCCAATGAAAGGCTAGGGCAGAGAATCCCTCTACCTTAATTATCCAAGATGCCCGATTTCCAATTTCCTGTCCTAGATGGGCCACATAACCTCATCGAAATCCATTTTTAGATTTTGTCCCGGTTTTCTCTAGCATATTTTTGTGAGTACATAATTCCAGAAGGGTTGATTCAATAATCAGAGCAATTAACATTATGTGATCCTAAAAATCAGTCATCCACGTTGAAATGTTGATTTCAAACGCGTACATTTGGAATTATTCATGTTAGGGCTTATACGTCTATATAAAAATGCCCGAATTTTAAACTAATTACAAGTCGAAAATCAAAAGCTTTTCAAGTACAAACAAGATTAGCTGATACCTCCGAATGGCCAAAAGTATTATTAAAAACAGAGAGAGAGAGAGAGAGAGAGAGAGAGAGAGAAGAGTAGAAGAGTAGAGAGAATAGAGACCTCCGAAGCCCCAACCTATGCCAAAACCGCAACCGATGCCGAATCCTGGAGTAAATTGTCCTCAAAAATGTTTAGTTATCATAAAAGAAAAGAAAGTCGCAAAATTTTGTAGGAGAAAAAAATGAGTATTCGTACCAAATCCAACGCCAGCGCCGTTGAAGTTTGTCAGCACCATTATCCTACCTCGCTATCTAAATATGAATTAAATTAAAATAAAAGATAATAAAATTGGTGATAAATAGCAATTGGAAGTTGCAACCACAGATTTCTTTCAAGCCGGGCCTGGAAGGAATTAAGCAGAGCAGAAGTGAAAAGTTATGGCCCTAGTCTGTAGAGCTGTCGCCTGGCACGGGGTCTCATTTTTTCCATTGGGAATTACAGTTTCTCTCTTGTAATTTTTAGCTTAGGCTGGGGTGCTGCCGCTAGACGCATCTCATCTCAGCCGTCAACATCTGGGGGTCTCACACGGGGCCCCAAGAGATGGACAGCCGATATTGGCCCATAGCAGCAAGGGTTTATATCTGGGAAATTTGCAGTAAAAATCTCCAACATTTAACTCTTTTGACATCTAGGTCCCTAATTATACATTAACTAAAGAAGATTTAGTGTATACCACTGCTTCCCAACAAACAATCAAACAAATTGTTTTCTTCTAAAGGATCCATTTTGATTTCTTTTAGGCTTTAAACATGAATGGTTTTATCAAATGGTAGAACTATTATATAAATTATTTATTTTCAGTACATGGATTTTTAAGTTTTTCTTATTTTTGTCTCTATTTCCTTGCTAAGAAAATGTACAAAGGAGAATTCATGAAAATTTTTGCTAAACCATTGATTGTTGTTTACCAATTTCAGTTTTAGCAAATGACCCACCTAAAGTCAAGCATCAACCTAAATTAAATCCAACCCCAAGGGATTATCAAATGGATCATGTTCATATGGTAAACCAAGTTTTCTCTCGGGAAGAAAAAAAAAATAATAAACTAAGCTTAAGAACTAGAAATTAAGTGAGCTCGTGCACCTTTTACTCGACGAAATCGAATGAGGAAATATTGACTTCGAATTTTGTTTTTTCTGCACATAATGTTACTGGTTTGCAAGAAAATTTTTAGATCTTGCTTTCTATTTGTTTCTGCATATATAATATTACCGATAGAAGAAATGGGTATTTATATATAATATTACTGGTATTTAATTAGTCATCTTTCAAAACAGAACAGACCATGTAGTAGTGGTTTTTAACGTGGATTTGGACGGAATTTACACAAGGGACTAAAGCTGCTCTCTCTTTGGAGGATAGGGATTTTCATGCTAAAATTTGAAGGTTAGGAACCTAAATACAAAAGGTACTAAAAGTTGGAGATTTTTGTTATAAGTTACCCATTTATGGCGCAAATGGTCCCTGAACTATCCAAATCGTGGCAATTTAGTCTTCAAAGTTTCAATTATGATCATTAAACTTTTAAATTTTTAGATATATCGCAATTTGGTCTTTACATTGTCTAAATTGTAACATATTATAAATTTATGACAAAAAATATATATGAAGAACACATTGTAGTATCTAAAAGAGTATTTAAAAATAAAATATACTGAACAAAAGAATTCGAAAAAATGAAAAATATATTTTTTGCACTTTTTATTTTAAGACTGTTGGGATTACAAACTTAGTGAAAATTTTTCTATGATTATTTATTTTTATACTTGAAATTCCCAAAATATTTTTCAAACATACTTTCAGATGCCATTATGTGTACGTTTGGTTAAAAATCTAAAAGTAAGTTATAAGATTAGACAATTCGTGAATCAAATTACTACAAATTAAAACATTTACAGAGTATGAAAACTTTAAAAACTAAATTGCTACAGATTAAATACTTTAAGGGCCATTTATGCCATTAACCCAAGTTAAAACGACAAAGATTAGAGAGAAAAATTCCCCTTTTATTTCAACCCAAGAAAAAAAAATTAAAAAAATAAGATTTTGTTTAGTTACAAAAAGCAAAAAATAATAGTAAACGGAAAATATTAGCTATTGGGTATGTATTTTATTATTTTGTGAATAAAATATGATTTTTTTTATTATGTATTTTGTTCTGGTCCAAATGCAATATAGAACTAGATAATCCAATCTATTCAATCTTGTGTAGTTGTGGTCAATTAAGATGTTTTCAAAACTAAAGTGTTTAATTGAGACATTAAAAGTACAACTATAAAATTTGACACTAAAATCCTTAACCTCCAAAAAGAGCAGCAACATTGGTCCTTACTGTCAGTGTCGTCTATTTCTACGTTAAAGGCCCATTGCTTACCATGATCCGTCTTACACAGTAAAAACAATAAATATATATATATATATATAAATATAACCCAAACTCTTATATGGATTGGGGTTTTATTTATACATTTACTAAAGAAATTTAGTGTATACCATTACTGGCCAACAAACAATCAAACAAACTGTTATCTTCCAAAGGAACCATTTTGATTTCTTTTAGGCTTTGAACATGAATGGTTTTATCAAATGGTAGAACTATTATATAAATTATTTATTTTCAGTACATGGATTTTTAAGTTTTTCTTATTTTTGACACTATTTCCTTGCTAAGAAAATGTACAAAAGAAAATTCATGAAAATTTTTGCTAAACCATTGATTGTTGTTTACCCATTTGAGTTTTAGCAAATGACCCATCAAAAGTCAAGCATCAACCTAAATTAAATCCAACCAAAGGGATTATCAAATGGATCATGTTCATATAGTAAACCAAGTTTTCTCTCGGGAAAAAAAAAAATAGTAAACTAGAAATTGAGTGAGCTCGTGCACCTTTTACTCGACGAAATCGAACGAGGAAATATTGACTTTGAATTTTGTTTTTTTTGCACATAATGTTACTAGTTTGCAGGAAAATTTTTAGATCTTGCTTTCTATTTGTTTTTGCATATATAATATTACCGATAGAAGAAATGGGTATTCATATATAATATTACTGGTATTTAATTAGTTATCTTTCAAAACAGAACAGACCATGTAGTAGTGGTTTTTAACGTGGATTTGGATGGAATTTACACAAGGGACTAAAGTTGCTTTCTCTTTGGAGGTTAGGGATTTTCATGCTAAAATTTGAAGGTTAGGAACCTAAATACAAAAGATACTAAAAGTTGGAGATTTTTGCTGCAAGTTACCCATTTATGTCCCAAATAGTTCCTGAACTATCCAAATCGTGGTAAACTGGTCTTCAAAGTTTCAATTGTGACCATTAAACTCTTAAATTTCTGGATATATAATAATTTAGTCTTTATATTATCTAAATTGTATCATATTATTAAATTTATGACAAAAAATACATATAAAGATCACATTGTAGCATCTAAAAGAGTATTTAAAAATAAAATATATTGAACAAAAGAATTCGAGAAAATGAAAAATATATTCTTTGCACTTTTTTTTAGAATTCATGAGTTTATAAATTTAGTGAAAATTTTTTAATGATTATTCATTTTTATACTTGAAATTCCTAAATTACTTTTGAAACATACTTTCAGATACCACCGCATATGCTTTTTGACAAAAATCTAAAAGTAAATTATAAGATTAGATAATTTATGAACTAAATTACTATAAATTAGAAAATTTAGAGACTTAATTACGACAATAGAAACTTTGAAGATCAAATTGTTACAAATTAGATACTTATGGATCATTTGTGCCATTAACCCAAGTTAAAATGACAAATATTAGGGGGAAAACTCCCCTTTATTTCAACCCAAGAAAAAAAAAATTTTTAAAAAAAAAATTTTAAAAAAAAAAAATTTGTTTAGTTACAAAAAGCAAAAAATAATAGTAAAAGGAAAATATTAGCTATTGGGTATATAACGACGGGAGATGCGGATAAATTAATAATTCAAAGTTTTTTTGCTCTCTTGATAAACCTGCATTTATTAGATATGCATTCAAAGTCAGTTTTTCATATAAGACTTTTAAGTTATATGGTTGAACCTTTGATATTTACTTAAGTAACCTTTTTATAAGGAGACTTTTGTACTCCTAAGAATGTCTTTTTTCTAACTTTGAATCATGTCATTTTTCAATAGATAATATCACTTTTATACTTTATATTTTGACATTTTATTTAGTTCATACCTTGTATTTTAGTTATTATCAATATTGACCCTTAGATTTAATATTTATTACAAATTTATACCCTAACACTAATTTAGAATAATTAATTTAACAAGATGTAATTTAAAAAATTGAAAATATATCATATAAAAACCGATTCAAGAATAAGTTTATTAAATTATCTTGATAAATTAACTGATCTAAATTGATGTCATAATATAAATTTATAATAGATTTCAAATCTAATGATCAATATTGATAATAACCAAAACACAAGATACAATTTGAACAAAGTGTTAAAATATAATGTATAAAAGTAATATTATCTCTTTTAAAAAAAATGAATATTTAATGTTCAGGCAATAAAATGTTATTTAGAAGATGAGTTTTCAAAGTTAGGAGGTTTAAGACTGCAATTTCAAAGCCTAGATAACAATTTCAAAGCTTGAAACGATGATTTTTTGGATTTGGAAATAGTGATTCAGCCAAAAATCTCCATAGAATTTGACTAGGTCAATCAAGATGATTCAACTAAATTCGGTTGAGCTCGACTAAAACATTTTTGGTTTTATGCACAGCGTTAGCAATAAAAGCTTAAAAAAACATCATAAGAAAAAAAAAATAAAAAGAATGAGATTATTCTACAAAAGAGGATGATAGGGATAGGTTATTGAGCTCATTAATCCATTCAAATACCCCCTTTTGTTGCAACAATTCTAGATTAAATTCACTAACTTGTATAAAGAACGCTATTTGTAAGCACAATAGCCTATTTTAATAGAATCATAAAGTCTTTGGTAGATTTCAAGTCAATTTCAGGTTAATTAGAAGTATGAATAAAAAATCATTTGAGCCATACACGAAATTCTCAACTTTTGGATTTTGAGCATTTTTAAGAGTTCAGAATTCTCATACCAATCGTATTCGGCTTTGTACATGCTTATGTCATTTTCGAAATTTTTGAAAGCCATTTTGAGGAATTTCCTTAGGGACTTATAGTTAGGGACATTTTTTTAATGAAAATTTTGAACTTTGCATAGAATAAGCTTTTATAAACAATAAAAGACATCCTATATTATTTATCTTACCCATCTCGAGAACTATTTTCTTCTTTTTTTTTTTCCCTGACACTAGGTGAGGAGGATTGAACTCTAGACATCGACATTAGAGGTAGGTGTAATTACTAATTAGGCTATATGAAAATTAAATCAAAAACTATTCTATAGGCTCAACATTAGAGGTAGGTGTGATTACTAATTAGACTATATGAAAATTAAATCAAAAACTATTCTATGGGTTCAATTGAACTCGAATTTATCAATTGAGGATGTGGACTAAGGGGTCAAATATGTCTAGTTTTTGACTAATTTGTTCCCCCCTACTTGCTATCCTTGCAAATTTCTAGGTGGTTTAGCTATAATAAATGCTTTTCTCTATAATATTTTTTGCATTTTAATTAAAAAAACATAAACTAAATGAACGAGGAATTTTAATTTATTTAAATAATTGTGGAATAATTTTAAGATAACTCAGGACTGGTTTAGAAGACTGGATAAGAATATGAGACTGGACTCTTTTATCCAATCTTTTGTTTGTGTCTTGTAAAAGATTGGACTAAAGAGTCTAGTACCAAATTTAGTCCATTTGACACGAGACTAAATTATCTCACCTAAAGATTGGGTTTATTTAGCCGCTATCAAGGGACAAAGTATTCTTTTTTTTTTTCTTTTTTCCCCCTAAAAAAGAGAAAAAAAGACTTTTTTTGGATAAATTTTTAAGTTGTATTTTTATCTTCAATTTTTTTAAATATATATATATTACTTTTTATGACAAAACTTTTAATGTAGCATATTTCTCAAAATAAATTCAAAATATGTTATTTTATTTAATTATCTTTTAATTTTACCAAATATGTATTTTATTATTTTGCGAATAAAATATAATTTTTTTTATTATGTATTTTGTTCTAGTCCTGTCTTGCACTAAATACAATATAGAACTAGATAATCTAATCTATTCAATCTTGTGTGCTAAATGAGCCTCAAATTTCAAGTCATAAAGGTTGTGCTCAATTAGGATGTTTTCAAAACTAAAGTGTTTAATTAAGACATTAAAAGTACAACTACAAAATTAAGACAAGGTGTAAGCATTTAAATTTGCATGTTAGATAGAGGTCTGAGGCTAAGTATTTGGTTTGCACTTGCTTGTATGATTGTTTGGCTCATTTTTGAAAGTTCATGCCAGTTATACTAGTTGTACTATGAGTAAGAGACTATCAGAAAAATATACTAGGCTTTTGTTAAATTAAATTTACAAAATTGTTGTGCTTTTATAGAAGCAAGTACTTAATAAACTATATATTATTATGCATGTTATAGAATGATATTTTAAGAAACTTATATGATAAAAGCAAAATCAATTTGTTAGAAGCAATTCTTATCCTATTTTCTAAAATTTTGCTTAAAAAATGATTACATATCAAATTTTAAAATTTACTTACTAAAAGCAGAAATTTACCACGTTTATTCTCTCATATTTTTCTCTAATTATTTTTGAAAGATAAAAATAGCCTCCAAGAACAATCCCAAATTGGCCTTAATGTGATTTTTGGTAGCAGTTTCGTTATGGCTATGTATCTTAAGATGAAAATTGAAAAAAAAAAAAAAATCATGAAAATCAATCAATTCATACCAAATCAAGTTAAATTAATTGTTTTTTTTTTTTTTTCTAGAGGTTGGTTGGTTTAGTTGGTTTGTGGTGGTCAATTTGATGAAAAATTTTGAGGCATAAAAGCAATCAAACTGTCAAACTGATCCGACAAAACTAATAAAATTATCGTATATATTTCTATATTTTCTTATATATGTCATTTTATTCGTATATGGTGGAGTAGGACTTGAATTCTATTTACCAAAACAAAACTATGCCAATTTCAATTTTCTGATATCATTTTAACTTAGGACGATGTTTTAACCAAGTGAAAAAATAATAATTAATCTAGCATGCTGAAGTCACATTTTACAATAGTTATAATTATTATATATCAATTTTGTTGGGTTTGGTTTGATATTCGGGGAAGATTCATAAATACTAGTTTTTAAAATCATATTTACATCAATACCCATTTTTTTTTATTTCATGAATATCCTTTTTATACAATTTTGTTATAAATGTACAGCACTAGTGTTTTACAAATATAATGTATACCATAGTATACCTTTTCATGCATCAAGTGTATACTATGAAACATATTTTATAAATAAAAATTATAATACAATTGGCATATATTTAAAAATGTATCTATAAGTCAAATTTATAACGAAAAATATAAATTATAGTAAATATTTACATTGTAAATGTATATTGTTCATATTTTATACATAAAATATATTCCGTATGAATAAATTTATATTGAAAATATATACTACTCATATTTTGCACATAAAATGTGTACCATAAAAATAAGTATTTTTAAAAGAAAAATTAAAAACAGATATTTATAAAAATAGATACTTGAGTGTAAATTTCAGGATCTATAGATTTATGATCAAATTTTGGGCTTAATTTAAGTAAATATCTCTTTATTAAATGTTATAGTAAAATGTCTAATATATATGTTTATATATTAAGTGTAAAATTTTATATACCAAACTCAATATATTTCAATATAGTAACTGATACTAAATATAAAAACATATACATTCAGTTATAAAATTTTAAAAATAATCATATACTCAATCAAATTTTTTAATTTCTCAGGATTTCCTCCTAACGTTTTGGACCCAGCAAATAAATTTAAATTGTTGGCTCTTGAACCATTCTAGCTAAAAAGCTGTGTTAAAAAAAAAAAAAAAAAACCGTCTTATTGCATTTGAAGTTTCAACTTATTGACCTATGTACATAATGCACGTACTACGTACTTTTAATGAATATGCACTAATTCCCCAACTAACAAAGACATCTTCCGAAAAGAATTATACATATATAAATATATTATATACACACATTATACACTGTAGTTGGGAAAAGAGATTTGAAGTTAAGGCACAATCTTGTAAGCTTTCATCTTTTGAATCCAGTAGACGAAGGACTTAACGGAGTTCCTAAACCCCAAAAACCCATGTTCTTCGCTCTTATTCATACCGTCCAATAATGACTCCATTCCCAGAACCAAATCCGCAAACCACCAAACTCCGACCTCCTCCAACTTGGTCACCTCCAACTCACTCTCCCTCGCAATCACATACCAAACGGGCCCTTTCTCCTTCATCAGCTCCGCCAGCCTCACCCCCTCCCCCTCCTCAAACCCATAATCCTCGATCCCAAACTGCTCCGCCAGCGCCTTCCACAGCTGCTTCCACCTGAACACATCCCCTCGTTTTGACCGTACGGGTCCACCGCCGCCCATATCTGCTGCTCCTCTATCAAATCCGGGTCCGAAGCCACCGCGTAGCCCTCCACGCCGCCTTGGTCCCCGGGAACCACAACTTCCGGCCCTCGTGCTTGCACAAGGAGGCGTACGCGCCTAGGGCCCCGATTACGTTCATCAAGCTGTATGGGGATAACCCGAATATGTTATTGGGCCTGTGGACCGACCAGGTCAGGCCCGCTTTCTTCTCTGCCCCTTCCAAGAGGAGGATGTCTTCCAAAGTGTAGTAGAAATTGGGCCCGTCCAGTCTGCGCAGGTCTTCCGTGAAAGGTGGGTCGTGGGCCTGGATCTTGCCGATAGACTCGAACGGGCCCACATAGTGCTTGGCCCCCCGCCTGGAGACAGATGTGGCGGAGATTGGGGGCGTTTGGGACCAGGCGCGGAGCATGGCGCCGTTGGCGTCGCAGTTCTCTGCCTCGGTGGCGCGGCTGGCCCAGGTGACGTAGAAGACGTGGGTGATCAGTCAATTGGGAGAGCTTGGCTTGGGTGTCGTCTGGGTCGAAGAGGTCGCACTGGACGTAGTCGATCGGGTGGTCTTCGTTCCATGGACCGCCGGGTGCGTCCGAGAGAGGGAGGATTTCGGCTAGGCTGTTGCCGACTATGCCGGTCACGCCGACAACTAGTCCCACTTTCGGGTAGCTTCTGGGTTCTTCATCTCCTCCGATTTTCTTGTGCATAAACGGAACAACTTGGTGTCATACGTGATACGACATTAAAACAAATAAAACGACAATAAAGTGATTCTTATTATTGTTTCTTGTTACCTGCCTTCGCAGCGCCAATAGCTCCGGCCCACCACCGGCTCATTTTGAGAGAGAGAGAGTTGATGAATTGAAAGGTAATAACAGTAAAAGAAGAGTTGAGAGTCTTAAATTTAAAAATCAAAAGACGAAAGGCATAGACTGTTAGTTCTAGAAATGGGTTTTTGTTGATGAATTGTAATGTAAAGGGACAGCTACCAAATCCAAATGACAGGCCGCCTCCGCATAGTGACGGGAGGTTTGGTTCGGACTTCGGTCGGAGCCGCATCATTTGGGTCTTCAAAATTTCGCGCGCCATGACGTAGCCACACTGTGGAGTATGGGACCGACGCAAGGGGGATTTGCTTGGGCTTTTCTGGGCCTAGGATTTTTTTTTTTTGGATTTTTGGCTCTGGATGGGCCGAAGAATATTGTTTGAGTAAAGGAGATGGGTATGACTAGTTTGGGCCAAATGACTTTTTTTTTGTATTTTGATTCTAAAAATGACATTTTTAGGAGTGTCAGACTCTTTGACCATAGTTTAAAAGTTTCTTAACTATAAAAAGAAAACTATTATTGATGACTTTTTTATTGGAGGTCAAGACATTTTTTATGCTACTAAAATTGTTATTTTTGAAAAAATACATAAAAAATGTCATTTCGGCTGAAATTAGTATCTCTGTCTTTTTCTCAAATTCTCACATTGTATCAGTTTGTTATAATTGTTCACCGAGAACAACATGGGAAGAAAAAAAAGTTCTTAAAAAATTCTGTGTTTCAATATGTACTAAAAATTCCAATTTTACTTAGTGAACCACCACACCAAACAGACAAAAAATGCCCATACTATTTTACTGATTTTTTTCCAAAATAATTATCTATATTTTCAGCAAACACTAAAATTATTATGCATGTTGATTTTTGTATGTTTGCTTGACATTTTAGTAATTTGAGAGGCAAAGTAGAAACTTTTAACAGTTCAAGGGACATATTTGAGACATTCTATATAATTTGGGGCAAACAAAAAAAAAAAAAAACTCGAAAACATTCTTGCGAAAAAAAAAAAAAGGTTTTTGGTCAAATTCCAATTGCCACCTTGAAAGCAACTTTATTAATGTAGGATATGATCTAAAAGGAAAAATTAATAACAAAATTAATTTGAAAAATCTAAAATTGAGCAAAAAGATCCATTATACGTCCTACAACATCTATCCAAAAAACCCAAGGAAGACTTATGTTGTGCTTTGAAAGACCTTTCTGACTTTTCGGATTGAAAGATTGTGAAAGGTTCGAGTTCGAACTCAACTCCAATTTTAGTGTCGAGCAATGAATTTATGATTTGATATTATTTAAACTCAAAAACTACCTAGTGAATTTTGAAATATAATAATTTTTCATTTAAGTATTTAATATGATGCAACATCAAACAGATAATTTGGACATTTTCAAGTTCAAATACAAATTGTATTTTCTTCGTTTTGTGATCAAAATTAGAGCCGCTCAATGTTTGGTATCTTCATTTCTTTTTTTTTTTCCCTTTTTTTTTTCGTTTTTTTTTTTTCAGTCACGAAGACATAGTGCTATGTGCTATATAGTTTCCTTATAGGCGGCGTCGGATTCAACAAATAATTATAAGTAACGAGCTGCCCACAATCTGATTTAGCAATAGAGGCACATTATTGAAAAGATGAGTACATACCGTTTCCATTAAAAAGTCAGAAATGTAAAGCTAGCCTAAGCCTACCTCAAATTCAAAATGACACTGCAATATTCGAGATTTTTGTCTTTATTTCATGTGTAAGTGAAGATCTACCTAACCTTGATCATCAACCATGATTTGTTTATGTTTTCAATTAGAAAAGCCCACTTTACAGGTTTACACTGATTTGATTCTCCTAGTCTTTGGAGCTTGAAATTCAGATTAATTTCAGAGTTACCGTTTAATATATAACGGATCTTTTGTCTTCATCTTCTAGCTATATGATTAATGTTCGTACTGTTCTTATCATGAATCCAAGTTGATAGTTATATGCACATGATCACTTATGAAATTAATTACTGAACTAATTAATACTTGTGGTTTATCCAAGTGGAAAGCAAAAATAAATGAAGTTGTAGGAAACTGAGGTTTGGAATATGTGTTTGTCGAGGCTGGAGAGGGAGAGGGATGAAGCAAATTCTCTACAAGATAATTATAGTATTTTAATAAAAATTAATCATTGTTGTTCGCGTAAAAGTTCCGACAAACTGTCATATCTTTGGTGATTTATTGTGCAAAAAAAAGTCAAAGTTTCTCTACACATTCGTATTTTTTTTTTAAAAAAATAATAAGTTATGGTTGTTGAAAATTTTACAATTGAAATAATTAAAGCCTGATTATGATAATAATAAACAATGAGCTATGCATGAAAAATTACCCCAAGTATTAATCACCGAGTAGTACACATATAGATCTTAACAGACTCCTAAAAGTTTTTGAGTGATCATGATTTGCACGTTAGATTTTAACTAGTTTCGTACATTTTGATATTGATCATTCAAAAACCATATGTTGATTTTATAGTCAAAACGGAAAGAAGGCTTTTAAAATTATCCTCGGGATAAAACATAAATGAAATTGAATTAGTCCCGCTTTCGTATTATGGCGATATATTCTTACTATACGTACTGCTATTATTATTTTCTTCCTTTTTTTTTTTTTTTGTTAAACATTTTCTTTCCTTTTAAAAGGTAACATATATCTGGTTTTCAAAAAATTGTCAAACTAAAAAATAATTCCCCATACGTGCACCACTTTCATGATGATTATTTCTATTTGCACATACAAGTAATTTCTAATCGGGAGAGGATTTTTTTCGATCTTTCTTTGGAAAATCTATTTATTTGTTTTAAAATAACTATTCTATCAAAAAGATATATAATTTCACGTAGATCTAGATCTAAATCTATAATGATTTTAATTCATTCATATTTTAATATGTGATGATTTTGAATTTTTTTTTTAATTTTTAATCATTATAATAGGTCTAGATTCATAAATAATATTAAGTTTTTGATTTTTTTAACGTGATCATCATCATCAAGATTTGTATCATTTCTAACTTAAATTTAGATAATTTGTATAATATATTTTGATTCAAAAAAAAGACACCAACGAAAAAACTCAAATTTAGATAATTTGTATAATAATATTTGTCCTCAAACGATGATATTTGGATTCAGAAAAAGAGACACCAACGAAAAAAGTTGAATGGAAGTAAAAATCTATATTAAAAAGCAGAATAATAATTATTTATATGAGTCCTCTTATATTCAAAGTCGATTTTATTCATATTCGATTTCACGAGAATCTTACCTCGGAAAATTACTCTTTTGAGTTTAATTTGTTCTTTACGGAGATATACTTGGTACTTAAATGCCTTTATGGGTATTGTATACTAACTTTCTATTATTAATGAAAGCATTTTTTCTTCTCAAAATAACGTACAGTTCCTGATTATACTAATACATATAATACCACTAATTAAATTTCAATACTAATAACCGCGCTATTCATTGATCTATTCCAGTACTGATTATTGCCTTTTATTTTAATGAGCACAACAGTTTCTCTTGTTGTTATTCAATTGAGTCGTTGATGATATGCTAATGTGGTCCATTCCACTAGCTTACCCCTATTCTTTATACTCAAATATGACAACATCATATGGCATACTGATCATCAGAAAGCAAAATATTGTAACAATGAGTTGCTTTGTGAAGAAGTACATCATTCAACATTTTCCGTTTATAATAAGTACCTCTAAAAGCTGATAACATCTAAAGGTGAGAATTTTGAATAACCCTCGCATGATTTAGATCCACCATAATGTATCCCATGATCATTTTTAATAGTAACATATGGTAGCCCTATTTGACTCGTGGGTCGTTTAACGACAGCTCTTTTAGAAATCCTTCTTGGTCTTTCCAGCTTTCTCCCATTGATCTCTTCCTTTCCATTGAAAGGTTCTTCTCTAATGGTTGACAGACCTGAAAATTTCCACATATAAGACAGTGATTGACTCTTAAGGATTACCCTATAAAGTGTCCTAAACTTAGGCACGCCATGTAAAAGAAAGAAAGACATAATAAAAGCCAATTTGAATTTCAAAATTTGCTTTTCAATTTTCGGTTTTTGAAGTGTAACACTGTAACGATATTGTTTGTCACCCCATATGATCATCATTGACCAGTATTAATCATAATCATCGCTTTACTTGTTCTTAACCAATTACATATTCACATGTTAATTTTGAGACTCATGTATTATAACATATGATCAATGCACATAATTTTGCATGCGGATTTTGATCTGTAGATAAATGTTGAGTGACCATGATTACCACTGATGACTCAATTAACATTTTTTGCCTCATTAATTATCAAAAACATAAAGGCTAATATTATTCTTACGTACCTCTTTTGTCCATTATATTCCTCATCATCTCTTTGTAGTATGGGCCCTCATCATTGCCAGTACTCTCATGCCGATCACCTCGTGATTTTGACCGTGACATGGCAAAAAGCCACGTAGCTTCCATCTGTTTGCTAATCATGCGAGCTGCATAGTATGGAATCTTCACACTACGCTTGGTGACCTCTGGATCTGACTTGATGCAACCATTGAGGAACATTATGCAGTCCATCAAACTCTCTTTGGCCAAACCCTTCATGTCATAAGCCTGTGATCTTCTCCAAAGGCTTTTACCATGTGAATTTGCTGGAGTTGACAGGCAAAGAGCTCTTGTAGAGTCTCTAATGGCCGAATCTGGATCTTTAAGCAACAATTGACACTGAGCTCTGTTACTATAAAGCACCATTCTCTCTTTCCCTAACTTAATAGGACACAAAGCCAATGCTTCAGAATACTTCCTCGCAGCTTCTTCTATTTCTCCTAAACAATACAAACGGTTTGCTTGTTGTTTAATCAATCCGACCAAAACCCTTCTCTCCTCAAGTTTTTCTTCAGATATTAATTTTTCTTTCCTCCTCCTCTCTACCTTCCAATCCCATAAATCTTCGAATGCCTTTTGAACTTTGCTATTAATGTTAAATTTCATCAATTTCTTTTCCTTACTATAATCTAAAAGAAGTGATTTTGTGATTTCTTCACCCAAGTTGGTTCTATCTCCAAGGTCTCTAAGTTCAACCAAATCAACAAGAAACAAGAGAGCAATGCCAATAACTTTGTACCTGGTTTCTAGGTCTTTGAGTAGCAAAAGAAGGCAATCAATTCCCATATATTGCCAATCATCAGAAGACCTTGAGAGATTACAGAGATATTCTATAACCTCTTTCATCTCAGCAATTTTTTTCCTCCCATATTTGTTGTAGCATAAAATTCTAATAAGTCCAACCCCAGCAGGTGACACGTGGTTGGCCAATCCACCCCACATCCCACAAAGATTTTTCAGAAACTCCTTCTCACAAATGATATTCAAAGACCTCTCTTTATAAGCAAAACAGTTTAAAAGATAGAGTGACCAACACTGAATTTGGCTAGTCCACTCCTCGGCCTTGAAGTTTTCCATTTCTAACCCTCCAACTCCTCTAGTAAGCAAATCACTATGATATTTTAGCCTCATTTTAGTGTCCTTAACTCCTACAAAGTTATCATAAACGACATCAAGGCAAGTAGAAGCTAAACTCATGGCTAACCTTACCACCTCTTCCTCGTATTGAGATAAGGCTTCAAATGTTCTTTCGTAGCTTGCGAGGTGACCGAGTGCTCGAACAGCAACCCTTTGTTCAACCCAACTCATGTTTTTTCCTCTAAGAAGCTCCATCAATGGTGGAATAACGCCTGACCCCACAGCCATCTCGGCAAACTCGACCTTCTTCATGGTGTAAGAGCCAATGACATGAGCGGCATAGTAAGGAATGTATATGTTTTGCTCCCTGCTAAGCCATTCCTTGTCGTTTAGAGCTTTTTGGATTAAACTTGCCATGCATTCGAAAACGCCGAGGGATGGAAACTCGGAGTCATCGGGGTGACTCATTGCTATATGCCAAAGACCACTCAGGACCAAAACATTTTCTTGATCGGTTCTTATAGGCATTTGCTTGAAGCAGTTTGCTATTTTGGCTCTTCTTTGTCTGGAGTCCGGCTCTTTCATGGTGCAGAAGAAACAAAAAGGGGTGATGCATGGGGTGGTAAGACTGTTTCTAGGAATGTTTCTCGCATTGTTGTTGAAATTAGCAGGGAGAGTACTTGTTCGGTTTTTCTCTAGTTTATTCAAGGAATCCATGGATGAGAAACAAAAATTGAGTTTAGGGTTGGGTTTTGTTAGGGTTCCTGTATATTTATGGAGAAGAAAGATTAGTAAGGGAAAGAGAAATTATATATATATATATATATTTTTATAAAGGGGGTAAGAAAAGTTAAAGAAGTATGTAGGACACCTAGCGGCGCATGTATAGTATTTAAATCGAGAACTTTTCAAAGCTTCTTTTTTTAAAAAAATTAAATTAAAATGTGGAACGAAGTTGTTCTCGAGAAAGTTTTATCAGCCAGCTTTGTGCAAGTGAGATCGATGTATACGCTTATATGCCAGCTAAAGCTATGTTAAACACCTTATATTTGTTGCTGAAATAAATGACTAGGTTATAACTAGAGGCAAACATTAGTTCTAGCACGAAAAAGAAAAAAAGAAGCAACTAGCAACAAGCACATCCGGTATTATTATTATCAACTCCACACAAGCATAAACAATCCCAATGTTGCAAGTCTACAAGGCAGGCTGCTAGCCATGAAAGTGGCTCTCGTTTCAGTAGAATTAGGACGTGATGCATATTCCACTCAAAGAAAAAAAGAACCAGAAACAAAAAACTGAAATGATTCATATATCACGGCAAATTTATTATAATTAATTTCACTTTGTTATCAATTGTTAGTATTGGGTTTCTTTTTAAGGTGATGTCTACAAAATTTATGAAATCGACATGGTACAAAACAAGAAAAATTGCCGATTTGAGTCCTCCTAGACTAAATTTGTTCAACCCCGAGAGTTATCATTTTGTGCATTGGATATAGTATTATTTTTTGAGTAGTTGCATTCTATATTTTAATTAATTTTTTGGTGGAGTGCGTGTGATTTATAAATTTGTCTAATGTTTCTCCATTTGAGTGGAAAATGCTTCCTACAACTGAAAGAAGTGGTCCTCACCTCCGCACTATAGTTTTTAACCTCAAATAGATTCTGATGGAATTAAACTAGAAAGGCTTTCGAGCTTTCCTTTTTTAGTTTTTCTTACTATTTACATTAATTTTCTTTATGTTTTTCCCCGTCCTAGAAAAAGCAAAGCCATTTTGTCTTGGGCAAGAAAGGATAACGTAAGCACGGTAGAAAAACGAATAATTAAAATTAGAAATCTATCAATGATCAATCTACTCCAAGATATTGCAGAAATAAATTAATATAAACATATTAAGACAAAAATTCCTGGTTTTCTATGAACATATATACCATCATGTTGTCTGGAACATAGGTTTTCGTTCAAGTACCTTAGTCAACAGCTCTAAGGGCTACTCCAAACTCCTCCCAAAAGCTTTCTTTCCAAAGCCTACAGTTACTTAATATTCTTCCACTTGTGAGATTTGATAATGTTAAAAGTGTATAAATGTGAATACAGATATGCTTTGTACCAAAAGACAATTAAGGGAGGTTAGGGACCACAACTTGAAAATGGGTTATTAATATTTTCTATTGTACATGTACAGCAGAATCATGTGGTCCCTTGACAAATATTCCCCCACCTGCAAATTCCAATAAACTATTGAACTCCATAACTTGCAAAAGCTGAGTTTAGAAGATGGACAAAGATTAAAAACAGTGTTAGTACATGGTGAAGGTCTCAAGAACATGTATGCGGCTTACATCTACATAAATCTATATGAGCTCTCTTAAGTATACATGTGGAAGAAAATTTATTTAGTACAAATTATAAAACTATTACTGTCTCTAAAATAACTTATGTGTTAATGAATTTAGCAGACTCAATTTTTGTTTGAAACTAGTGGTCTTAGTGTGCTACAACTACAGCTACTCTGTCCGGTATTGGGAGCTAAACGTTATGGTTTTCTTTATTGTTTGTCCGTGCAATAGGCGTGGAAATTATTTATCTGCAATGTTTTCTAAGCTCATGATGGTTAAGACTACTAGATTACACAATCCAAACACACACCAAACTATGCGGGATTGAGTCAGAGTTAATGACTCAGGGGCAGATTATTTTTTGTCATATCTTAGCAGTTTCGATAGTCTAAAAATAAATACCTTTAGATAAATTTAAAGTATTTAAAATCTACACATGAAATTAACCTGCACTTTAAGTAGAAGCTTCAACTGATTTGGGCATCAATACCCATATAAAGAAGGATTAATGTATGTTATATGGGCAAGGTAATGTTTTCTAGGAAAGAACAAATAAACTCCAGTTAATCGTGATTCTCAAAGGAACCTTTTCTGTTTCTAGGCAATTAGCAAATCAGCAACGTGTTCAACACGAGTAGTTCAAGGAAAAAGAAAAAAGAAAAAAAGAAGACGGAGTTTAAAATATTAAAAACTGAAATACTTCTATTTTGGTTTAAGAGTTACTTAAAAATTATTATAAATGTAACCTGATTCATTGCTTGACTGTTAATCACACTCAAACTCAACAAATTATCAAAAATCTTATGAATTTATTAATTAAGTAATTCTTCTTCATAATTGCGATATATCTTAACAAATCGTTATTGTTCATTTCTTTATACATTTTAGCTATTAGAGCTTAATTTGGAATATAAAATTTGTGATTAGCGCAACATTAGTAGTAACATACTGGGGTCTTCTTTAAGAAAAGACATCTACTGTGGCAACCTAGGACCACTCCTCCAAATGGCTGATCCTGGACTGGACTAGGACAGCCACTTTGGTGAAAGAGGCGAAAAGAGGAAAGAAAGAGTTGTAAATTTGCAATTCTAGTCAAGTTGGACAAAGCCGAAAAGGGACCGAGTCATAGATCATCAACTCGGTCCCAGCCCCACCACATGTTGTTTAAACATTAGAGCTTTCAAGCGGAGCCCAACCCAGTTGTAAGGCTTAGCAACTGGTCTGGATAGCCAGTGGCCCATTCTAATGTGGAACTTAGATAAGGCTGCAAAAGACTTGGATGGAAACGTTGGACTGATAGTAAATGTTCAAAATAGACTCGAGGAATTTCCGGCCGAAACAAAAGAATGAAAGAATTCTTGTGTATTATTTCTAACCAATGGCTCCAAAATAGTTGTGTGATTATAGCAGCTCTTTCAATGTTTGTCTCACACCACCTTAAGAGCCAGAGCCATAGAAAACATATCAGCATTTAAGTGAAAAGAAATTATCAAGACGAAAAGGAACGCGTGAAACAGTGCCACAACTCAATGTAAAGATTTGAGAGCTTTTAATATCCAAGGTAAACCTGATATTGAGTACTTGTATCAGTTAGTGCATAGAAAGCACAATGAAATGTCACCGTCATGACATCAATATAATATCCACACTCAACCTTTAGTAATGCCAGCAGTAAAAGCTAAGTCTTGAAATTGATAGAATATTATTGGCCAATTAAGTCGTCATTAAGCAAAAGTAAACTAAGCTTCACAAAACCATTCCTCCTGGCTCCAAATTCCTAGTTTTAAGAGGATACAGTACTACAGCCCTAAAACACACAACAAACACACCTACCACTCGACCAGCATCCTGCAGAGTGGAAAAGTCGAACAAGGGGAGGGTTGGAGGGAATAGGGTGAGGAAAGTAGAACAAATACTAAGCTAGTTTGGTAAGCAGGAAACCAAAGCTGGCGGACATCCTGGCATTTATTGAATAACAACATAAATAGTATTTCACACCACTAGTTGAAATTCAGGCTCGTCGTTTAAGCCTTTAGAGAGATATAAAACAGTCTTCAAGGAAACATGCTCTTCCAAATCATCATTTCAGATTTGTGCGTTTTAATAGGGAACATACCTTTGTTAGTTAAATCATCCACCAAAAACCCGAGCCCCAGTTCAGCGACGAAATTCGATAGAGAACAAGAATTCACTGGCTCGAGAAAATATATGAACGATTGTGTTCTATATACAAAATTGTAAACACATTTGACCAATGCAGAATTAATTCTGCCCAAAAAAAAAATCAAAGTCCTACTTTACCAGTCTACTTATGACTTCGTCAGTCCTTGAAACTAGCATTTACGCCTGCCAAGCAAAAATCTAATGCAAATGGCGCTGCTATAAACCTCCATCTTGCACAGGAAATTGTTAACATTGCCAATTGCCATCACGAGACTTCTCAAGCGCAAGCGCAGCAACTTTTGCTCGGTATGCAGCAGTTGCCATGGTGGTCTTTAAAGTCGGACCTTGAGGGAGCTCACAGGTTTCACTCATGGAAGCAAATTTTAGTTCAGCAGGAGGAATGAAACACTCGGCTGAAAGGCCGTGGACATTGAACTCCACTTCATCAATTGTCCAAGCCTCTTCCATCCTGGCCTTGGTGTGGCTCATTGCAGTTTCTCCAAATCTGAAAAGGGTTACCACTGAACGTCCCGAATGAGCAATCATAATCCCCTCCACAGATCTGTAATCCTCAAGGAATGAATTAATTGTGGTCTCCCAGTACGCAGCATCACCTCCATTGTTTTGGATTCGAGTCAGATGGGAATCTTCCAAGTGCACAAGAAGCCCTGTTTTTTGGCTGAAGTAGCCAAATAATACGTGCCTTATGATTTCAGCAGGCCCTTCACTCCGGGCCTTCAATGTCAGAGGATCAGCACAAAGCTTGAGGATGAAACAATCTTCACCATTGATCTTTTTCTCCCCGATGCATTTTGCGTTGGTAAACATGCTAGCAGTACTTCTTGGGTCAAGTCCCTATAAACAATTGGCAAAGTTATATCACTTTAGCAAATAGATTGAGCAAAGACAAGAGAGAACAGGATCAAGCAAACAACATAATGTCGAGTAGCAATTTAACCTGAAGGGCACGGCGCAAGGGTCTAACAGGTCCTTTTGCAGCATGCGGACCAAGCCAAGGGGTGTGCCTCCACACAAGCTTGCCGTTGCAGCCAGCGTGAACTTTGTTGCCACCAAGTGCAAGCTCAACATACCACATATCTGGATTCATCTGCCAAAGAATAAAGCTACCGGACTCTGCTGCTTTGGAGGAATTCTTGCTCTTTACAACCTTGTTTGCTGTTTCAAACTCGGAAGCTATCATCGTCACCTTCCCCAGCGCATAAGCATTGTGGATGGAATTCTGAAGTTTTTGCCCTCCCGACGCAGCTGTATATTGCTGCAATATATATTGAGCAGACGATGTTTCCTGCACAAGGCAGCCCAAAATTGAAATTTGTTCAGACTTTAGAGAACTCTGTTGTTAAATAAAATTAACCCCTCAAAAAATAACCGTGTAGCATATCTTTCAAGCTTAAAAGATACATGAAAGTAATAGCTCTACCCTAATAAATGCTGAAAAGACCTATACTCCCACAATAATAAAACTATCACTATTGCAGAACAGCATGCACTATATATTCATGAAAGAAAATTAGATATTAATGAAAGAAACTTGGAACTACCATTCAATACCAAATGTCTAGCATTCTACTAATTAGCAATACCATTGCACAATTGTAAATACAAAACAAGTCCAAATTTTACTTTGACTTTCATGTGTCCTTCAATGAAATCAAGAGTCGGTTATCTCGTGTATAGATATCAGAGACTAAAAGGCCAAAAGGAACAGTGTTAGACATCATAAAGAGGGAGGGACCCCATTCTTTTTTTTTTTCTTGCTGTTTTTCCTGCTCTTTCATAGGCTGATAGCATATTAGCATGCCTTTACTCTTTTTTTCTTTTCCTTTTTATTTATTTATTTTTTTAATTCTTATAGATTGGTAGCATGCGTGAAACTAAAGTAAAGAATTTCTAGATAAAGATTTATGCACAATCATGAACATCTTCTCATAAAATACAAAACCAAATCGACATGCATAACAAACCAAATGATGGCCCTTTCCGTCTTTTTGCTTATATTTTTTTTTCTTGTTAATCTTCCCTGACCTAAAGATGATAAACAAGCAATAAAATCCTTACCAACCAAAAATCCATAACGAATATTATTCTCCGAAGTGGTTACAGCTTTAGTCTGATCGATAATCACAAATTATACACATTCATATCGCCTTTTCGAAAGAGAGAAAAAAAAAAATCCAACGCACGAAAATACTCGGAAAAATCCTACCTAATCAAATATCACAACTACCAAAGTAATTGAAATTAATCAGAATTTTAAATAAAGTGCAGTAAATAGTAAGAACATGATCAACAGAGAAGTAAGCAATAATAATAATAATAATATAGAGAGAAAGAGAGAGGGACTAACAATTGGGGTATCTTTGATGCTAAGATGAGGCAAAGGTTCGGTGGTGCTAACGTGCACCGGACCGAGCGGCGCACCCAAGACCCCGAGTAGCAACCTCAGATCGGAACTCTTGTAGGTGGAGCAAGAGACCGAGGGTGCCCTGCAGAGTTGACCCTTCATCCAGTTTCCCCATCTCCCTTCCATCTTCGAATCCTCACCGTCCGTTCCGTCGGGACCTTCTTTGAGCGGCGACAACGCCTCAGGCGGCCTCAGGCTCCCGGATCTCGAGATGAACGGCTCAGGCTTCGCCACGTGGTGGTTCTTCCTCCGCCTGAGCAAGCTCGACATCGGGGAAGCACTCCTAGCGGGACTCTTCGCCCTCGACCTCCCCGGCGACAAACCCCTCACCATTTCCTCCTTGAGAGCCGTGAAAAACCCTTGCTTTCGCTCCATTATTACAACTCTGCCACTCACTTCCCTCTTAGGAGGATGGATTGGTAGTAGAGAGCGGTTCTTACTTGCTTCTTCGTTCGTACAACGATTCCAGAAGACTGCGTTGAAAACGGTCTTGGGGTTTGAGTAGTAGGGGCAATTGGGAGAAGAAGACTAAAACAGTGACAACTAGAGTGACTGAAAACAGAGAGAGAGAGAGAGAGAGAGAGAGAGAGAACACCGGCTTTGAAGAAGGGAAACGGGTATTTCACTGCTAATTTTTCTACTGAAATAAAATAAAATAGGATATAATGCCGCGAGACACACCACACTGTAGCGCAGTAACAGTTTGTTCAATCCTATCCTGCGCCTTCCCCCATCTCTCCCTCTCTTTTTGTTTTTGCTTTTGTTTTTAATATATTAAAATCGATGAATAAGGCTTTCAGTAATGTTAAGGGGCTATTGGCCTAAACACCGTGTATACATGTAACGCCAGAAATTACGTTGACGTAATTTATTAATTATAATCGTATAGGTCATGTTTAGGATATGTATAAGAAATTTATATTATATTAATTCAACTTAATATTGTGTGGAGTTATAATTTTATATTATATTTTTTTAATACAAAATTAAAATTTAATACAATACAGTGTATTATATAATATAGAATAAAAAAATTTGTATTACACTATATCATATAATTTTATTATATTCATTCTCCTCATTTTTTTTGTTCTTAATTATTTTGAAAATTTTAGGTAAATAATCAATATTTTAAATTTAAATAATTAGATGTTTAATATTTAAATTTTATAACTAAATGTCCAGGTATATATATATTTTTACACTTAATAGATATGTTTATCTACCAATGTCACAATTTCAGCTGTTATATTACAAGGTACATAATTTTTTATGCTTTATATATATCGGACATTTTACTATAACATTTGATAAATAGATATTTACTTAAATTAAGCTCAAAATTTGGTCATATTTCTATAAAGTCCCTTAATTTTTCTCTCATAACTTTCTCTTTCATATCATTTATTCCTTTCAAAAGTGATATTTTTCTAAATAAATTTTTGAAAAGTAGTAATTTTTACAAGTGGGGTCTTCCTAAATATTTTTTGAAAATAGTATTTTTTTAAGTAAATTTTTAAAATAATATTTTTCAAAATTAATTTTTTAATACAACATCTTAATACTAATACAAAACAAACATAATACTATAATAGAATAATATAATATTATACAACACAATATGATGCAATATCACACACCAAACATAGTATTATATTTTATATGATATTGGATATCATTAGTGTCTCATTGCTCATAGAGCGTTTAGTGTCGAACACTATACGACGAATCTATCTAATATGATTTTAATTAATAAATTATATCATATATCTCACCTAAAATGTAAGTATTAGCATTGGAAAAAAAATTATCATATTATGGGCCGTTGAGCATATAGTGTCCTATAACATTTTTCTTTCTATTTTTACTGAGTTTTATATCCTCTTTATAATTTATTTTGGCATATTTTGTCCCGAAATCAACAAAATTAATGATAGTGTGCTCCAAAATTGGCTTATTCTAGCTATTTGTATGCATTTTATTTTAGGTTTTTTATATACGCTTCCTTGAATGTAAGTTTAGTTAATGATTTTGCAAATGTTTTTAGGGACAAAATGAGACTAATTCTGCTAATTTTGAGAAAAATCATTCGAAATTAATTATATTGGGGTAAAGTATAAACTTGGCCAAAATTAAGGAGGAAAGGGTAATTGCATTAGGAAAAAAAATAGAAAAATCATCAACTAGTGGTCCCGTAAAAACACAGCACTTTTTGCGTTTTCCTTATTGGGTGGGTTGGGAAAGAAGAAGTTTCGTTGGTTGGTTGGGTGGTTCGAGGGTTTGGGGCTTTAACGCTGCTACAATACAACCGCACCCAGACAAACTTCTCATTTTTCTTGTTTTTTCGCTTCCTTTTTTTATTTTTTATTTTTTATTGACGGAAAGTGGGAACGGCAGAATCTCTTTCTCGTGACCTAGGCTCTGGAAGAGGGCAGACTCCAGGACTGTCTCTAGCGCCGTTAGCAACAGTGTCTTGCATTACGGTCAAATGGGATTGTTTTTTTTAAAAAAAAAATTATTATTTTTTAATTGTTTTCATGTGATTAATTAATATTTTGTTGGGGGTATGAATATGATTATAAAAAAACATTTCATTATGATGGATTGGGATTGGGCCTTGTACTCAATTATCACCATGCTAAGCACGCATCAAAGGATACTTGCATATCCGCGTAATAATGAAATGCCCCCAAAAAAAATAAAAAAAAAAACGAAAACAGAAACAAGCCAAAATGTTTGCAATCAATTCGTGTAAAATAAATTTCATAATTTAAAATCATGAGTTACTATGTATAAGAAATGAATACAGATCAGAAAAGTGCGATTTGAGAACATAATTCATTCAATTGTTTTGCCTGTATCCATTAATCGTAGATGCAAAGGAAGTTTAATTCAATTAAAAATAAAAAGAATGAAGGGAATTATATTTAATCATCATAAATGGAAGATGAAATAGGTGGATTTTTTTTTTTTAACGAATGAAATAGTTGGATTTTTTAATTTCGTACTCATTGCCGAGTCTGCAAAATTAGAAAATTTAAATAAAGAACAAAGTGAAGAATCAAATTTGAATGTTTTTTGAGGTAATTGAATCATCTACGTAATTGATCTTCTTTGTTTTTTAAAACATTTCTTGTTCCATTTCTTTCCATTACTGATTTACAAACTTGCCTGAATTTTGAACGGTGGGTCCGTAGCTTGCTATGTTTCCTATTCAAATTAGGAAACTGATTATTTAAAGTAATTACAGATAATCCTTAAGGCATAATTGCCAAACTAATGAATTAGACAACTTGTTGAAATACATGTCTTAATTAAAAACACAGTTTGAATTAAATTAAAATCTCAGTACATAGATGATAAAATTAGGGAAATAAAACACAGGATTGCATATACTTTCTATCAAGCAAATAAGAATTACACAATTTTATCTTTCCATGATTACAAAAGAAACAGTCTTACACAACCTAGTCTACATCTTTATACGTCTTGTGCGCTTCTAACAAATCTATTTTAACCTTACAATTCATTTATTGGCGAGTTTCCAAAATTAGAAGACGAGAAAGACCAAAAATGAAAAAATAAATTTAAATTAAAGGTTGTAAGCTTTATTTGGTTAGTAATCGCACTCACGTTCAAATCTTCCACTATTTTGTCCAAAAAAAAAATTAAAATTACCTTTATTATTAATCTCTTTTGCATGTTCTATTTCTTTAAATTATTGATTTATAAACTTTCCTTAAATACGAGAAAAACTAAATACTAGCTCTCAAATATAATAAATGGATAATAACATTAAAATATAATGAGTTTTAGCTTTTCTATAAAAAAAAAAATCTTGATTTTTGAATGTCTGTAAAATAATACCCTCACTTTTAAATTTTTGCAAAATAATACATTGATTTTTGAATTTCTGCAAAATAATACTCTTATTTTTGAATTCTGCATATTAATATCCTAATAATTAAAATTATTAGAAATTAATACCCTAACATTTGAAATTCCTATAAATTTATAACCTTAAAGCCCAATTAGTTAATTTTAATAATAAAAATATGGTAGTAGTCATCATTAACTTAATTAAAACTTGTTAAACAATAATAAAATTTCTGAAAAAACATTTGTAGTTAGCTTATTTCACTGTTTATTTAAGAAAGAAAAGTAAAAAAAATAGAACCAATGGTAAAAGTAGTTAATTTGAGAAAAAAAAATGAGAGGTAAAAAAAAATTGTGTTTTTTCAGCAATTAATAACAAAATAGTTATAAAAATAGTTTCCGATAATATACTAATATCTAAACCTTTTTAATAAGTTAATGAGAAATGTTTGCATCTTTTAATTTGCTCATAATATAAATATATAAAGAAAACAAAAGTTAAGGGTATTAATTTGTATAAATCCTAAATATCAAGGTATTAATTTACATAATTCAATTTGTAAAAATTATAAATGTAAAGATATTAATTTGTAGAATTTCAAAAATAAAGTTATTAATTTACAGAAATTCAAAAAATAAGATATTTTTTACCAAAACAATAAAAATAAAAATATTTTTACGTGATTAACTCTATAATAAAATACATAAATATAAAAATTAGAATAATATATAGACGAGATTGCATGTACTCTCAGTCTGGCCCATCTCTAGTTTAAAATAAGTAGGGATCCCACACTTCATCGCGCGAATTCTTCAAATTTACATACTTTGTTCAAACTCAACATCTATATCAATTTTGCGCACTCTCTCTCTCTTCTTTTTTGAAATAAACACAAAAATCAAATTACAAAAATTATTTCTGAAAAAAAAAAAAAAAACACGATCGGCTACTACTTTCGCCTAGTTTTTCGCCCTAATTCCAAAATACAATTTTTATTTCCAATTTTGAGCTCTTCTGATTTATTTATTATGTTTTTGATTCTTTCCCCATTTGATTGTATTCATTTTAAGTTAAGGTGGCCAACTGCTTAGTCCCCGAGTGCCAACTCGGTCCTATGTCCATCCCATGTGTTGAGAAGAATCACCACCTACCTACCAATGGTGTAAGGTTGAATTAGCGACGCTTTTGAGTCTGACCGCGTAACGGAATGAAATCTTGGTGTTTCAATTTTGTGGGGCCACTTTGTGGACTTTCTCTGGCCATGTGGAAAGCAACATTATTCAATGGGAATAAGCCAAGACGAAATCTTTGTGCAAGAGATTATTACTAGTTATTACCATTAATTAATTATTACTATACAAAGAATATGTTATTGATATAATATACGTGTAATTATAATATTATGTACGTCGTTTATTTAAATATGCTAGACCAACAGTTTTATCGAGCGCCAGCGGAAGGGGGACCTCCACTTGTATAGTTTTGACTGATCAACATGGTTCTTTGGTTTTGTCTCAAAGTGTTTTTTTTTTTTTTGGAAAGGAAAGTCGTAGTTATGTTGATAGGAGCAGCCATACTATATAAAAATAATGTGTGTATACTATATATATATATATAAAAACAAAGAAAGCGCGTATTACAAAATTGACAATTTTTGAAAATCTACACTAAAGTTAGGTTCTCCGAGCACTACCTCTAAATCACGTCGTCAATCACGGGCGATAGGTTTGTGATTTATCATCCAAAAACATTTTCCAATGAGATCAAAAAAGTACCTCGTGTTTGTCCATCACATTTGGAATTTTCTTATGTCATACAGCAACTGGAAAGTGAAAATTAACCAAGAGTGGGCAGGCTAAAGAAAAGTTACAAGCAAGAATGCATTGGTGGCAAAATGGAAAGCACGATTATTTATGCAATCATGGGATAAAATGAGAAACTTCCACACCTATTTAATCTGTAGGACAAATATCCCTTACTCACTAGTTTTTGTGTTTCACATTTTGTCCGAAGATAATGTTAGAAATCTTATCGTTTCAGATTTACAGTTCTCAGATAATGTTAGAAATCTTATTGTTTGATTTACAGTTCTCGTTATCTCATTTTAAATAAATATCAGAATAATAGAAAAAAAAATAATAATAAATACAAACTAAATTTATAACACAAGAATTTAAGTAGAAAATTTATAAATCAAAAGAAAAATCATTTTCACTCAGAAAATAATTTCACTATATGAAAAATTTCTATAATCATATATATTTCCTTCTTTTCTACCCAATAACCCTAATACACCCAAGTATTTTCTTATAAGTATTCCCTCACTTATACATTACACTTCTACTCTTTAAAACCTTTTATTTCATAAAGAAACTCTACTCTCTATGAAAGAAGAAATAAAGAGAAAATAAATGATTTAATTAGAAGAGAAAATGCTTCTAATTTTTTTGGGAGGATGAAGAAAATAAAGAAATAAAACCTCTATTTATAGGCTAGGCTCACCAATCTTTCACCAACCTTCACGCAGTTTGCACACCATTTGGGTGTTCACATGTGCATGTTCACATATCTTCACTTATATATATTAATATCTATTCACATGTATTCACACAGATGTATTCGCATTTGTTCGCACATATGTTCACACCGATCTGTTCAAACATATTTACATACATCAATAATCTCCTACTTGAAGACTTGATTTCAATCATGTCTTCACATACGATCTCATCTCATAGCTTATATTACTATCATTGTCTTTATTGGTAATCATACTCTACTATATGAGTATACCAATTAAAATTGACGAATTCTAAGATTTTCATCTCGACTCATGTCGAAAGAACCTTGCTAATAATTATGGTATTGACTCCCACGTTTGACTTATCTGGGAGTCCATCAGCTATCGATATCATTCAGTACAGACCTTGCATCAATGCCAAACTAATACTCGTGTGTAACTTTGTTATCGCTAATTATGATACATCCTCTTTCATGATATCTTTGAAGATTAGCGGTACATCAGGAGGATGCATATATTATGATTAAAAGACAAGATCATCGTCTCCATCATAGGAGACAATATTAGCAGTATTACCAGATTTGAAGGTTTTAGCTGAACTGCTCTTCTTTTTTGATAATTTCTTTTTAGGTGTCTAGATTGTCCACATAACCAACAGATTGCATTCTTTTTTCCCGCGTATTTATTTCTAGTGTCAACTGTCAATGCTGAACCCTTAGATGGAACATTACTTTGCTCGTCGACCTTCTTGTTTTAGATAAAAATTTATTTGTGACTTCAGAAAAAAAAAACTACAATCTCCTTCCCATGCCCCAAAATAGGTTTCATATGCTCATAGGAAGGTGGAAGAGACCAGATGAATTGCAATGCTTTATCTTCATCTTCAATCTTCATTCTAATAGTCTCTAATTTAGAAATGATACCATTTAAGACACTTAGATTATGAGAAATTTTCGTACCCCTTAGATGATCAGAAATGTTCATACCTTCATTCATACACAATGTATGAAACTGTTCCTTTAGATATACTCAATTTGATACACCTTTCACTTGATACAATTTTCTAAGCTTTCCCCAAAGATTTTTGGTCGTCGTTATTCTAAGCACATTTGCAAAGATATTTTTGGGCAAACACATGTATATCGCACTTGCAACTCTCTCATCTAGATCATCTTAGTGTTCATTATTTATATTGGATTTCTTAGAATCTTTGCCCTTATAAGCCTATTTGCCTTTCAAAATCTTATGCAATCTAGATTGAATCAATAGATCTTTGATTTATATTTGCCACAAGCCAAAATTGATGTTGTCATCAAATTTCTCTATATCAGTTCTAACTGGAATTGAAATCTTGTTTCCTGACATCTTATTTCACACTTCTAACTTAAAAAACTGCTAATAAAATTTCCAAGAAGGATTAAAAAGTTCAAATGTTTCTACTTGAATACAACCTCCTTATACAAAATTTTTTAGACTAGCACTAAACTATGGTGCAATCTAGATTAAATCAATAGATCCTTGATTTATATTTGCCACAAGCCAAAATTGATGTTGTCATCAAATTTCTCTATATCAGTTCTAAATGGAATTGAAATCTTATTTCCTGACTTCTCGTTTCACACTTCTAACTTAAAAAACTGCTAATAAAATTTCCAAGAAGGATTAAAAGTTTCAAATGTTCCCACTTGAATGCAGCCTCCTTATACAAAATTTTTTAGACTAACACTAAATTATGGTGTACCAAAGAACCCTGCTCTGATATTACTTATTAGGAATCTGACCGATCTAGATTCGTAACTCTCAGGATATCATTTTAAAGAAATATTAGAATAATAGAGAAATAATAATAAGGAATACAAACCAATTTTACAACGCAAGAATTTAAGTGGAAAATTCTTAAATCAAGAGAAAAATTATTATATCTCATAAAAGAATGTCACTATATCAAAAATTTCTACAATCACATAGATTTCCTTCATTTTTATCCAATAACCCTAATACATCTAAACACATTCTCACAAGTATTCTCTCACTCACACCTTACACTGCTATTTTTTGAAATCTCCTATTTCACAAATAAATACTACTCTCTTTGAAATGAAAAACAAAGAGAAAATAAATGATTTAATTAGAAGAGATAACTTGAAATGTTTCCAATTTTTTTTTTTTTGGATGAAGAGAATGAAGAAATGAAATATCTATTTATAGGATAAGCTCACCAATCTTTCACTAATCTCCACTCAATTTGAACGCAATTTGCACACTATTTAGGTATTCACATGTCTTCACACATATATATATATATTCATATCTATTTATACCTGTTTATATGCACAGGTTCACACTAATATATTCACATTTGTTTACACATATATTCACGTATATATTCACATGTGTTTACACAAATTTATTCACACATGTTCACATATGTTATCGGATAATTGACTATGCACATTGCACATTTTATTACGAAAGAGGCAAAAAAAGTACTTTGCTCACTTATTCACTAGACATTTTTTATTTTTTTCTGATTAGCCAGTTGTTTAAGTTTTCGTGTAGTACTTTATTGTCTTAATCGCTTCCTTAAATTCGAGAAATGTTTTTGCAGCATTCCATGCTTTTTCAAGGCAACAAGAGATTACTTTGTCAACTATAGAGCAAAATGCTTCAAAATCAATTATTAAGCGGCGAATTATAATTACTTTGCCGAAAAAAAAAACCATCAGACAAGACGTATTTATTCCTTCAAACTACTTGAACTTTTTGTGATAGGAAATGTATACTGGAAGCAAATTCGCATCCGAATCACATAATCAACGAAGAGTACATGCTTCTTCTTTTTTTTTTTTTTTTTTAATGAATACTCCTCCGTAAGAGGGAATTTATTAAAAGAAAGCAAAAATATAGAAGAAAAACTTTAATGATACATTAAAGAAGAGTACAAACAAAAATAATATAATTTATATAAACATATATGACAGCTTAGAAACATTGTCAATTATTATTGATTGAATATTTTTTTTACATCTGCAAATCTGCGAAAGATTTTTTTTTTTTAATCATCTCCCTTGGTTATTGTTTGTACGATTTTATTGCCATTATACTTATTTCAACAGTAATTTATATTCCTAGCTTTTGAAGAGCAAAACAATAATAAGACTAGTGAAGGTCGAATGTTTTCAATGGAAAATCACATTTCAAAATTCGGTGTCTAAAAATTAATCAATAATTTTATTACATAGAAGAAAATTTTGAATTATGTTATAGATTGATGTAAGATAGTCATGATGAGATTTCATTAATTTGGCTTAATTTGTGGGTAGAATATTATATTTTTCATTTATTTTTAATTTCTTAATTTTTGTAGATTCCTTTTGTTTTTTGGGTCCAAATTGTAGCTTTTATTTGCCCTAAAAATAAGGGAATTAGGTGAAATACACTATTTTCATAATGAATTTTAGAAAATACACCTTTCTTAATAGTAATTAAATAAATACATCTTTTTAAAAATAAAAGTATAAAATGATTTATATATAATATATAACTTTAAGTCTAGAGCGCTAGACATACTGTCTAATAACTCGACTAAAATATATATGTATCATACTTTTTTTTTTTAAAAAAGTAGTATTTAACTAATGACTTCGAGTTATTGTAAATTAAAGAAAAATACTTACTAACTATCCAATTCCTACTCCATTCTATTAAGGACAATAAGTTTTCATATTTACTCCTGGTGTGACTCAAACTTAGGACCGAAATCATAAATAGTGGGTGATCTTATCACTTGAGTCAACATACTTTGTCACAAAACCCTAGTTACTTATCTATTAATGGAGCAATTTTTTTTCCTTATTTGTTTTACCTTTCATTACTATTGATAATTTTTTTTCCTTATTTATTTTACCTTTTATAACTATTGATAGTTTTAACAACTATTGATTGTTATTAATAGACGAGTAACTAGGGTTTTGTACATTTAAAAAGAGAGAGAATATTAGAAAATAAAATTGTCTTTTGTGTAGTTATCGTTATCTCGTACGCACTGATTTGAAGCTTGTCCAAACCATAAGCCTTAAAACATTAAATAGCAATAAATGATAGAATCCACTGTCGAGTGTTCACTAATCTTAAAATCTTAATTCCTTCGCTAAGTGGCAACTACGGATAGTCTCTTTTTTGTTACATAAAATTTAATACAGATTTTTGTTTTTACTCCGTAGTTATTATAATTTGTGCCGATAGATTTTGATATAATAGTTGTAATAATATTAGAATTTCTTAAAAAATACTAATCTATTTAATATTTATATAAATATAAAAAATTATTTATGATTTAAAAGATAAATAATTTGTTTGTGACTTGATGAGTTGGACTTTTTTTTTTTTTCAACTCATTTTCATTCTTTACCTCTCATCGTTACTATTACTAATTATATAGAAGTAAATATTTTTTTTTAAAAAAAATGTTTTTTTATATGCTATTTTATTATTCCGAGGTTAATTATTTAATAAAAAATAATTTTCTTTGATCAAAATAATCATAAAATCTAGTAGTATAAATTCTCTCTCTCTCTCTTTTAATTTCACGTATTACTTTTTTTTTTTTTGAAGAAATGTAATATCTATTTTGCTTAATAATTTTTTTTATTTCACTAGAATTACTTTTTTTGTTTGAAGAAAACGAATAACCTATTTATTCTTTTTTATTTTTGACCTATTACTTTTTTTTTTTGGTTGAAGAATACGCATTATCTATTTAGCTTAATACTTTTTGTTTTCCTGATTTAGCATGAATTACTTTTTTCTAATAGTCTTTGTCACGACCCAAAATCTGGGCTAGTGGCAGAAGGAGAATTTCACAAAGGTGGGAAATTCCTTAATTTATTTAAAAAGTGTCAAAAGTTCTATTTTTTATAAAAACAGTCCATTTAAATAAAATAATCGGAATTCTATCTCGTAAACCACTCTCACAGTTCGTATACACCATCAAACATAAATTGAACAATTACTTAAAAACATGAAATAAATTTCAAAACCTATCATCATCATCATTCACAATAGATGTCAAATACCAGAATGATATACATAAGTTTGCAGACAAAATAGAAAGTAGTAATCTTGGTTCAATGCTAACACAAAATCTAAATAGTCCAAAGACTACGATAACAAACTCCTAGCATTACCAAGAGACGAACTACAATCAGGATAACCTCTTACTCCTCTTGATCACCAAGATCGTACTGGACACCACCTGGGGAGGAAGGTAGGGGTGAGCATATAATACCCAGTAGGAAAATAGTTACCTCAGTGAAAAACAGTTCAGTGATGGGAATCTCCTGCATGGTTAGTTCAAATCCAAAACATACATACACGTATATATATATAATCCAGACCGGGAGCCAATATATATATAACTAAAGCAGTATAATCAAAAACCATCATTCCATATGCACATGACACAAATCAACCCATACGCATGAGCTCACATCCTCTTATCTGTGGAAACCCAGGATGATGACACTAAGTGTACCTAACAGCCTGCCTGATACCTAAGCCCATACCCGGAGGGGACACCCATGTGTCGCCTACCAAACCTGGAGGGGCAACCGAATTGCCTACACCTACCAAATAGGGAGGTAATCAGAAGTAACAAGACCTCACGCGAGTTTACGGACTTTCACCGACGGTGGGGCACACAGTGCCACATTGTAAAACCCACGATGCTAACACGGTGCTCATGTATGATCCTATGACACGTGCAATATAGAACTGAAGTGTAAAAACTACTGTACTCTGGTCTTTCAGTAAAACATGCATAATAGGGTTTTATAGAAAAACAGGCAGCATAATGGCCATATTTTTGATATACCCAAAATAACCTGCACACAGCAAATTCTAAAAGCAGTATAGTATATATCATATATCCAGATTCCATCATATATAATTCAAATCATTAAAAACACGCTTGTTCTTATATGCTGCAGAAAATAAGTTTTAACTCAAAAAGGGTATAAAACGAAGGTAACTAAACCTCTACCTCAACAGAATAGCGACACCACGCTATTGAGTCTTCAAGGTGTCGTTGACGATCGCCCGGAGGGTCAGGAACTAATTCCAAGCCCTCGATCGTCCTCGTGCGAAAAACCAACTTTCTCACCGGAGCTTCAATTCCACAAACGGATCTCTTCACTGAATTCCTAGCACCCAAAATAGCTAGGTTAGACATATAACTTGTCCAATTCGGGTCCGGGTCCACACAGAACCGGTGGCACGCAAAACGAGATAAAATCTCGACCGTCCGATCTCGATTTTCGTGCCGATCACCAAACTACACAATATATATATATCAAACTTCTCCATTTTTTGAGTACATTCCAAAAATACAATCAAAAACACAATCCAACGGTCGGATCGAGAACAACAACCAAAAAATCGAAATGACCCAAAATGACAACTTTCAATCTGGGCAAAATAGAGTTGAGATATACATACCTTGATGATCCTTGTGACGATACGAATCCAACGGGATTGGTTTGAGGCCGAAAGGTGGCTGGAATCGTCGCCGGTGACGGAAAAATCGAAAAAGCTCAAATCGGCTTCAATGACGTTTCTCGGCGACACAGGCGGCGGCAGCGAGCAGCAAGGGGCGGCAGAGCTTTGTGGCAGCTCGGCGAGTCGACACCGGTCGGTGGGCAGCCCGGACGGTGGCTAGCGGTGGTTCTGCGGAGGTGCGGCTGAGAGGGAGAAGAGAGGAGAGAGAAAGAGAGTTTCGGGGAGAGAGAGAGAGAGAGAAGGAGAGAGGGGATTGGCTGAGCAGAGCCACGTGGCCCAACCTTATAGGGCTGTGCAATTTGTTAAAAATTGCACATAAGTTCCCAAAATTTCAAATCTCTATCAATTTAGTCCCCCAAAATTTATAATTTAGTCCCTCTGTAAAAAAAACTTTTGCAAATTAGTCCCCACAATATTTTATCCGAAAATTGGTAAAATGTCCAAATTACCCTTGAAAATTTCGGGTTTTTACATTCTCCCCTCCTTATAAGAATTTCGTCCCAAAATTCAAAATACAAGTCAAGGTTTTACATCACAATACAACTTCTAACTGAAAGTTAAACAAATGAGGGTACTTCTCGTACATCTCCGTCTCGAGTTCCCAAGTAGCCTCGTCCTCTTTGTGATGTTCCCAAAGCACCTTGACAAATGGTTTCTCTCAGTTGCAAAGCACCTTCAACTCTCTGGCCAACAAGCGAACAGGCTGCTCTTCATAGGACACATCCTCTTAGATCGGTACATGCACGTACTGAACAGCATGAGATGGGTCCGGTGTGTACTTCTTCAACATCGACACGTGAAAACACATTATGCATGTGACCCAACTGTACAGGTAGATTCAAGCGATACGCCACTGGTCCAATTCTCTCAGTGATCTCAAAGGGACCAATATACCTCGGAGCAATCTTACCCTTAACTCCTAATCTTGTAACACCTCGCCTTGGAGTCACTTTCAAGAATATGGAATCACCAGTATCGAACTCTACCTCAGGCCTCTTCGGGTCAGCATAACTCTTCTGGCGACTCTGAATCTCTTTGAGTCTCTCTTAAATATCCTTGATCTTCTCAGTAGTCTCTTCAATCAATTCAGGTCCGAGAGTAACATGCTCTTCTGGTTCTACCCAATACAAAGGCGATCTACACGGTCTCCCATATGACACTTCATATGGAGCCATACCCACACTGTTCTGGTAACTGTTATTATAAGCAAATTCCATCAAAGGAAGATGATCATCCTATTTCCCACCAAAATCCAGTATGCAACAACGTAGCATGTCCTCAAGAATCTGAATGGTCCTTTCAGACTGACCGTCTGTCTCAGGATGGTGAGCTGTACTGATATTCAACTGCGTACCAAACGCTTTCTGCAAGGCTCTCAAAAACTTAGAAGTGAACCTTGGATCTCTATCAGATACTATACTTGAAGGCACACCATGCAAGCGTATGATGTTCTCCACATACAGTCTACTGAGCTTAGTAAGAGAGTAGTC
>JXTB01000197.1:243489-320503 GCA_002914805.1 Parasponia andersonii | reverse complement strand
TTGATTTGTGAGCCTCTGTTAGAATGGTTTCTCGAAGATTAGGGTCATTAGCTACAGCCAACTTCCCATTGAAAAGCAAAAACCCTTCCCGGTTAGTGCTCCAACCATCTAACTGTTCACCATTTTGAAGTCAGTTCTAGGTTGTCCTCAACTCCTTGTCTTGCCACTGACTCTGCTGGACAGTCTGGAGAAGAGATAGTGAAATCACAATGTTGCTCAGGTAAGCAACATCTTCATTCTCGAAGTACTGCAAGTTGTAATCACCAATCGTAACTGAGTTTTTCTAATCTTTAAATACCAGTGCAGCTAGTGCACCATGAGGTTTCCTACTCAGTGCATCGGCTACAACATTGGCCTTACCAGGATGGTACTGTAGGTCGAAGTCATAATCCTCTATATACTCAACCCATCTTCGCTGTCTCAAGTTCAAATTCCTTTGGGTAAAGAGATACTTCAAACTCTTATGATCGAAGAATATGTCGAACTTCACGCCATACAAGTAACATCGCCAAATCTTCAAGGCAAAGATCACTGCTGTAAGTTCCAGATCATGGGTGGGATAATTCCTATCATGTGGCTTCAACTGACGAGAAGCATAAGCCACAACTCGACCATTCTGCATCAAGACACATCCCAAACCCGTATTTGAAGCATCGGTATACACCACATAAGGCTCGTTACTGTCAGGAACAGTAAGAACATGTGCGGTGGTCAAACTCTGCTTCAATCTGACAAAAGCTTCTTCACTCTCGTGATCCTAAACAAACTTGACGTCCTTCCTGGTCAACTTCGTCAAAGGCAAAGCAATTCTCGAGAAATCTTGCACAAAACGACGGTAGTAGCCTGCCAATCCAAGGAAACTACGTATCTCTGTCACATTTCTCGGTCTTTCCCACTCCAGAACAGCTTCCATCTTAGCTGAATCGACTTAAATACCTCCGTGAGAAATCACATGACCCAAGAACTTCACTTCTGACATCCAAAAGTCACACTTTGATTTCTTGGCGTACAACTGATGATCTCTCAAGGTCTTGAGTACTATCCCCAGATGTTCAGCATACTCTTCTTGAGTCTTGGAATACAGCAAGATATCGTCGATGAACACAACCACAAAATGATCCAAAAATAGCCTGAAAATCTGATTCATGAGATCCATGAAGGATGTGGGTGCATTCGTTAAACTAAATGGCATCACCAGAAACTCAAAGTGACCATATCGGGTTCTGAATGCTGTCTTCGGTATATCATCCTCCCTTATCTTCAACTGATGATAACCGGATCTCAAATTGATCTTAGAGAAGAATCTTGAACCACCGATTTGATCAAACAACTCATCTATCCTTGGCAAAGGATACTTCTTCTTCACTGTTAACTGGTTTAACTTCGGTAATCCACATAAAGTCTCAACGAGCCATCAGCTTTCTTCGCAAACAAAACAAGAGCACCCCAAGGAGAAGTGCTACTGCGAATAAAGCCCTTGGAAAACAGATCGTCCAACTGTTCTCTTAATTCTTCCATCTCAGCAGGTGCCATGCGATAGGCTGGAATAGAAACAGGCTGAGCTCCAGGAACTAGTTTAATATAGAACTCGATCTCCCTATCAGGCAGTAACCCCGGTAAGTCTTCAAGAAACACCTCCGAATACTCACACACCACCGGAATCTATAAGTTTTGATCATCTGTCCTCGCCTTACCATCCATGGCAAACAAGTTCCTGTAGCACTCAAGTTTCTTTCTTCCACCTATGCATACTTTCAGAACAGGACTAGGCTTCAACGGACTCATCCCAGCCTGATAGATAATGGGATATCCATCACTAGGTAAAAGAGTCACCCGCTTCTTATGATAGTCCACAACGGCTCGATATTTCGACAACCAATCCATACCGAGTATCACGTCATACTGTCCCATCGGCAATACAATCAAATCAGCAAGAAGCTTCCTATCACCAATCACAACCCGACAAGACTTACACACACTAGACATATCAGCTATTCCTCCCAAAGGTGTACCCAACGATAATACATAATCCAAATCAGAAAATTTCAACCCCAATAGTTGAGCAAACAATAAGGATATGAATGAATGAGATGCAACAGTATCAAACAAAACATGTATCCAAGAGTGTGAAAGAAGGATTATACTGTCAACAACACCTCGACCGGTGCGATCCTGAGTGTCGTCTGCCCCAGTAAAAGCATAGGCTTGGCCAGTCACCTTTTCTTCTCCTTTGTTGCCTCTTTCCTGGCCAGGACGGCTACTGCTGGACCCTAGACAACTACTGCCATATCCACGCCCACCCTGACTCCCTGAAGCCTGAGGAGTCTGAAAGTTCTGAGTGAAACCCTGAGGGCGGTATTGATGCTGATAAGGCTGAGGGGAAGTAAAAGCCTGCGAAGCACCCTGTGACTGTTGCGGCCTTGCCTGAGTGCTCTGATAAGAAGCAGAACCTGACTGGCTCCTCTGCAGTCCTCCCTGAGAAAGAGGAGATTTCTGCAGACGGTTGGGACACTCCTTCTTCCGATGACCCTGCTGGCCACAAACAAAACATCCTCCATACGGGTTACCTCTGCCACCCCCAGAAGAACCACTACTATTTGAGCTGTCACTGCTCAGAGTACCCTGGGCTGACCACTGCCCCTGGTTCCTTCTGGTGGCTTTCCTATAATTTCCTCTCTGTTGGTTCCTCCTGGAATCCAAACTTTCTTCGATGGCCTCTGCCCACTGCGTAGCCACTGCAATCTCAGGAAGAGTGTGGAAAGTTTGAGTGCCAATTTTGTTGTAAATATTCTGATTCAGACGACTCCTGAACTTAGCAACTCGGTACTTCTCACTCGTACCTGGTCCAAGAGCAATACTTGCCAACTCAGTGAACTCTATCAGGTACTCATTCACCGTTCTGTTACCTTGGGTTAGAGTCTCAAATCAGTTCACAACTTCATCTTGTTGATCCTCATTGGCATATTGGACCTTGAAAATCCGTTCAAAGTCTTCCCAAGTCAAGCCCACTACATCTTGCATCCGTTCCACTATTTCCCACCAATGAATGGTGCTCCCTGTCAAACGGGTAACAACAAACACAGCCCAAAACTCAACTAGAGTACCAAGGGCTCGAAAGTGCCTCTCCATCTCACGCAACCAAGCAATTTCCGTGAGAGCTTCTAGTCTACCATCAAACTGCCCTGGCTGGAAACGCATGAACCGTTGAAAGTGATCAGCCTGATCGAACTGACGTTCCCTCGGAGCTGGAGGCTGATAGTCTGGATTGCTCATCTGGACGAATGCCTGCTGCATTGCCTCGATCAGATGAGTGAAATCCAGATGAGGAGATTCGGCATCCGGCTGGTGCCTCGGAACTCTTCTAGGAGGCATCTTTAAAGTCTGAAACAATATGTCAAACTGTTAGTGCGATAATAATGAATGCTTATCATAAAAATCAACTTTAATCTAATTTAATGGTGATATGTCCGAGCTGTTGAACTCAAAGCTCTGATATCAAAAATTTTTGTTACGACCCAAAACCCGGGCTAGTTGCAGAAGGGGAATTTCACAAAGGTGGGAAATTCCTTAATTTATTTGAAAAGTGTCAAAAGTTCTAGTTTTTATAAAAATAGTTCATTTAAATAAAATAATCGGAATTTCATCTCGTGAACCACTCCCACAGTTCGTATACACCGTCAAGTATAAATTGAACGATTACTTAAAAACATGAAATAAATTTCAAAACCCATCATCATCATCATTCACAACAGATGTCAAATACCAGAATGACATACATAAGTTTGCAGACAAAATAAAAAGCAGTAATCTTGGTCCAATGCTAACACAAAATCCAAATAGTCCAAAGACTACGATAACAAACTCCTAGCATTACCAAGAGACGAACTGCAATCAGGATGACCTCTTACTCCTCTTGATCACCAAGATCGTACTGGACACCACCTGAGGAGGAAGGTAGGGGGTGAGCATACAATGCACAGTAGGAAAATAGTTACCTCAGGGAAAAACAGTTCATTGATAGGAATCTCCTGCATGGTTAGTTCAAATCCAAAATATACACACACATATATATATATAATCCAGACCGGGAGCCAATATATATATAACAGTGTAATCAAAACCATCACTCCATATGCACATGACACAAATCAACCCATACCNCCTACCAAACCTGGAGGGGCAACCGAATTGCCTACACCTGCCAAATGGGGAGGTAATCAGAAGTAACAAGACCTCGCACGAGTTTACAGACTTTCACCGACGGTGGGGCACGCAGCGCCACACTATAAAACTCATGATGCTAACACGGTGCTCATGTATGATCCTATGACACGTGCAATACAGAACTGAAGTGTAAAAACTACTGTACTCTGGTTTTTTAGTAAAACATGCATAATAGGGTTTTATAGAAAAATGGGCAGCATAACGGCCCTATTTTTGATATACCCAAAATAATCTGCACATAGCAAATTCCCAGAGCAGTACAGTATATATCGTATAACCAGATTCCATCACATATAATTCAAATCATTAAAAACATACTTGTTCTTATATGTTGCAGAAAATAAGTTTTAACTTAAAAACGGTATAAAACAAAGGTAACTAAACCCCTACCTCAACAGAATAGCGACACCATACTATTGAGTCTTCAAGGTGTCGTTGACGATCGCCCGGAGGGTCAGAAACCAATTACAAGCCCTCGATCGTCCTCGTGCGAAAAGTCAACTTTCTCACCGGAGCTCCAATTCTACAAACGGACCTCTTCACTGAATTCCTAGCACCCAAAATAGCTAGGTTAGACATATAACTTGTCCAATTCGGATCCGGGTCCACACAGAACTGGTGGCACGCAAAACGAGACAAAATCTCGACCGTCCGATCTCGATTTTCGTGCTGATCACCAAACTACACAATATATATATATATATATATATCAAACTTCTCCATTTTCCGACTACATTCCAAAAATGTAATAAAAAACACAATCCAACGGCCGGATCGAGAATAACAATCAAAAACTCGAAATGACTAAAAATGGCAACTTTCAATCCGGGAAAAATGGAGTTGAGATATATATATCTTGATGATCCTTGCGACGATACAAATCCAACGGGACCGTTTTGAGGCCGAAAGGTGGCCGGAATCGTCGCCGATGATGGAAAAACCGAAAAAGCTTAAATCGGCTTTAATGGCATTTCCTGGCGACACAGGCAGCGGCAGTGAGCGGCGAGGGGCGGCGGAGCTTCGTGGCAGCTCGGCGAGNCTTTATAGGGCTGTGCAAGTTTTCAAAAATTGCACATAAGTCCCCAAAATTTCAAATCTCTATCAATTTAGTCCCCCAAAATTTGTAATTTAGTCCATCTGTACAAAATTTTTGCAAATTAGTCCCCACAATATTTTATCCGGAAAATTGGTAAAATATCCAAATTACCCTCGAAAATTCCGGGTTTTTACAGTCTTAGTCATTTTTTTTATAAGGGTTTAACAATATTACTCATATATATATATATATATATATATATATATATATATAACTAATAAAAACGTTTAGTTTAACCGTATATATAAAACTAATAAAAACTTATACGAAACTTTGATTTTTTTTTTTGTTTTAGTCATAAACGGATTAAGGAGTATTTTTTTTATAATTTTAAAACTAACCTTATACATAAAAATATTAAATATTAATATTTTTTTCATCAAGACTTTTTCTTTAAATAACTATTCTAAATTGTTTTCTTTAAAAAATCATTCAAAAAACTTGTTCATATTTCAATAGAAACGGAATGTTTAAAATAATTAGAATGGAATAATTATAAGTAAAAATAACTTATTATTACAAGTTATTTTCAATTTAGTCAAAATACTAGAGAAAAAAAAACAAAAATCTTTATTGAAAAATATAACTTGAATGTGATAATAACTTGATTGGTGCCCATATATATAGGTTTCCAATCCAATAGGTATTTTTTTTCTTTCCCTATAAGTAGGTATTTTTTTTTTAGCCGTTGGATCACCATCTAATGGTGATCCAATGACTATAATGAAGTACATGAAAAGACGTGTATCATTAATACTCTTTCTCTCTCTTATTTTTTACAATAAAAAAATATACATGCTAAATTTTCATTCGCCAAATTCATACCTATGCATAGGTAAAAAAAAAAAATACCTACTGAATTGGTGCCATATATACCATCTCTCTTTTTAGACTCGGCAACTTTTGTTGCTTGCTTTGAGGTTTCTGTATTTTTATTTTTTTTGTAAACCAAATATCAAATTAAGACCAATAATTGATTGAAGATTCTTCGTCCAAAGCAGCGGAAGTCTTGGTGAGTTAGTTAAGGGGGGCTTAGCAGCCCTATGGCCATTGGGCCAGCTATAGAAAAGCTTATTATTCTAAGACTATTTTGGCTTTTTTTTTTCTTCAAATTTTGGTTTAAAGAGGTTCAATCTAATACTTTGGAAATCTAGTACCTATCTGTGTTATGTACCTCAGATCTAACGACCGAGTCAAAATACACCACAAAAATAAAACCGATACGCTCAACTGGATGGATTCATGGAATCGAGCTGATCTGTGCTTCTGGAAATAATACATAATGTAAAATTAATGAGAACTAATTAAAAAAATAATTAGGAAAAACGACAATTGATTCATTAACCAATCCGTTGGTTTTAGATATTTGCCAGCAAATGTTGTGAGTCGACGCCGCACATGCTGCGTGCAAAGCAGCTTCGGTTAGAACAATGCCATAATAAAAATGAGAGAGTATTGGCTTCTCTCCCATTTCCCCATTTGATCTTAGCCGTCAATTCGTCAGATTCTTTGGACAATCGGACGCCTCACGAATAAGGACAAAATTCGACACATTCGGCCCTTTTCCTTCCAACCTTTATCCTTGTCTGATCCCTAGCACTGGGCCCGAGATTTTCTTTGCCAATCATGCACAATCACAGGGAAAAAAAAAAGAAAAAAAAACACTTTTTTTAACGAATATAGTGTGTGATTTTGTTTTTGTTTTTTTTTTTTTTTTTGTTTTTTAGGAATAGTAGGTCTATTTTCTTTAGTACTCTTGCCTTATATGTTGGAGTAAACTATTCAAATATGATAAAATTTTAGTGGAGTTTAAGGCTATGTTTGGTATGAAAGAAAGAAAAGTAGAAGGAAAGGGAAAAAAAAATGAAGGAAAGAGAATAGAAGTGATAGATGGAAAACTAATTTTCTTTATGTCATTTGGTACATAAGAAATAACGAAAATTAGAATTTGATAAAATTAAAATTTAATTATTTTAAATTTATTAATTTATTTCAAAAATAAGTGCGAATTAATAATTTTATTTTAATGGTAAGTGTTTCAAATTTTTCTTCCACTTTTTTTTCTCTATTTTGGAGATAATAAATTATGGTGGGCCCACAAATAGTAAACCCCCTGTTCAGTCCACTCATGTTCTATTTAGTTGTACCATTTCTCTGGCCAAATGGTTTCGTCCACCTTCAGGAGTCATTAAATTGAACTCGGATCTTGCAGTGTGTCCTTATTCTGAATTCATTAGTGTGGGTAGTGTTTTTTGGGACGAAGTTCGTGTGGTTGTTGCTGCCTTTTACAAATGTGTTCAAGGTCTTTTTTCTGCTGAAAATAGTGAATTAATTGCCATATGGGAAGAGTTGCAACTGATTTCTCTTCGTTTGAGTTTGACGTGAGACTTATCGAATGTGATACTTAGAGAGTTTCTCAGGATCTTAATTCGACTTTATTAGCTGCAAATGCCTTGTTATTTCAAGATGTTAAATCTTTGAAAATTAGTATTAATTGTGGTTCTTGTCATTGTATCACTCCGGCCAATAAATTAGTATATTACGTGTTTTCTTTATCCTAGGGTGTGTGTCTTAGGTTAATTATTATCTGTTTATTTCCTCGTAATGATTTGTACTTTTTTTTTTCTTGCAACCTTTTCTTTCTCTCATGTTTCCCTTATGCCAAACGTAGCCCAAGTGTCAAGCAATAATCACAAGAGAGGGAAAAATAGTGGATTTAGTACTTCTTCTCCGTATTAGTATATCTCATTTTAATAATATTACAAATAATCACAGAGTCCACATGACAAGTAAGTAGATTCATGTTATTTTTTTTTGACAATTGATTTTTAAAAATGTGTTATATTTTTCTATTATAATTCAGCTTATATTCTAGTATATCAGTTATCCAGATATTTTTTAGGAAATAAAATACGAATAATTATGGACTTAAAAAATGGCCCATATTGAGACCTAAATGCCCAGTTTAAGCAGAGTCTTGGGCTTGTGATCCTCGTTAGAAGCCCGTTCTCTCCCTCACAAGTCAACCTAGACGAACAATGTAGAATTGTGACAAGTCTTGGGCCCATATAACGGGAACGCCAGAACCCATCATTTACCCAACAGAACGTGGCCCAACAAAAATGCCCCAACTGACTCGAAAGTCGAATCAGCTTCATGTGAAAAGGGGATGTATATTTGAGGGTTTACGCCAATCTAATGCTCCCTTGGTGATAATAAGAGAGGTTTATTTGTGCAATATGTTTATATTTGTTGTTCATTCATTTTTCACAACGTTTCATTTTTTTTTTTTTAAAAAATAAATCTTGTTTAAATGTTCCCTTGCATTAAAATTTATCTCGACCTCCAAACGACAATATTGTTACCTACATGAAATTTAAACGGTTTCAAGTTGTAACTAGGATATTTCTACGGCGCAGCGGATCTCAACCCCGTAAAAGAGTACTTGTAGCTATAGTCACTGCTGGAGGATTCGGACAAGGATATCATACTATATAGGACCACCAAAGATTTTGCTTTGTTGCGAGTCACTGAGTGGCAGTGGGCTCATCCAGTACTAAACATAACATGGAAATAGCAAAAAGAACAACGCCTTTCCACTCACATGATCATCATTCTGTATTTTATGATCAACTATAGTGTTTAGGCACATCACACAAAAGATCCCTTTTGAATAGTCACATCTAGGAATATTAATGCGGTGGGGCGGCTGGTTTTGGAACCTCGTTGGGTTTTTTCGCCATCTCAGTCACATCTAGCTCCTCTCTTTACAAGCTTCACTACTGTTTGCATTGCACCCCTTTTCCTATAGTCATATATTTCTTTTTTCCTTGTCAACCTCTGGTCAAAACTGGAAATCAAAGGGGCCGGAAAAAAAGAAAATTGTCATTTTTTTTCTTTGTTTACTGAAGAAAAGGGGGAGATTTTTCCATATGTAGCTCATCTCAAGTGCCAGCTGGCATACAACGTGATGATCAATCGGGAGAAGACAAAACATGATCAGCCGGTAAAGTTTTGACAGTTGAGAATTACTCGTCAGTAAATCTAATTAACCAGGCAAGGAAAGCATGAGTCAAGACTTTTAGTAAAGCTGCCAAGGATCACAGCTCATGCATTGAGCCCTTATTCTGTAACAATTGGGCTCATTAAAGAGAATAACATTAATGTTGATCGATCATATGTCTTGGCAAACTTTTTTATTGATTAATTATAGCTCGACTTTATGTGATTTATCCTACAAATTTAGCCATAAAGCAAAACAAAATTTGTCAATATCTATACCAATACATATAAATCAATGGTTTATATAATAAAGCTTTCTTTCCGGTCCTTAGTTAGACCATTGTCTAAGTCTTAATACTGCATGAGGCGCCCATGTTTATCATTTTTTTTTTCTTCATCATCAATGCATATTGTGTATATTGAAAATACACGTTCAGATACCTTTGTATGAAAGATGTGAGCAACATAACAATACTACAAATCTCGATCATATTTGTGTTCTAGCTATGACTACGGGTATATATTATGCACATTATCGTATGCGATTACTCTCTCTCTGTCTCTCTGCACCTTCGGACACTCAATTCATAAGCATTTTTCGGTTTTTGCTTTTAAGTTTTAAACAACAAATGTCTGATACAACTTAGACAAACGGCTCCTAGCAGGGGGGGCCAGTATTCCGGGAAAGGAAGATTAGAGCTCAAATTTCTGTTTTAGGCCACTTTTCTGATTTTCCAATGTGTATATCATAACTCATTTAATGCGGTCCTTATCGGTCTTAGCTGTCTTCGTTTCTTATTCTCTTGTATTTCTACCTGTTTCTTTCAACTAGAAAAGCTAGAGAAGTTAAAAGAGAAATTAGAGAGAATTTTGGTAGAAAAGAAAAATTTGTATTACTATTTGAATTACTTTTTTTTGACTTGATATAGAACGAGGTGAGGAACATTTTATTTATTCTACTTCAAGGGATTATTTTAAATACTTCGTATAACATCTAATCACCTAATTAATTATAAAATCTATCAAATACAATAATATTTTAGAAACTTTGATATTAAACTATGAGTTATTAGATACACACAAAACAAGTCGAATTTACTACACAAACCCAAATAACAAAATTATTTATCTATAGCCCAATAGATCACAAATAAATTTATTTTTCTAATAGCCCAACCCCAGCCCTAAGAAACAAACCCCTAGTAAATTGCACGTACATAGCAATACCATATATCTTGTTTTCAGCGTTGAAAACTACATAAAGCTAACTAGTTAATACGGCAATAGGTGGGAACCTAAAACCTTTGCCAACCTAAACATAATTGCTCGAGCGCGCTTACAACTTGCTAGCTTTGATCAGCATCGCGAACATGAAATAAACCGTCTTTAGTAGCGGCCGGGAACCATATGTAACTATATACATATATATATATGGAATAAAGACGATGAGTACCACGTTTATCTTTTTTATCAAGAATCAATATTTTGCTAAAAGAGAAAAAAAGAAAACGCGAGTAGAATTAGAAATCAAAATAATTAGTTAGACTAACATAGCATAAAATGTGCATGTGAATCTCTCTTACGTTACAAAAAAGGTAACAATAATTTAAACAAATATTGTTGCAACTAGGGTAAATTTTATATACATCTTTTGCACCTGAGTAGAGTAGTAATTTCCCCAGGAAGGTGAGCCTGAGCCATACAAGGGCAAAGCAAAAGGGTTTTGTGACCTTCAGAGCAATAAATAAATAGATAAAAGGGTTTGGTTAACTTGACCCAAGTCTTGCCTTGGGCAAATTTTCAGAACCGAAAGACAGGTCACGTGACAAAAGCACACTTAGAAGTTGCAAAAGTCGGGGCCGACCATTCCTCCTTTCATGCAAGCACTGAAATTATGTATTCTTATTAATTTGTGTTATTATCTATTTCTAGTTGCTTTTTTTTTTTTTTAAATAGTTGAATTTACTTAGTTCCATAATTTTGTTTTTTCATTTTCATTTTCTTCCTTCGAGAGTGTTTCTTAACCCAATATCATTTTTACCTTATAAAAATCAAGAGGTGCTTTTAAATGAGGTGGTACCTCCAAGGCTATTCATCAATCAAATAGGACATGTAAGCATAATTGGAACCCCATGAAAACGAAAAAGATTACCACGTTTAATAGGTCATTCATACCCTATAGCGTTGTCAAGCAGATCCAAATTTCAAGTGAGCTTTACAGATCATGGGCCTCTTTATTTGGTTCTGCCGCGTGGAGCCTACTCTTCATTTTGTTTTTGTGCGTCATACATACTCTTTTAGTACTGATGATGTTTTTTTGTTTCCTTTATTTTTTTTAGGATGAATTTTTTTTTTTTAAATCTCTAGCATTGTGGATTAAACTGGAACCTACGAGAAATGTATTAATGTTTACTAGAATAGTTTACCCGGAAAAATAATATTATTTGTGATTATGAAGTTATTCCGTTATAGCAATTGGAATGCTAGGCGCTCCATTGGGCCTGTTTGGTTATTCCATGCCAAACAGGCCCATTATAGAGTAATTAGCACATATTTATATCAAATTATCATTGCAAATGTGTCTTAAGTATGCGAGATTATGGCCAAATATATGTATATAAGAATTATGTCAACAACTTATTAACTCTCAATAACTTGAACTTTCTTTTACCTTCAACACCCCCCCCCCCAAAAAAAAAAGAACTAGACTTTTTGTTTGACCAAATTGAATTATTGTGAAATTGTTTTGGATAAAAGTAAGGAAATGGAAACTTCCAAGTAATTATCATTTGAAACATTGGAATAAGACAAATATAAGCTTCACGTTAACGGCCTTCTTTAATTAACCCTCCGGTAACGTAGTCCTTTCTCTTTTTGAACCCCGGTAACGTATTTGCGTCACAAATAAACAAATAATGTCAAACCATTGAATGCCACGCAACTAAAGAAGTCAATCAATTAAAATATGATTGGTCTTTCACAGTCTTCATTGAATCAACTTCTTAATTAATATCCAAAACCAAGTTACAACGTTTTACAGTCTGTAATCGGCTGGCTGAATAGGAACTAATTCCCTAAAGGGCAAAAGGACAAAAGAAAACTAAGAAATAATAAAAATAATAATATATTAGTACGAGAAAATTCCCCTAACCTTTCAAGTTCCACCAACCCTCTTGCATCAATAAACTAATATAAATACACCCCCACTATGTATGACTCTTTACAACAACCCCATCATCTACAAACTTACTAGCCTGCCTTTATTTATCTTCCACTCTATATTGCCCCTCTCTTTTTTAATTCAGTGATAATCACTCTCTCAAAAAATGAAGCTCGTTTTTGTTACTTTCCTACTTGTCTGCCTCGTCCTCAGCTCCACTTTCTTCGAGGCTTCAATGGCTGGTTCAGGTAACAAGATTCTGTTTAGTTATGTTTCTATATATTTACTATGAACACACACACACACGCACACACACGCATATATACATCTTTTTTTTGGCTAATTATATATATACACTTGGTTTCCGTACGATATTGCGCAATTCTCTTCCTTAAAATTTGTTTTGCTTAAAAGATTATTTATTGTAACAATTATTGGCTTAGGTTAATTTATGTTGATGTTATTGTTAATGGGACAGAGTTTTGCGACTCCAAGTGCAAAGTGCGGTGTTCGAAAGCAGGAATGCAAGACCGGTGCTTGAAGTACTGCGGTATATGCTGCGACAAGTGCCACTGCGTTCCCTCTGGGACGTACGGAAACAAGGACGAGTGCCCTTGCTACAGGGACCTCAAGAACTCCAAGGGCCAGTCCAAGTGCCCTTAAGAATTCGTCTCCCATATTTTCTTTAAAGCGTGCCCTTTATTATTATATATTTTACTTGTGTGGATTTGAGAGCTAGAGTGGATATATATTGGAGTTGGACCCCTTTAATTTGTCAAAAATTGAAAAGAAAAATTAACAAAAGTTGATTACTGTATTGTATTGTATGTATGGTTCGCCAAAAAGTAGTGGGTTATTGTTCTCAATGAGGGAGTGAATAAATGGGGTCCCGTATTATTATTTTCAATATTTCTTAAATGAACGTGGTACGTTATTGCATCCTATGTTATGTGATACGTGTTTCATTAGATCTCTCTCTCTCTCTCTCTCTCTCTCTCAAATGTTGGCCATAAGGATCTGACATACCAAAAGAAAAAAAAAAACCATCAAGAATGGAAGGGCTGTTACAACTAAATGTGGAGATGGTATGGTGTGATATTTGATGAAGTTGTTCACGCAAAAGTACAGCCAAATATTGTTTCTTGACTCAAACAAATAGTACTTAATTAATTTAGAATGATTTCTTCTTTCTTTTTTGGCTGGAAATTTAATTATTAGTTGATAATTATGTTGGAGTTGCAAAAAGATGATCATGAGTCTGATAAGTAAAAGGCTTGTTGGGTTGAAATTGATTCTCTGGAAGTATTGACCGAATTTGGGCTACGGGCAATATTTAATTCACATGCAGTGTCAGTAGTGTACGATGTAAGAGCCACCTCGTTTACCACTTGAGCGGGCTCCACTAATATCCACGGTGGACCACTCTCAATCAGATCGTCATGTCATTCCACGTGATGCCCGGCCCCATTTTGAAAGCCTTTTAGACCACTAGTCACCACAATCTCAAGTTTCCTTACTGTTTCTTTGCTTCTTCCGTCCAGATCGAGCTCTCTAAGGCTCTGACCCTTTAATTGGTTGTGAACTACCGTCGCCAGAAATTAGAATTAGTGGAATTTATGCTATCTTTGGTGGAGACCAAAGAAAACAAAATAAGAGGGAAAGAAATATAAAAGATGAAAAAAAAAGTATTTTTCTTCTATAATTATTTGAAATGTAAGGAAAAAAAATAATTTATTTGAAAATAATTATTTTATTTTTTATATTATTTTTAGAGTTAATATGTGAGAGTATATTAGTAAATTAAGCATTTTTATTAACAAAATTTCTTTTTCTTTCTTTTTTGTTTCCTATTTTATAGCGAAAATTTTTTGTAGATCCCATTTATTATTTTTCTACTTTTTTCTCTTTCTTTTTCCTTTTCTCTCCTGCCAAACATAGCTAAGTGGCAGAAAGAAGGAAAATTTTTATGTGATTTATGAGTCAGCTGATGACTAGGTGATCTGACAATTACTTGGTTGGTTATTAGTTGCCTGGTCATCTGGTGAGCCAGTGATCATATCATATGCGGGTCGTGATCATTCACTTTCGCACCATTAAAACAAAATTTGATCCAAACTTAATTGCCAAAATAATCATATGGATCTAAATTCCCCATCAAATAAATATCACCAAAGTTGAAACTGAAATGCAAGAATTTCTCAAGAAGTACAAATAGACAATTAGCATCAACAAAAGGAGAAAATTACTTCACAATTTTTCACTATTTACATGGTGTCGTGGTAGCCAAGGAAATAATATCTTTATGAAAAAATTTACTATTTCTTTTGTAATAATTTGATATTGAATTCATATTAATATTATCGAGGGATAATATTAGAAATCTCAGTTATTATACCAAAATTTTTTATACACGCGTTATATGAATTAACATTATTTAATTGATGTATTAAAATATTATTATTAATTGAATATTAACAAATCACAATTTTAATATAATAATTGAATTCCAAGCATTATACATATTAACCGGCTCCACTTTCTCCTGAAAAGAACGCGTCCTAGCTCTCTTATCGAGCTTAGCTGGTTGCCAATTTTACCTTGAAAGCACATCCGTATTGCCTTCAAGGGAACCAAACCTCACCGTCAAAAGAAAACACCTTTCAAAATGTCACTTTGCAAGAGGAGAAGTACGTAAGAAAACCTTTGACGAATTACAAAATGTATTCTACATATTGCTGAAGTAACTCGAATGATATGCACCAGAAAATATTGCTTGTTATTCGTTTTCTTAGAATACATTTTGATTAAAAATATTTAGACATTGGAAACATGTGCACGTGTAAATGCTTTCCGAAAATTAAGTTTTGAGTTTACCACAAGAAGAGAAGAAAAGAAAAGGTAAGAATTTACCACAAGTAAAAAGTAAATCCTGCATCACCTTCAGTTGTGAGAAAATCTTGAGCATTTCATAACCTTTTTCTGTGTTATTTATTTATTTATTATTTATTTTTTTTTTTTCGTTTGTTATTATACAAACAGAGGGACTGCAGAATTCAACTCCGAATTCACCAATATGGGTGGTAAGTTCTTGAGCTGTCCAGAGGAGGCCTTTTTACTCGCTATAAATATAACCTATGGAGCGACTATACAAAATCATCAATCCCGAAGTAACATTTTTGGTCCTAAAGTGGCTGAAGCTCTTGCTCAGGAACAATGGCGCCAACAGGTTTGTAAGAACCAACCTCTTGTCTTTTTTGTCTCCAAAACAACCACGCCCCTAATGTCAATAATCCAAAAACCAAGGTAACTATAACTCCAATAGTCACCGTCCATAGATGGTGCTGCTTCGACCATGACCTGCAATGTCCAAAAGATCCCAAATGTGACGAAAGTAGTAAAGAAATTGCCGCAAAAATGCGCCAAGTATGAAGCTCAATTATTTCTTGGCAAGAAAAGGAACGTTAGTACGCAATAAGAAGGCCAATATAGTCACAACTTGTAAATAACTAGCACTCCGGCGAATGAAAAACTAAAAGGTAGGATGAACAAAATTAAAAAAGAAACAAGCTTAAAATCAAATGCCTCGTGATATGAACAACTGAACTCGTTGCCCCAGACATTCTCAATAGCAAAAAGTAGAAAAGATTACAATTGTAAAACAGAAATCCATCTTTCAAGAATGTTTTTCCCTTCGTATTAGCAATTAGTCGGACCTTAGGCATACTACAGCCAAAGTTGCCAAAATTCAAACTTGGCTTGGTTGCTCAATCATTAGGATACGCTTATCCGAACTTTTAGTTAATAAGATATATATATATATATATATGTATATTAATAAAAAAAAAAGAAGAGTGGGGGTGGGGGGGAAGAAAACATACCGCTTCATTTGGGGCTCAACTTTTAATTCAACCAGCTGGTAACTTCCAAATTTCTCAGGGAGCTGCATATGATGTTCCTTCAAGCGCAGAATCATACTCTGCAAATAAAACTCAACCTTAGATCTAATATTAGCCAAAAGATGAAAAAAGGCTCAGGTTTTCAAGTTTATATACTCCAAGACTAATTAGTGATATTACCATTGCAGTCGTATTGGAAAAGTACTCAGAAGATTTGGCAGGGAAAACGGCCCATCTAATGAGGGAATAATTTCCTTCTACTTTTAAGCTCATTAAGTGAACCTGAAAACAAAACATATTATTACTAACAATGTGAGTTAACTTGATTCAGGAACAGTGAAAGGAATGAAATAAAAGCTCGCCAAAGATGATAATAGGTTGTAAATGCATATGTAAAGTATAGCAATGATCTATATCGAACTCCAATCTACTTATCTATTGCATGACAAATGTTCAAAGCAACAGAAGATAAAGACTACCTTAATAGCTAAATACTGCTAGTTTCTTCTATATTCACTACGCTATGCCTGTACGTATTTCCTTCAAAAGTTTTTAAGAAAATATTCAGTTATACTCATTGAAATACAATTACGACACCATTAACAGTATACTATACTCCATAGTTATGGCACTTATGCTGAAACTTGTACAGTTCAGGCTTAATTGAACGAATTTCAAGTCAAGTCCAGTTTGGAGACACGCCAGTAGTCAAGGCAATCTTCACTTAGCCATAGGAACACTTTCCCATCACGGTAAGCATTATGTTAATAGCAAAAATGGGCAGAAAACTAAGAAAATGAGAGAGGTTACTCACAAATTAATTATAGCAGTAAATTTCAATAGTATCGATTTTCAAAACAAAATTGCAAAACTGATTTATTTTTCACTGCATGGCTTAAATTATCAGTCAAACCATACCAAAACAAGATACCTCAACTATACCTGTGAAACTTTAACTTCCAGTTCATGGGCAATGAACTCCGTAAGTTCTGTGAAATTGACCTTCACTGATTTATTGACACCAAGCATCATATCAAAAGATATTAGTCCTATCCGAAATTCACCTACATATGAAATGCAAGTGAGATGTCATCAGTAACAATTGCCTAACAACTAACAGTTGTACCTTGTCATAGTCAGTGAGCAAAACCTTACAGAATTAGCATGAATTCATCAACTATGTTTTGAAAACCTTTTTTCTTTTGCTCTAAGATAGGAGGGAAAGCATTGTTGAAAGAAGAAAAAAAAAGAAGAGAAAGAACACTAGATTAAGCCGCCGGGGGGGGGGGGGGGGGGGGTGGGCGGGGGGGGGGGGGGGGGGGGGGGGGGGGAAGCAGCTACCCCTCTTAAAAACCTATAGAAAATACACCCAACTAACTTACCTGGAAAAAAAGTTGGATGCGATCCATCAGGAGCTATGCTAGGAGGAATTTCAGTGTTTCCATTCAAGCTATCAGAAACCAAGGGAGTAACTGGAGGAGGAGGAGGAGAACTAGGATAGTTCAATCTCTTCCAAAGTTCAGAACAATTAGTCTTCCAAAAACCAATCTTATTGTTTTCTCGGTCATAAGTCACAAGGGTATTGCGGACCAGAATTCCTGTAACAATTGGGCAAACAAAGAGTGAGATATCTTACCTGCAACAGTTAAAACCCCCAGCAACTAGTTGCAGAGAAATGAGAAGGCCCTATTGCTTGCTATTTGGATACAAAAAAACCCTTGATCTTTGTTTGCCATTTATCATTGGAAAAAAAAAACGAAAAAGAAAAACAAATAACAGAGGTCACGTACCTCCCAAAAGAGTAGTTGGATCGGCATTTTTAAAGATTCCCAAGCAATATGCACCCCTAATCTTTGTATGCTATAAAGAGGAGGAGGAAAAAGAAAAACAATAGAAAGGAAGGAAAAGAAGAGATAAATTAATATCTACACATGGCAAGCATAAAACTTTGAACCATAACGATGTAAATATCCACAAAACCCTTACAAGTAAAATTTGTCACCAAAACTTAATAAATGATTTGAGAAGACAAAGCTTGTGACATATAGTTACCCGAAACAAGTAATTCTCTGGAGATAGAGACAACTTTTGCCCATTTCCAAAAACCATATCAACTTGCGGAAAGATTGCTGATAGTTGGGTAACATCCCTGTAACAGAATTGCAATGACTCTTAGGTGTGAAAGATAGGAAATCAGTAACCAAACAGGGTAAAATTCAAGTAATTAAAGTTCACAAGAAAATACCTTCCGGCCCCTGAAAAACAAATATCATTATAATTAGGGTCTGGACCATGAATTTGTTTAAGGGAATGCAGTTCCCTAATAATCTGCAAAATAACAGAATAAAATTAATGAGTCTTGGTGAATTAAAATTTAAAAGACGGTGATGTAGTTTCTGCAGTTTTAAACTTTGGATCATGCTTTTATCCAATAAATGATGTTAAACTACCTACAGTATATTACAAATCTCTGCCCTGGCACAACAACCCAATCATTTTAAATTGAAATTGTTGTCAACACCTTTTGGGTTAGGCAGAGATCTCGACCACTCAGAAATAAGGCAAATGTATAGTCTAAGGACTAAAGATGGTGTGTCTTTGAACAATTTATCATAACCTGCCAAACCTTGAATTTCATATCTACGTCTATATGTTTATATTCTTCGGATACTAACATGTCACAAAACTTTAATGTATTTCCTCTTCTGAGCCTTGATATGTACCCCCTTTTTTTTAATATTCGCTATATTAATAACAATCATTAAGGAAATCAGTTAATATTTGTCAATGCTAAATATTTGCCTTTTAAATATAATAATAATAATAATAATAAGAGAGAATGAAAATAAGTATGAAGTCTCACAGCTGCCTTAAATACATGAAAAGCTTCCTCCGGAAGATAAGCGTATGTGGTTCCACTATCCAAGACAGTTCCATGCTTTCGATCAAAGACCTTTGGGCTTAATTTCAATGGTTTCCCAGCCACATGCATTGCCTTCAAATCAATATTGTAGTACGGACTGCGATCATCCAAAAACTAAAGTATGTGTGAGATGCACAAAAGATACTACTCAAAATAAATCTACAGGGTTAACATTGTTAGAATATGTACCTGCGATAAGGGTCTGAATGGGCAAATACCATGTCTCGGGGGGAAGAGATTCCCCCAAGAATCATAGCACCCCCTCCTACACCCATCCCACCATAACATAATGAGAATGAATCACCAATAACGCCCTTGTCAACAAGTTGATCCATCACACTAAGCCGACCGCGACCCAAACCTATTATGCCATCAGCACGTTGGCTATATAGATCACCAGTTTCCACATTTTCACAACCAAAAACTGCATGCTGTGGTTTAAGTTCACTTTCATTGCCAAAAGAAATGACGTCCTCACCAAGGACACCACTGCTGGAGCTCATCTCAGCATACCGCCGCTCATAAGTGCATTGAACTCCTTCTTTATTACAGTTACAATTCATATTGCACTTTACAGGTTCGTACGTGCTAGATGAATTCGGTTGGAACCTAGGATCCTATAAAAAATTTCATTCCAGAAATGATTTAATATTAGGAAACTCAGCGTAATGTGCATCTGCAGTAGAATTTAACGCGCTAATCAAACGCAAATAGATCGATGAAAAACAAACAAAGACGGGATTTTATCAGCTGCATTACACTCGGCAAAATCAATTTCATTGTTCCCAACTCCCAACGGCTCTAATTCCAGACAAGGAAAACTTTCAATTTCTAATTTCCCATTACTTGTCTTTCCCCACCTTCAACAGAACTAGAGGCTCTCTACTCAGCATCAATCATATTACAAAGTTCTCGCTCATTATCGAAGAGGGTAAGTCAACTTTAAGCTTTCCTAAACCACACGCAGAGTTTCAATATCATGACTAAAATTTCCCGGGAAAATTAGATAGACCAGACGCGATGAGATTCCAATTCATGAATGAAATACCAATCAAGAACTACAACCCCGTTATAAAAAATTTGACCCAAAAACCAGTTAGCCCAAATACACCTAAACACAAAGACGAGAGTTGAAACGAAACCTGATGTTTCCCGCATTGTTCACAATCAGAACAAGGCACGTAAGTGACAGTGCTTCCCGTATCAACAATCAGAGCAAATTCCTGAGGAGGCGTCCCAATCCAGAGCCGCGTCGTATAGTAGCTGCAAAAGTTCTAAGCTGAGGCTTTGACTCATCCAAAGAAAAAAAAAAACAGAAAGAAAATCCGCAATTTCTACACAATTCAGGCAAAATCAAAGAAAATGGAAGAAAACCCATTGGAAAGGAGGTCGTCGTAGAGCCTCATGCGCGCGTTAGGGCGGTTGTCCGATTTATGAAGACGGCGGCCCTGGAATTCTCGGCGGTGGGCGTGGGAGGACGAGTTAGAGGGTGATAGATAGAGCGGTAGAACCATCGAGCGGCGGCGAGAATCGGGACCACCATGGAAGGCCTCGGATGATGAGTTGTAGAGACTGAACCCGGTCAAGGCGAGGATGAGAATGGTTAAAGTGGGTGGAGGGAGGGTCGGGGTCCGAGTCCGAGTCCGAGCCATGGTGGGTCGAGGCGGTGAGTTTAGGAAGAGCCGGAGGACCAAATGAAAAGTCCTCTGAGCTCGGAGCTTAGGAAGTTGAGGGATACATTTGAGTGAAGAAGCTTCGTGGCCGTTTCTATCGTTTATATAGTAATTCTGGCGGTGAGGTCACGAATATTCAGATGATTTAACGGCGCAAAAACCAACTAACCGGACAAAGCTCCCAAAACCAAACTTGAACTTTGGGTCAACGACTCAACTGATGTCTATTATTTTTTTTTCTCACTCTTAATATTAAAAAATATGCATTGTGTTTGGGAGTATTTTGTCTTTGACATGTATAAATTTTTTATTTTGGGTGATTTTTTTTTTTCAAAAAAATGAAAAACAACCTAGTCCCCCGAAAAAGAAGAAGAAAGAAAGACATATAAACTAACTACATCCATCACTTACTCTTATCTGTTATGATTTCTTAACCTATTTATATTTGTGATTTCATTTCGAAGTGATTCAATAAGCTAAAAGGATACTGGAAATCCTTAAAAAAAAAAAAAAAGAGGCAATTTCCTCCAACCCGACTAAATTTTTATTTTCCAGCTTAGAAAATACGAACCAAACTCAAAAAAAAAAAAAAATAAAATCCACAAATTTAAAATTACAAAAAGTTTGGCAATTTATCCCCCGATTTTGATAAGTAATAAAAATATCTCATTGGATCAACAAATTTACACAAGATCAGTTTTCACCCCTTTATTTAATTTGATCAAAATTAGGAAATATTATTATTTTTAAATAATTAAGATACATTTACACATACAATATTAATTATCTACAAAGAAAATTAGTTTAAGAGTTTTCTTCATTGAAGTTTTTTTTCTTTTTTTCTTCCCCGTCTCACTCTTCACTGCCGTTTTTTTTTTTTTTGGGGGGGGGGGGGGGGGGGGGAGTAGTTGTTTAATTACAAGTTTAGAAGAACAAGAACTTTTTCTTTTTCCAATAAAATTAAACAGAGAGGCAAAATTTGCACTGATTTTCCAAATCAAAAGGATAACCATTGTTATTTCTGATAATGAAATAGATAAATGGAGCGACGAGCACATTTTGCCTAAATACTAAACTCATGAGGGACAAATTTTATAACTTTCCCAAATTTTTATCTGACTAGAGTAATTTCACTTATGAGTTCTACATGGGGAAGATGATATTATTTTTCATTGATTTCATATTGCTATTAAAGGTGAAATTTAAGTCGTTTTTCAATAATAATAATTTTAAAAAATTATCTTCAACTTCATTTATAAGCTTCATCATCTGACTATTTTCTTTCCAATTATAATCCATTAACTAGTCGACCAAAAAAAATAATAATAAAAAGTGAATGCAATTCCGTACAATAGTCGAAAAGGGCCTTAAGAACATGGAAAGTTACAATAAGATGAGAAGCGAGAGCATCACTAAGAAAACATGTTACGAAAACGTAGCATCAAGAAAGAAGCTCATAAACCGAATTATGAATGTGACTCTAATTAGTTGCTATTTTTTTTGTCACCCAGAAAGGGAACTCAAAATTTGTACGTTACAAAGGTGTAAAGCGTGATTAGCGCTACTAAGCCGGGGACCTCACGACGGAGAACCATTGGCCCCTCTTATTTTCCATGTGATCAACTTTTGCAATCTTATTTTAATTTCTTTATCCTCTTTAGGTTTTTTTTTTTTTTTTGGGGGGGGGGGGTGTGGTGATGGTTAGGGCTGAGATTCTGATTTGTCCCCCTCTTACTTTGGCACTGTCCTTTCAATCATAAGATAGGAGAACAGCATCAACGTTTGTTTGGAAATTGCTTTCCATAATGTATCGCTTCGTACGACAATTAGTTAAATGGAGACAATCTCGAATTTAAGTCGTTTATAAAACTAGAAAAATTACATTGATACATCTTTACGTACATGTAATGTCAACAGTATACTGCATCAAGGGGTGATATTTTGGATTACATCAGGATGATATGATTTTTTGCCGGTTAAGGGTAAAAAAAAAAAATGGTACAGATCAAAAATTGTGTCTACCTGTTTGATATGATTTATTATTATTATTATTTAAAATAAGGTCGAGTCATAAACGATGAGTCAAAAATGAATTAGGGGTTCAAAATCGGGTTGCGATTAAGTGTTGTTTATCCAAATGTGTATTGAGCGAGTCGGGTCAAATCAAATTATTTTAAGTACATATTAAATTAATGTTAATATTTTTCTGACACAATAAATCACGAATTGGATTTAATTCGATATAATATATTTATATTATTAGACTGATTCGCTAACACAAATTGCCACACCGGTCTAGAAATGAATTTGGCACAAATCAGTCCATTTGTTCAAATGAAGGGTTGAATTTTGTAGTTGTGAGTTTAATCTTATCCAACATCAGTTTAAAATCCAATCCAGTTAGATTTGGATTAGATTGAACGTGGTATCTACATTTTTGTTAATTCATAGATTAAATTCCAATGTCATAAACACAAAAGTTATACTTATTGTATATATTAAATACATAAGTAGTATACAAACCCAACAAAACAAGTTTCTGATGAAATATAATCAGATTGGATAATTTGCTATGTAACAGGGGAAGAGCTCACCCTGTGTGTATCGCATAAAAGAAAAGAAAATATTCACTATTCAGTATCAAAATTTCTATCAAGTTAACTAGGGTTTTTCTATTTTTTTTCCCTTTTTTCTTCTGGTAAAGTGTGAATATTTTGCGTCTGCAAGTGTCACTATAATATATATATATATATATATTTGACACTTATCCGGAGAGAAAGGGTTTCAGTGTAATTTTCTCAATGAAAAGCTACCGATCTAAAATAACAAGCAAAGTAATTCACATGAAGACTATATGACTTAGAGTATGTTAATACCGCAACATTAGGCTAGATATACAAACTAAATGTTTGTAAAAATTAAAAATCCTAAACCTTTACCCGATTTTCGCTTTCTAGCGTTCGAAAGCCAAATCAATCAATCCCTCAGAAAAGTAACGGAAAAAAAAAAAAAAAAAAGTACAAAGAAGCATACACTACCAATACTCTATGCGCTTATAATAAGCCAGCGTTGGGGCAGTGAGGGAAACAATGGACAGAAACGGATAGGACAACAAATGACTCTCCAAGTGCTGCTAACTGCCAACCTTACTTAAAGGAGCCAAATTTCTTTGTAACTGTACATTTCTATGTTCTCTGAATTTGCAGCTTCCTCTTTTCTAACGAAGCCAGTACCTTCTTGCCATAAAGATTGCTTCGCATCATTTGGGACTTCATTTCGATGTGTTTTGTTAAAGTCTGGCGGACGAGACCCTGCTCTCACAACCAAAAAGTATTATTTAAAAAAAAAAAAAAAGGAAAGAAAAGAAAGAAAAAACTTTGTCAAAGTTGGGTTTAAATGTCTTGGGGGTTTCATATTGTTGTTTTTATCTAACATGATGTAATAACATTTCCTCTATTTATCAACTCAAGTGAATCTCAGAGAAGGAAAAGGCAAATCTAGATCAATGAGGCGGACTGCAACGAGATCTAACCTTAGAAACCAATAATGCCGATTGGATAACATAATTTCCATAGGGATCCACAAGAAGCATTGCAAACTTTGCACCTCTGAGCAACTCCCCAACAATTTTGTTAGCTCGGATTTCATCAGACTCTTTCAAGCACTTCTCCACGACATTACTGCCAAACTTGTTGAAGGAGAGGGACACATATTTCCCTTCAAGCTGTCTGAATAGATGTTCGGTAACTTCTGGTAATCCAAGACTCATTATATTCTGAACTACATAGTTTCTGGATATGAAGGCAAGTAACAAAGAAAACTATTGAGTACAAACTGTGGTTTGTGGTGGAAGTTAAAGAAAGGAACGAGTTTTGTAGACACAAACCCGTAACGATCTTCTGCAAGGAGTATTGCATTCGCTATAATCTCAGCCAGAAAATGCTCTCTGACTTCACCACGAGAGTATTCAACACATAGCTGCAGCACACAGCACCCAGTTTTGTCTGTGGCAACTTGGATGCAGTGATTAGCCAACACATTATAAAGAGGCTGCAAGTGAAAATTCACTTAGGTTTTAAGCCAGAAATTACAAGAAAAAATGGAATCTTTTTACTTTCAGAAAGCTTCAATAAGATGGTGCAAGGAACACACACAAAAATTAAAAAAAAAAAAGTGCTTGTTGACTAGATTCCGTAAATCACGGGATGACGGTCACCTTAAAGAAATTTTCCTATATACGTCAAAAGTCAAAACCATGTATAACTATAAAAATTCTAGTCCCACTACAACTTTATTACAACCCTTTCACGCATTAGACATAGGAATAATAACTTTATGTGACTAGAGGATAGTTTAGAAATTATGAAACAACTAATAGGAATAAGATGGTAAAATTTCTTGCTCTGGAAGTAGTACGTAACTAAATGCATACTCGTTCAAACATCAATCTTAGAAAACACTAGCTGACTTTACTTTCTGTTTAGCATAAAAATGCAATATGATTAATCAAAAAACGAAAGGACTGTCCATCGCCATTCAATCTTATCCAATATAAGAAGGAACAGGACAACTGGAAAAGAAATTAGGATACAGAGGGGAGAAACCAATTGAGTACTAGTAGCACAAAAACTTGGGTCTCTTATAGCAGAAACGAATCCTTTTATGTATACTAAAGGTGAGAATGAATGACTATCATCAGTATGTCATTATTCTCCAAGAAGGGAGGATACAAGTCAAAATTTTATAAAGGCAAATTTACAAGTACAAGTAAAAAGAGAGTGATTTCAAAGTGTACGAGGAGAACAATCAAACAAAGGACAACGTTATATCACCACCAGACCAAAAAAGGATAAAAAGGGGAAGAGATAGAATATTGTCCCATCTCGTTCACTTATTCCCCCAAAACAAATCAACCTCAGGATAGGAAAAAGGAAAAGGAAAACAAAAACGAGTTACTCATCATTAAAGGAGTGATAACCTAATAAGTTTTATGATTAACAAGTTTTAACTTTTTAATGAACATGAAACTCTCGTGCATTCTCAATTCTAAGAACAGGATTTATCCTGTAGAGATGATCCACTTTCCTACCACTAGTGAAACGATTATTGAATTTAATCTAATTGATGCACGAAGCTCCAGTTTAAACCATGATATAACACCTTTGAAAAATATGCTGTAGCTAATTAACAAGTCATAAAGATCATTTTAAAAATATAGCGGTCTTACATTTCTCAAGACTTTAAGTCAAGCAACACAACTTGAAGTTGACTAGAAATCTGAACTTTAAGCCTCCAAAAGCCAAAAATACTAGCAGATAAAGAAAGTACGGGACGTGTACACAAAATTCTCTTATCTTCCCGATCCCTTAGGAGAAAAAGTTGGGAGACATCAAAAGAAAGTGTTAAACATCGAGTCTTGCTGGGCTCCAGGCGTACTAGTCAGAGCTGCATGAGCTATAATAAAAGGGAAGGAAAAAAAAAAACCATTATCACCCAATTCCTCTACTCTAATCTTCATGTTTGTTATCTGTAGCTCATGATGATATTTATTCATGAGATCTTCAATAAATTCTAACTTAAAGGGAATTACAAGCCAAACTCACTTCTAAAGTTTTCCCTAATGTGACAATTAGCCCCATCCCTAACAATAACAAAGATAGTTGATAAGTTGAACCACTAACATCAAGTGGTTGTTCTGAATCAACAAGTGCAAACATGTCAAGACACATATAACTGGTATTGAAAGTAGTTATTGCTGACAATAACAGATGATGCATAACAGAAAGAAGAAAAAAGAAAAAAGACAAAAGAAAAACAAAAAGCCAGAACAGTACCTCATTGTCTTTCTCAGAGAAATGTTTGATGCAATGCTGAATGACATGATGACCATTCGTGTTTTTACTCAAAACAGCGGCGAATGGGAAAAGTGCTTTCATGACAATAGAGATCTGTAATCTGTTAGTAAGATGCTCCAACAATTTCTGTACCACTCGAGTCCTGCCACAAGGAAGAAGAGGCAAAACCATAACATATATAGTAGGACCGATCTCAAACATAAAAGTCAACATTTTTCGAAAAAGCAGTAAAGAGCAGAATGTTACCCATGATTGTTCAGGCAGATCCCAGCAAGTCCAAATATGGTATTGGTCAGCACTAAAAGAATCCGGGTCCTCTGTTCTTCGCTACAGAGGGGCACAAGCGTCTGAACAACATAATTCCCAAAAGGGTCCACCACCAGCTGGAACAAATCTTCCAAAACCTCACGAAGAATAACTTCAATCTCCTCTTCACTCGTTAAAACGTCAATCGTTCTCTGTAATCTCTTACAATCAGATTGGTCCTTAGCCAAATGCACAACCCTGCCACGCACAGATTCCAGGGACAGACAATCCAGAGGAGGCTCCTCCAGCCAACGGGGTCGATCCCGACTCTGTCTCAAAACAGACCTCCCTGAAAGATCAAGCTTTTGAGGATTTTCTACACCATAGTAAGAGTCCCAAAAAGTCTCATTCGAGTTCGAACAGGGAATCACTCCTCGTTGAAGCAACGGACTAGAATTGATCAATGGCCTTTCATCAATCAAAGGTTGTCTACTACCGCTAGTATAATAACCATTCGTTAGATATGGATCTGTCATAAAGGTATCCGAGCCATACCCGAACTCCAAACCCAGATTACCACCACTGTCATTGTATTCTGAACTCACCGGTTGCCGGAACGAACCCATGAACTGATCCCGACCCGACCCACCATACTCATCACCGCCGAGGCCCAAATACGGGGACGAGGCCACATTGAGGCCAGAAAAGTCATCTTCTAGGGTTTGAAGACAGTGGGTCAGCCCATAATGGTTCCGGGATAAAGTCTCCAGTGAATTTTCGGGGCGGAGACTGTCACCCCGGCTTCCCCGTAGCGGAGGTTGTGTAGTCCTAGACGGCACCGATTGAGTCGACGTCGTCGTTGCCGGAGGAAAGTAACGGCCGTTCATGGGTTAAACACTATAAGAGACTATTAGGGTGGAAGTTTAAGGGTTTTGTGGCGATGTATGTGGTGGGTTTTCTAAGGGGGCCTCTACTCTGTAAAGATGTATATATATATATATATATAAGGAGAAAGAACTCACTTATTCTAATACAATTTTTATTTTTTGAAGAAAAAGAAAAAGATTATCAAATAAAAATGCTTTGAGTGTTGTAAATTTGGGATAATTAGAGGATTTTGGAATACTCGGAGGAGAAGGGGCTTGACTGATAAGACTGACTCTGAGAGTGAGAGAGAGAGAGAGAGAGTCGCGTATGTTTGTTAAGGTAGTGCGACTGGGAGGTGATTTGTTAGGATCTGCGTTCGCATGCAATTTATAGAAAGTTTTCATGCGAAAAGCGAAATATTGGGGAGAGAATGCTGCGTACGTCTGCCACCTCGATAAGTGGGCCCCAGTAGACCAATAGGATTGAAGATAGTAGTTGCTTGTCGCTCTCTTGCCACGTGGAGGTCTTTCTATTGTTCCCTTACGCCATTTGGTACTTATCTGTTGACCTGACCCGAGAGAAAGATCGACGGCTAAGATTTGTGTCTATTTCTATTCTATTCTATTTTATTTTATTTTATTGTACTTTATTATTGCACGTTCGAGGGTGCTGCCCCGAGCCAAGTCATAAGGTCTCCTTGGACGTTTTCTTGGAAAACAAGANTTAGGTTTAGGTTTTGTTTTTTGTTTTTTGCTTTTTTTTTTTTATTTTTTATTTTTTTAAGTAATGACAAGGATACTAAAATTTTATACCCAAAAAAAAAACTTATACCAATTGACATAACATTGTAACATCTTTTTTGGGTCATCTTCCATCTATTACAGTAAAATGGTGTTAAATGTCGCGTTAAAGTAATTTCACATCCAACATATTATACTATTTTTAACACCAAAAAAAAAATTCACTATAATATTCTTTTTTGTCTGCTTTTTGTATAATTTTTTCCCCTTATTATTTAACTATTTTATAAATTATGCCAACGTATAATTTTTTTCTTCACGCATTGGTCCAAGAATGTGATTTATTATTTAACAAAATTAAAAAAAAAACTAATAGGCTAATAAATTATATTTTATTAACTAAGATGACCCATTTACTATCAATAAATTATTAAAAAACAAATTCACATTAACAAAAATATAAATGAACCAAAACATTACATTTAATAATTAAACATAAACACAATTATGAAAAATAGATATCGGTTCAGTTAACCATCTAAATTAATATACTATTAATACATTTAATCAATTAACACATTATGAAGCGCAATGTTACCATCTTTATCTCTTATTTGTCTATGCTGAGTCATAAATTAATGAAATCTTGTATTTTCATCAACAACCATTTCAACTTCTGGAATTAGTGCTTTTCTCACATCTTGAATTAGTGCATAAAAATCACGTTTATCATCGATTATCATATTCTGTATAAAATTACACACAAACATTATGTCATGTAACAAATTTTTTATCACGACCTGAGGCCGGGGTCAATGGTAGAATGAGTATTTCATAAATTAGAAATACCAAAAAGAAATAAATAAAAAGACTCAATTCATTCAAAATTTTTCCCCGGGGTCTCTGACCTTTCAAAACTGGCCTCAACAAAATATTTAATTGAAAATAAAATCCCACAGTTATGCGTCACTCATTGAACATAAACCGTAAATAAAACAATTGTTTTAATAGTCGTACATCACAAATCATCTCACACTCAAACTCAAACATAAGCAATACAAACCATGTCCAGATTTCAAATTCTAATTTATAAAGTTTAATGAAATCCAAATTCCTACTCAAATCTAAATATTTCATAAGTCTCGTAGGAATTTACTAAAATATAAATAAACTAGTTGTTCTGCAAATGCCTCGATCTAGCTCTTCTGATCCAAATTACACTGAGTGCCACCTGAGGGGAGGAAAATGGGTGAGCTAATGCCAGTAGAGAATCGATTACAAGTTCTTACATATATATAAAATATACTCATGTTGAAGGTCCTGTATGATTAGTATCCCATTCAAAACATTTCACAAAACTCAAGTAGAAATCATAATCCAATAGTTCAAACATTTCAAATCATTGTAACATCTATCAAAATCGGTACATATCCATTCAAGCCAACATATAACCATGTATGCAATCATGATGTCTGAAGTATCTTAATGGATCACTCGTAAATCCGAATCACCTAAAGAAGCGCCGTAAGTCCGATCACCCGAGGTGGGGTATCGTAAGTCTGATCACTCTATGTGGGGCATCATAAGTTCGATCATCCAATGTAGGGCATCATAAATATGTGAATGTATGAAATTTTTTGTGAATGATTGGATAGGGATATACCACATTTCCACAAAATCTCAAAATAATCATGCAGTATTCTTTAATCAAATCACTTCTAGTCCTCAAAACTGAGTTCTCAAATCATTTTGGATTTTCTAAAAATTTCGGCATTACAACAGCTATTTTCTATCAAAAACAAAAAATCTAATTTTCTTGCAGAAAACAATCCAAAATAGTATATATGACACGTCAACCAGTGTGACATGTCTCTCAGGCAGTTTATATATCAAATCAGGTCAAAAATGCACATAAACACAATTCTTATAAATTATTTCACGAAATTCTATATTTATTGAAAATATGTGAAAGTCATAAATTAAATTAATTTTTGAATCAAGTAATTGAATCCCTACCTTAATCGAGCGTCCAACTAGTATTACAAGGCTATGGAGAAAGTTTGGCGTCGTTTGGAAGAGCAGACGTAGTTTTCAAAACTTTGGTTCCTTGGTTTGAAAACTTAATTTTCAAACGGAGCTTCAAATCATGAAACAAACTTCACTACTGAATTCAGAGCACCCAAAAATCCTAGGTTAGACATATAATTGGCCAAATTTGGATGCGAGCTCCTACTGCACGCAAATCGAGGCAAATCTGAGCCGTCCGATTTTGTTTTTCGGGCCCGTTTCGGAACATAGTCAATATATATCTCATTTTTCAGTATTTTTAATGTAAATTCCAAAAATGATATCAGTTTTAAAATCTAACGGTCCGATCGAAAAGTCAATTTCAAAACCAATAATACACAAAATTGTCCAATGAAATTAAAATCAAACGGAGAAAAATTGAGATACGAGGTACGTACCACCAGATTGCCCGTGAGGAGACGAATCCACGGCAACCAGTTTCGCGGCGAACGGTGGCCGGAATCAGCTCCAGCGAGTAAAAGAAGTCGCGGCATTTTTCGCAATTTTCTGGCGATCATAGGCTCCCGTGCGGCTGATTCTAGCACCGGGAGCTTTGTCTGGTGACGTCGCGTCGTTTCTAGGTGGCAGCGAGCTCCAACGGTGGCGGCAGGAGGAGCGATGGTGGCTGGTAGCGGCGGGTCTTCGCGACTGCTAAATTGAAAAAGAAAGAGAAAATATAGGGATTTATAGGTAATTTCCGTAACTGTAGCGCCACGTGTCAACTTCTGGTTAGTTTGGCACTATTTTGCTTATTTGCACTTGGACCCAATTTTCTTAAAATCTTCTCAAAAATACCCCTGAATAATTACATTTTGACCATAATTTTCAAACTTTTTTTACATTTTTGCCCAAATGAACCTAGATCCAAATCCGTCCAAATTCATTTTTTTGGGTCAAAAAACCAATTTGCCCTTACAATTTTTATGGGATTTCATATTTTTTCTCCATAAGTGTGTTGGTTCTACCACAATTGCGAATGGTGATTGGAGAACTTCGAAGGCACGTTCTACATCTTTTCTACATGGTTATTATTTCGTGGCAAAATATTTTTTCTTTTAACCTTGTAGCTGGTGAATATTTTGCACAAAAATGGATTATTTTGGGTATATACTATAAGTTAAATAATAACACATATTATACACTTTTCTTTGAATAACATAATGAGCGATAAGAGCTATACATTAAGATAGATTAGATGACTCCCATACAACTATATCATGTTGTTGCCCACTATACTAAAATATGTGTGCCATATCTAAAAGCCATAATTTGCTACAACTTCAAGAATAATAGTTGGTGACCCACTACAATCTGTGTATTATCTAATCATTTCATTGTACAATTTTTCACTTCCAATGCTTACAAACTAGACTGTCTAATATTCCTAGAAACTAAGTTCTTGACCAACATGGAGTAGCATAGCAACGTTGTTAGCAATAGGTGTTCTTAAATACCACTCTGTAAATATCTCCACAATAGCACTATAAAAACTCTTTATACTTTTAATTGCTATTGACTCGTCTATTTTTTTGTACTCGTCTGTAGTATCTACTGGTACATCATATATCAACATTCAAAACAGCATGACTATTACCTTCTGTGTAGTTGATATTCTAAATCTACAAAGTCCATCACTTTGTTATTTGAAGTAGTTGTAATGACTTTTGACCGTATCAATAAGAAGGAATAAACTTCTAGACATTCAACATCGTCGCTAAAACATAGCGTCAGTGTAGCATGAGTTCTCAGCAAAATAGTAATTGACCAAATTGTGATTTGTGGTTTCTCAGTAGTGATGGATCACTACATGACTAGGAATCAATACATCATGCATCACTTGGATGTTTTGTTGATTGAAATAGCTAACGAGGGCTATATTATTCTTAGAAATTGCATGACTTATCTCTTTTTCTAATAAATCAGTCATTGCCATCTCTTTTATCAATGATAATTCATCGCCATTCGAGGAGAAAGAAAAATAAGCCTTGTGAAAAGATGGACCTCCAATATTAAAATTCATTATCAAAGTGAAGAAAATGGCTAACTTTGGTGGATATCTTTTTTTTTTCGGAAATATATACTAAAGAAGAAGACTTGTTTCTAAATAACAAAGAATATTTGTGGATAATATCATAATGTAGTATACTATTTATAACAAATCAAGAAACTTATCTTATAAGATTGAAGATGATAATGAAATCTATTCAATAGTTTAGATTTGAGTAGTCCAAATTTTTTGATCTTGATGCATTAGAGCATGTGTCAAGTTAGCGAAATTCTTTAATTATTTCTAACTTCTCTTATCAACTCTTTATATCGATCCAAATTTTCCTATCTTGATGCGTGAGTATGCGTAAAGATGGCGAGATTCTTTAATTATTTCTGACTTCTCTTATTAACTTTTCACATCAGTCCAAATTTTCCTATGGTGATGCATTGGAGTATGTGTAAAGTTGGCAAGATTTTTCAATTATTTCTAACTTCTCTAAATAACTCATTACACCGGTTCAAATTTTCCTATAATGATGCAGTAGAGCATGTGTGAAATTGGCTAAATTCTTTAAATATTTTTTATTTCTCTTATTAACTCTTCATACCGATCCAAATTTTTCTATTTTAATTATTTTCGAATTCTCTTATCAACTCTTCACATGGGTCCAAATTTTCATATCTTGATGTATTGGAGTTATGTAAAATTGACGAGATTTTTTAATTATTTCTAACTTCTCTTATCAACTCTGTACATGAGTCCAAATTTCCTATCTTGATACATTGGAGTATGTGTAAAGTTGACGAGGTCCTTTATTGTTTTTCTATAAATAATAACCTTTAATTCGAGACATTCAAACCATCCACTTGTAGAAAAAAAATTATTCAAAATAGATCTTCTTTTCTTTACATTATTTCTATTCTCTAACTATCTACTAGTTTTAGAAAATGACTAATCGGTCTACTGAATATAGTGTTCGTGAAGATGTGATCCTTTGTCAAGTTTATTTAGATATTTATCAAAACCCTATTACAGGTAGATACCAATCTGTAAATACCTTTTGGTCTTGTGTGGAGTAAAAATACAATGAAGTAAGAAGTACGAATGGAGAATATCGTAACCTACAATTGGTGTAATCTTGAATGGGGATTATAATTCCTGAAACAAATAAGTTAAATAGGTACCTGAAATAAGTAGAGAATATGAATCCAAGTACTACCTTGGACGAAGATATGTGAGTACTTATTAAACTTTTTTTTTTCATATTATAATAGTATTATTGGTTGCTTAATCTTATATACATAATAATTTGTAGTTACATCGAGCGAAACAGTTATTCATACAAGATTCCAAGTTCAAAAAAGGTTTCAAATTGGATCATATTTGGAATATTATTAAAGTTTGTGAAAAATTTAAAGATGACATTCTCATAGCAAGACAAACTACTTGAAGGCAAACTGTGAACTATGACTCATCACAGTCAAATAATTTCACTCATAAATCACCCATGTCAACATCTCCTAGGTTGTCATTATTTCTTCATAATTTTGATGATGACGGAATTGGTACTACTTCATCTCAATGACCCATTGGGTGAAGAAAGCCAAATTAAAAAAGAAAAATCATGAAGAAATGTCATCTACCGTGAACAAAATCTATGAAGATAATTAACAACTATTGGAGATGTTAAAAAAGACTAGCTTGGATGGATAATACCAAATGGACATGTATGGGCAGAATATAGCCCTCAAAGAGATAAAAGATGAAAACAAAATTTTACCAAAAGATTTGAATTTCATCTTTGATCCAAACATACATGAGTATTTTCAAGCTGAACATGTAAGAATTGTTCAAAAAAGAGCTTGACAATAACAACAACAAGGAGGGCCTTCTTCTGACACTAATCCTTTGGTTCAATATTTCAACGATATTGGATATTCCAGAAACGATCTACTAGAATACTAAATTATTCATCCGATTTATGTAATATTATTATATTATATATATATATATTAAGTATGTTAGTATTCGAGTTTAATTTCAATATTATGTAATTTTAATTAATGTTGGTTTAAATATTTGGTATTTTATGTAATATTACTACATGTTATATAATTTCAATTTAGTGTTTGAGATTTAACATTGTAATTAGTATTTCGTATTATTTATATTTTAAGTTTACTCCATAGAAAATTAATCATGAAATACTAATAAAAGTAAGGAATTCAAAATGAAAATTTTTATGTTTTGGTACCAAAAAGAAATTATTTTTTATTAAAAACTATGTGGCTAGGGTCAATTATTAAAAAATAAATTCTGGGAAGGGTTCTTTTTATAAATTATAAAAACTGAACCCAAAAAAAGTAAAAATGGCATATGAACAATGCTACAATAAATATAGCACGATACTATTCACGTAACACCAAAACACCAAAATAGCGTATCAAAATAACACTCGGTTGGAGCTGTATCGAGTACCAAAATAAGGCTTCTCACGCTAAAATAGCATGCATTAGAGAGGTCCTTAGTCACATAATTTTAAATAATGTGGTTTCACTTTAAATAAGAATTAGTTAAAATATATGCTGTATCAAGTGGTGTAAGTTTTTTGTGCAAGATTTTGATGTCCTATCATTACTCGTTTTAGTTAGTAATAAACGTAATTGGAGCATTGCCAAAAAAAAAAGTAATTGCTACAATTTATTTAATTATTTACCCTTTTTTTTCATTGAGGATTCGATTGTAAATTATTATGTGTAAGATTCATATATATATTTTGGAATAATGCCAAACACACTTATTTTTTACAGTACTAATTTTTATCAAATTAATGCATTATCCCAAAATGACCAATTATTATTTAAAGTTGTGAGTCAAAATCATATCATATAAAATTATTTGATACAAAATTTTAAGTGGAAAAAATAAATAAATATCTCTAGCATTGTTTTATGGTATTGTGGACATTAAGATTTTTTTTTTTTCAAAAAAAAGCATTTTATGGTATGCGTAGGGCTTGCTTGAATTCACTTTTATTTTTTATTTTTTTATTTTTCTAAACAAAAAAATGGAAATGACTTTTGGAATTTTTCTTGGCAACCTTGGTTTTGTTTTTTGTTTTTAAAAATTGTTACCAAAAACTTTCAAAAAAATGGTAATAAAAAATTTCTAATACCTTTATGTTTTTAAAATAAATTTTAAAAACAAAAAAAATATACAAATATTATACACAAGTGTGGACACACATATATGTATATACATACACAAATATAAATTTGTATGACTTTCTCTCTTATTATTTGTACTTTATTATTTTTGGAAACAAGTAATGAAATAAAATTTATTAATCACGTTTCTTGTTTATAGAAATAGAAAAGTGTACTTCTATTTTCAATTTATGTAAATAAAAATCTGAAAGTGAATCCAAGCAAGCCATAAAGGCCCAACGGCTTACTTGGATTCACTTTCATTTTCTATTTTTTGTTTTTTTTTTTTAAAATAGAAAGTGGAAATATTTTTTGGAAGTTTATTTGACAACTTTGTTTTGTTTTTTATTTTTAAAAATTGTTACCAAAAATTTCAAAAATAAGTGAAAAGAAAAATTGTCTAAGACCTTTATTTTTTAAAACAAATTTCAAAAATAAAAGAACATACAAATATTTGTATACAAGTATGTTCATATATATGTATATACATATGTAAAGACAAGTATATATAACTTTCTCTTCATCATTTGCACTTTTTTGGTTTTGAAAACAAATATTGAAATAAAATTTATCAAGTATGTTTCTTCCTTTCAAAATTCAAAAACCAAAATAAAATTTTAACTTTTATTTTTAGTTTATTTAAATAAAACAACTGAAAATAAATCCAAATAAGCTTCAATGTCTAAGAATCTTCCTAAGAAAAATAAAATTATAAAATGGATGAGGGTGATATTTATAATATTAGTCCAGATTAGAAAGTTCTTTTAGGCTCAAAGCGGACATGTATATACTATGAGTTATTTGCTGTGTTGGCTTAAGCATATCTTTTATTTATTTTTTATTTTTTGAAATGACAAGCGCATCTTTTAGTTTCAAAGGCTTTACGTACCCTTTTCACGTAAATCTAACTTGGATATGTGCTTTATTATTAACTCCAGATGTGTAATTATTCTTATCACTTTACACATAAAATCAATTACTCAAATACGTTTGCTGCATTCAACTACTTATTCTTTTATTATCTCTAAAAGAGATAACTACAAAAAGTTACCATTAAATTTGGATGTTTTGTAATTTAAATCTTGAAATTAAGATTCTACAAAATAATATTTTGAAATTACGAATTTTTGAAAATTAATACCATGAGTTGAATTTTTGAATAATTTTAACTAACAAAATACAATAATATCCTCAAAATTAAGATGATTAATATGGATTAATCTAGTTTTAATGGAAGATGTTATTATTTTTTTAATCTGGTCAAAAACTCTATTCAGGATATTAATTTTCAGAAATTCTTAATTTCAAAGTATTATTTTATAACGTCCAAATTTCAGATTTTAAATTGCAGAACACTCAACTCAAAGTTATATTTTTTTTGCAATTATCTCTCTCTAAAAACATGTTGAAATGTAAGTGACAATCTTTGACACATAAATTTGGTACGCTCAAATAATTAAGGTAGGAAATGCTAAATTTTAAATCATTTAGTAATTACCAAGTTTCCAATATTTTACTCTTTTCTTTTTCCCTTTTCCGGTTGAACTGTTTTAAAAGTCTCAACGTTGTATTTGTCAATACTAAATAAATATATATGTTTTGAAAAAAAGAATATAGAAAGAGCACGAAATTACCTTAATACTCGTAATTTTTTTTTTGTGGCACTAAAGGTTCATGAAATCTTTTAGTCATTGAACTATAAATGTATAAAAATGCTCCATTATTAACTAATTAGTGACAATATATAACATCTTCTTTTTTTTAATCGAGGATTTTAGAAAGAAACTTACCATTATTGGAAATATTTGTCTTTCAAGAGGAGGAGGGGATTTTCTTGACCATTGTGTAATGCACAAATCAAAGCAAATGATTCTTAAAGTCACTGTGATTGAAGTTATAACATTCTCATTATCTGCGAATCTTCAGAGAAGAAGACACTGAAGGACTTCCATGGCTGACTTTGTAAACGCATCTTAAGCACACGCTGCTTTGTTAGAAATGCTAAACACAACTGCAATTGCAATTGCAGATCTTCACTTGAGAAGTGCTTACGAATCTTATACCAACTCCAATGCATTTGCCTACACTAATGTTTTATTTGGCACACAAAAATAACAAAATACTAAATTTGGCATATTTTTTTCATTTTCCGCCTCAATGAATAATGCTATTCTAAATGTTATTCAATTTCCTATTATTTATTAATCAATAACATGGTTTTGTAATTGGTTGAAAATTGAAAAGTGTTTTGATTGGTGTTAGAAAATGTGCAAGTAGTTGATCGGGTATTAGAAATTTTAGGTTTTAATATTTTTTAAATCATAAATATGGTATTTTGGTCAAAATAATTGAATACAAAATCTAGCATATATTATCCTTGGTGTCAAATTTGATGCCAAGTATAAATAAGTCAAATTTTGCACAAGAAATAAAGATAAGTTTTATGCTATATGCTAAAAAGAAGTGCTAGCAACATCAATTTACGTTTTCGTGTCTCATTAATTAACGTGTAAATTCTATTAAAATATCATATTTTAATAATACTATATGGAGTACACATAAACAGTGAAATAAAAAAGTGAAACATTACGATGTTAGCACTTCTCATGTGTTAAATTATAGCATTAGCACATTTAGCATTGCATAAGATGCTAATCGCCTATTAGTGGGATCCTTGTGGGTCATACTATAAACTATAAACAATAAACTATATCTTAATGGTTATCTGATATCTATCAAATACGTTTAGTAATAGCATTTCCCATATTTACTATATTAGATAAGTATAACTGAGGGATGTGTGTGAGGCCTATATATCAATTACTACTCACTATATATATTTAAGTCTTACAGTAGAATGATTGTGGTAAGTTAACTTGTTACTATATATTATTAATAATGAAATGTTAACCACTATTACAGACATTTTCAACCAGCACACAAGTTTTAACAAATTTGAATACTAGGAAAACTTTAAGGATCCATTTGAATAACTACTTTGAAGTTAAAGGTGTCAATTTGGAGGAGATGCGAGAGAGATACAGAAAGAGGTATAATAAAGGGGAGTGATGAGTGTGATGAAATGTTTAATAATTTTGAGTAAGAATTGATTTTAGAAAAATGTGTGGAAAGAATAGACAAGAGGGTGACAATAAACCAATCATTTCAATTTTGTTAAGTCAATTGAAGAAAGTTATAATGGCGTCATTTATTGTTCCTTTTCCTTGCATGGAGTCTTAAAGAATAAACTTATACTCCTTTTTTCTTTATTGTTGCTTCTAATCCACAAAGGCTTCCCGAACTTTGGAAATTCTTGGTCGACGACCTTTCCACAAATACAAACTGCTGGATGAAATTTTTTTTCCGGCCATCAGAGGTTTTATATGTATCAAATTACACTCGTGACTCATTAAACTAGTCACAAAAAGAACTCTAAGAATCTCTCTCACTAGTGAATGAGCTCAATTAACATCATTGGTTAAAACTGGGGTTACAAGGAATGCAATAGAAAATGCACGAAAAAGAAATATATTTGCATGGAGACAAATAAAACTAAGAAGCAAGCAAAATTCACTAGGTCTTGTTGTAATGACTGGCAACTATCCGCGGAACCAAAATGTGCTGCGACTTTGACTATGGTACATGATAAGCAGTTTTACATCAAAGAATGACTAAGCAACCTTTTTTTTTTTTTTTTTGATAAAGACTAAGCAACCTATTTTAATATATACTTAAAGGGCCGTACTGAACCCTTGTAAAATACATATCATTTGTCCAAGGGTTTATTATTAATACTATGTTCAGCCTCTAAAAGGTGTTTGGGAAACACCTTCAGTCCTCAACCCTTTCCATAGAATACCATACTCTCTATAGTTCCCAATTAGCAGAAACGGCAGTAAAGTATAATGCTATCAATTGTATACAATTGTAGACGCACCTTTTTATCTGCATGTATCACGGTTAGATAAATTTATTATGAAAGAATGCTTCTTCTCGAAACAGATTGATCACCCTCGTCCTTAACAAACACTTTGCTCTCGTGGGCAGTGCCATAGTTCAAAATTTTCCAGAAATTGGCATGGTTTTGTTGAATCATTTTCCAATGGATGGAATCTTTTTGGAGAGTGATCTCCAACAAGTGGAAGGAATGACACCACAATGTGAGATCAGGTATATAATAAGCGCTACATATGCAGCAGTGCTAAAGCAGACAACAAAACCAAACAGGACTCCCTTAACTTCAGAAATGAAAAAATCTAGCAACAGATATCCATTGATGAGTATCACAAGTGCAGCCACCGTCCATGCCACTCTCTGCAACAAATATCAAATGAAAAAAGTAAGAATAGAAAGTTGGTCGCTTCTCTTTTCTGGAAAATAACAAAGAATAAATAACCAAATGAAAAGATGTTTCAAGAGTCAGTTTAACTTATCATATAAAATAATTATATGAAACCAGCATGCTTTTATATTCAGTCCTAAGCAGAACTCGATGGAAACAATGAGATATCATGCAGTTTATCTACTTGCTTAGTCAGAATGAGCATACATCTTCAAACTGAACAGAACACAAACACAATTTCCAAAAAACCTCCTTCCAAAACATTAAAGTGACTGTAATTTTAATAGCTTTATGTAGAAACCATATACTCAGTACTGTATGAGTTGATCCAACCATTTTAATATGGCGTGCAGCCTGCATCAGTCCACTTAAACATCCATTATGGTGTTCTTGATCAATGTAATATTGTTACTTCAAGAAAATTCTCATCCGCCAGAATTGTTTCCTTTTCTTCCTCAAATAAATAGAAACATCAATGACATTCAAGATCCTACTTAGGTCATAGATGTGCGATCTTCCTTTATTTCAAGGGGTGGGAGGAAAAATTAGGTCCATTCACTTGTTTTTCTTATTCCAATTATAACCAGAAACATAATACCAAAACAAGAACTAAATCATTTCATATCGTATCCTTATATGCCATCAACATCTTAAGTCCACAACAAAACTTTTAGCACAGCTTATTACAAAGTATGATTTATTTGTTCTCATGCTTTCAGAATATTATTTAATTGTTATTTCGAGTGCAATGCATTATTTAGGAACTGATATAGAACAAAGACAAGGGACCTGTTATTTTCCCGATGCTCCAATAACTATAACCTGAAGTTCCCATTATTAAACAGAAAAATCATGCAATGAAATCAATCAAACAAGTGGGTTTGAAATGAATGATATAATGGTTGAAAAAGACTTTATACTTGACGTTAATGACTTACCTCAAGAACAGGCCCAATCTTAAAGACTCCCATGACCTGCTCCTTTGTAACCAAGGTAAGAAGAGGAATAAGCGCAAAAGGAATCTGAATAGACTGAAGGACATTAAGCCATTCATTCAAAATATCCAAAGAAGCTTCAGATGTATTAAAAATAACTGCAACAAAAATGGTTGGAATAATAGCAAAACTCCTCGTGATCAATGCCCTCATCCATTTCTTCAAACGGAGGTTAAGAAAACCACCCATGATAAACTGCCCAGCATATGTGCCTGTTATTGTGCTACTCTGTCCAGCTGCCAACAATCCGATTCCCCAAATATAAAGAATTGGAAGGAGGCCCCCACCATACTTTTCCTCGAGATACTGACCCGCATTTACTAGCCCTATACTATCAGCTTGTTTGGTACCATAGAATCCCTTGGCAAAAACAGTTGTCACGAACAAATTGATCATGAAGGAAACCAAAAGAGCAACAGATGACTCAATAGAGTAGTAGTTCAGTGCCTCTTGAACCCTGCTTTTCTTGTGGGGATCAATATTTCTAGACTGCACCAAAGCAGAATGCAGAAATACATTGTGAGGCATTATGACGCAACCCACAACTCCCACAGCCTGCCGTATGGTTTTTGAGCCAAGTCTAGGAACCAAAAGACCTACAAATAGCCAAAAATTCAGTTACAAAAATTGATCTTCTTTTAATATATTAAAAGAGGAAACGAAGGATGGTATAAATTACCCATAAAAAGTTCTCTTCCGCTGGGCTTTGTGTCAGCAAACATCCAGGCGAATGATAGAGCCATTGTCGCAATTAGAACTGCAAAAACAGCTTCTAACTTCCTCACTCCATAGTTCTCAAGAAATAAAAAGATGAAACTGTTCACCACACAGGTAACAGAAACAACAGTTAACAAAACAAAATTAACTTAAATGCTCAGATTCATCAACAACTTCCAATTTTTTGACAAACCTAAGTCAACAGGGAAAGTGAAAATTGTGATCTCCAGCAAACCAAAAGGAACAACGACACAGACAATAGGGACTCAGTTTGGTGCCTGACAACATGCGACAAAACAAAAACTTCAACTCAAATATGAGACAAAACATAGTCTAACCGACTGTTCCCTAAGACCAAATGATATAAGCAAATCAAAAAGCAATCAAAACTACGGCGTTGTCCGCGTCCTCATCTAATTGCATAAAGCCTTTCGTGGATTAAGTTGTATTTAGCATGTGATGGCAACAAACCATAAAATTTTAGTGAAATTATAAGAATCCACGATTGCCCCCACAAACAAAATTGTAATGCCCTGTACATCTAAAATGGGAATCAAAGAACGGAGTATTTTAAATGTCACCCGGGATTTAATCCAATAACTTACACAAGTTAGACTACAGTAGAAAATGACAAAGTTAGCAGAATTTAACAAACATGAAGCTGTATTCACACAAGGAGACCCTAGCATTTTCTTAAAGCGTTATATTTTCTTATTTAATTTTTTACCTTAAGGTACTTCTGAAAAGAAAGAACAATTAAGACCAAAAACACATAGAAGATATTTTTTTTTTTACATAGATATAGGGCACCAATTCAGTAGGTATTTTTTTTTTAATCTATATATAGATATCAATTTATCAAATAAAAATTTAGCATATATATTTTTTTATTATAAAAAATAAATAAAAAAAGAACATTAATCATCGTTATAACACGTCCAACGATTAAAAAAAATATTTAAAAAAATACATATTAGATTGGAAACCATATATATATATATATATATACGATGAATGAGATGAGAGTCATGAATACCAACCAATCGGAGGCCGTAATGATGACTCCTGCCCAAAGCGGCAAAACCCCATGGCTAAGGATCTGGATAGCAATGGCACTCCCAATCACCTCCTGAATATCAGCCCCAATCAAGGCCAGCTCCGCCATGAACCACAAAACCCATTTGGCCCAATTCGGGTACTCCTCCCTACAAAGCTCGGCCAAGTGTCGTCCCGTGGCGACGCCGACCCTAGCCGACAGCATCTGGATCATGAGCCCCATAATCGTAGCCCACATCAGGAGCCAGAGCAACGAGTAGCCGGCAATCGCTCCGGCCTGGAGATCCCCTTCCAAGTTGCCCGGATCCAAGAACGCTATGCTCATCAAGAACCCTGGCCCAGTGAACAGCCATAGCTTCTTCCACGAGAAAGGTGGAACCGTGCCCGAATCAATGGCCTCCACCGAATCCAAATCAACGATGAGGATCTTCTCTCGCGCCTCGAAAGCGACTTCTTCTTCTTCATCATCACCACCATCGTCCGGCGAAGATAACGACGACGGCGAGGAAAGTGACTGGGATCGTATTAAGCGGTTAGCTTCTTCATCTTTGTCATCCTCAACTGGAATAGAGCTCATTGATTCGGCGTCGGAATATTCTATATACAATCCTGGATTAAATTCTGATGAAGAATTTTCGGGCAGAGTTTGAATTGTGGGCTACTATGGCTTGCGTTTTGCATAGATGAGGTAAGGAACTGGAAAATGCCGACCGGGATGGGTAAGCTCGGGTCACTTTCCTTGCGCTCTGTTTATACGCTTTCTTTTATAATTAATTTATTTAATTCTTATTCTAAATATTTTATTTTTCTTCGTTTTTCCACTTTATGCTCTAACGACGTATTTAGTTGGTGGTAATAGAATTGGTCCAAATGGAAATAATTTTAAAATGGTTATATTTTATTATTTAGTTTGAAAATTTAAATAAGAAATTTTTTTTTTATTGGAATGGAATACGATAAAATTCTATTCCATTCAACATTAATTGGAATAGAATATAATACTATTTAATTACACCCTTGATTAATACAAAAATANTAAAAATAATTTTTAAAAAATAAAATAAAATAAAATAATGTTATATGCAAAATAATTTAATAAAATAATAATTTAATTAATTTAATAATTTAATGAAATAATAAAATAAAATAATACTAAATGTAAAATAATTTAATAAAATAATAATTTAATTAATAAAATAATTTAGAAAAATAATAAAATAAAATAATTATAAATGTTAAATAATTTAATTAATAAAAAATAATTTAAAAATAATAAAATAAAATTATGGTAAATGAAAAATAATTTAATTGATAAATTAATTTAATACTAAATATAAATTAATTAATAAAATAATTTAATAAGATAAAATAATGCTAAATGTCAAATAATTTAATGAAATAATTGAATACTAAATGTAATTTAAAATAATTAAAATGAAGAGTATTTTTGTAATTATACAACTAATTTCATTATTTTTCACAGTTAACCAAACATAAGAATGTCAATTCTGTTATTGATTCCACCACTTCAACTAAATAACATAATTGCATTACTATTTTTTCCATTCCATNCCACCACTACAACCAAATGGACCCTAAATGGTAATTCTTTGCAAAAAAAACACGTCAAAAATAAATTTTGCGAGAGAATTATTAGTGATATTTAATTTAGTAAATTCTTTTTGTAAAAAAATCTGCAAAATTTAGACAAAATATGCCTTTTATGTTACACTTAGTCTTCATAACTATATGTACATGCGAGGTTTCAATAAGACTTTTGTTTTTATCCATAAATAAGTACTCTAATTTGGATAATTGAATTTTGATTCGAAGATTATAATAATATTAATAATTTTATTACAAAATTTAATATAATTAATACATATTAAAATATAGAAAAAAAGTTCAAAACTTAAGAAATAGTTAACTTGATTTTAGGGTCCTCAAAACAGAGGTATATTTAATAATTAAATATTATTTGGTGACTAATAAATCACATGACATGTTAACGTAGGCTAAATAAAAACAATAAATCTCGAGATGTTGCAGTACCTAACTTAAATATAGCTAATTAACAATATGGTCTCTGTTATGTATAGATAGGAATGGCAACGGCAAATGGGCATATTGGAGACCATTTTTTAATCACCTTTCCATACCTGAAGGTCAATCGTAATATTATACCCGCTCTATTAACTATTCTTTTTAGATGTAGGGATAGTGCAGAGAATAATCAATAGATAATGGAAAAAACTATGATTACTTATTACCCGCTGATAATGACAAAATAATTTAAAAAATTAAGATAAAAATGCTAAATTTTTTATAATTAACAAAAATTAAACACGACAATATATTAAATATTTTTCAAGCTCTAAAAGTCAAATATAGAAGTACATATAACTCATTAAAATCATTATTTTACTAAAGATATATAAATATAAGTGGTGTAAAATTAAATAAATATGTATGTATAATGATTTTTTTACGTGAATATATAGATCTGAACGAGTACAATACGGATTATACTAATACCGTCGATGCATCATACCTGCATACTAATAGTGTAGTTATTTTCTATCCCGCTCATTTTTTCTATTTAAACAATTTTTCTTTTCTCTATTTGGATCGAATAACTACGAATACATCTAACCGTGAGTGGATATTATCATCCCTATATATAGATAATCAAAATATGCTTAATCACCACGTGCACTTAAGGTTATACACCGAAAGGAAGTAATAAATTCATATGTGAGACACGAATATAATTTGTATAAACAAGATTAACCGTCAAAGGAATACTATGGCAGAATAATAAAGAAAATGACATCAAAACGTCACATAAATATGTAAATCCACCATAAAGATAATCGCGCACTCTCTTACCTTCTTCAATTTATTAAACACGAAAAATAAAGTAGAATCCATACAGGCCAACAAACAAAGTATGAAGTATACTAAAACATGCATGTCACAGGCAATGTTTTTATGTAAATATAGTTATAATAAGCTTGACATTTAATACGGACTGAGGTTACATCAAATAGTATAGAACACGACAATGGTTGTGGTGCGAGATAAACCTCATTTTACTTTTTTTTTTTAAAAAAATTCTTTTTTAGTAAAGGAAATTATATATAATTATATACATATAAATAACTTGCAAGTCATTTTAAATTTAGTTAAAGTGCTATATGCACGAAGAAAAAATAAAAATCTACGTTGAAACCTCACTCTATATATATATATATATATTTATTTATATTTTAAAAAGTATCATTTTCTATAATCTGAATTTTTAAATTCCATCAAATCCATCCCCCCTATAAATTTTGGTGAATTTTTATAAATGGAATAAATACCATTTGATTTTGTGTCCACACACTATCTGAGACAAACAATTTTATGGCTTCTGTTCTCTCTTTTAGTTAAATACGAACGTTTAGTTACAAATTCGTGTTTCTCTTTTTTAATTTAAGTTCACCTTTAAAAAGCTTTTTCTTATTCTGTACGATTCTTTTGTCTTTTTGCATGTTTATTCTAAAAAAAAATGACATCAAGTAATATTACCTCCCACCAAACAAAGTAAAATGCTCTGGTATTTTCCCCTCCTCTTACCAAACACATCACATTGCCCTAGTAATGTACTTCTCCTCTTTTCTTAGTAACTTCTCTCCGTTCCACCGAATCTATACTAATTGTGAATATATACTACTTGTAACCAAATTAGAATGTTTTATTTGTACAATTACCATTACATCCTTAATTGTTTACTATTATTATATACTGTTAAGTGTAATATTTAAGTGCCAATCAAGTCCACTCGACCACCGAGTGAGGCAGTCTAGCAACATTCTCTGAGGCAAAAATAATGCACTCTTATTACCCGGCTCCTCATTACCCTGGTCGCCCAAAAAAAAAAAAAAAAAAAAAAAGGAAAACAAAAAGGTTAAAGTTCATTCAAGTACTAATATTTCAAATCTATTCTTATATATTTTCTCGTGAAAATAACCATCATAATCTTGAAGCTTGATTTATCGTGTTTGTATGTGCTTTAATTACAATATGATTGTTACACCTCACGTTTAAAAACACAGTATGTTTCGTACCAATAAATCCGTGTAAAACAAAAAGTTCATGACGACGTCCACACTAAAATAGCCCAAATATCTAAGGCAAAGAATATATATTTACACTAGTATTAATAGTACGTGCCGATGACACGTACACCTTAATCAATTGCGTTGTAATTTAAACAATAGTGTTGATAAATATTAATTAAATAGAGATTAAAAATTTTGAGTCAAAATATAATTTTACCATTGTATTTTTTTTCCTCACAATAATTAATTATAGTAACTAAAATAAAAGAAGAGGAGGGTGGCGACTCATACATCTCTAAAAATAATAAAAAAAGACAATCAATGTACATTGTTTTTTCTATATATTACTAGTTATGGCACGTACCCGTTAGTTAAGGTAAAAATATTTACATTTTCTATAGAAAAGATAAATGTTTTTAAGTTGATAGATGATCCAAAAATAATTAAGGAATACGGAGTGCATTGAATTTCAACCACAAAAAGGTGTCAAAGTGGATATTAATTGCATATGTATGTTTTTATCATTTGCTCTATGCAATTACACATGTAAATAAACTTTAATTAAAAAAATGAAAAGTATTAACATCCCTGATTTAATAGGACACTATTTTTAGTTGCTAGTAAACATAAAAGAAAACTAAATATAACCACATCTAACTATAAAGTTTAAGTCCCTTACTATCTTGTTTTATTTTATGAGAAATGACATTGAAGAAACCATATAAAATATTTGAGAGAGAAAAGAAAAGGCAATGTGTTGTGCAGTCTAAAATTTATATGTTGGTCGATGCCAAAAAGGGAAAGTTAGCGACCCAGTTTGACGCATCAGGTCGTATGAGAATTCTCTTGATCAAAGTGCGACTTTCTCCGAATGAGTTAGGTGTAACCTCCTCCGAATGAGTTAAGTGCGACCAGTATGAAAAGAAAACTAGATCAAGTTTCATCAAACGGATAATCTATAAATAAGGGGAAATAAAGTTTCTCTTTGAAAATCGACCAATCGTTCTATTTAAGTTATTATCCAGTTATATTGTTACTCAAATTATATTTTCTGATTACACACTTATCCGTTTTCATAATTGAGAAATATTGAGCAACCCTAACCTATATAATGGGAGTTCAATGCTGTTGTGAGGGATATTTTCGGTTTGGGGACTTTTACTTTTGGACTTTTACTTTTACTTCTTCTTTCTGGACATACTCTATACTTTCTCTCGATTCTAACTTTGAAACTTAATGAAACTCTTGTAATTCTCCAGAAAATAATGAAAGACAGTGGACGTAGGCTCATCTTTTTCGGGGCTGAACTACTATAAAAATTCTCGTCTCTTTACTTACTTTGATTTATCAACATTTTTCACATATAAGCCACATCTTGTAATTTCTTAAATTTATTGTTGACAAAACCTCCGTCATCAATTGGTGCTAGAAGGAGGACTATTCCAACAAAAAAAGTTTGTCAATTTCGCTTCTTTAACAATGGCAAACACCAGAAACACTACCAGAAACATGGAAACTAGCCAAAACCAACCCTAAAGCACTGTTGCTGCACAGGTAGATCCTGCTCAGGATCAGTCTGCCGTGACCGTACCAAAAAATATTGTCCAGAAACAGGATCGCATAGAGGAGGCACTGGTGAACCTTCAGCAAATCACTAGTCAGATTAATGACTCTCTATGACAACTTGCTGAGGGACAGATAATGACTCTACCACAACACGAACATCCCAGAGAACGTCCTGCTCAACTACCTGAGAGAGGAATTCAGATCCTAAAAACAGGGAACTGCGACCAGCATAAAACCCAGTGGGAGCGTCATAGAGATCGCACCTCTAAAAGAAAAGGCAAGGTCGCAGACTTGCCTCTAGAATCAGGTATTGAAAGTTCGAGCACTGATCGTGATTGTGGGCAATCTTCTTAGAGAGCAACCTTCAATCGTGATTGTTTAGACAATGAGCAAAAACGTCTAAAATGATTAGTAGGGAGTCTCGACAGAATCCTGTAGACCTAAGACAACATCTAGAATAGCGAAGTAGTCAGGAGTGATCCACATTGCATCATAACGACCGAAGTCGATCTTGTCGCACTATTTCATTAGAAACCCTACAAAGGTCGCAACAGATCTTGCTTGACCAATCTGCCTTATATTGTGATAACGACCAAAGGCCACCCCTATCACCAGTAAAAGATAATGTTCTCTCTCCGAACGTCAATGTTCATAATTTGAGGATCGCATTAAATATACTTGATGGCTGGGACGATGAGCTCACTGATGGGTATCGTTAATCGCCATTTAACGAGGAGGTTCGAGCTACCGCCTTACTTGCTAGATTCAAACTTCCCACCATAAATACTTTTAATGGGAAAACTGATCCGCAGGATTGTATAGATCACTTCAGCGACTTGATGTAACTTCATCGTATCGATGATCTTGCACGTTGCAGATGTTTTGCTGTAACTCTCACAGGAGCAGCAAAAAAGTATTTCCGAGGACTCAAGTCTGGTTCAATCTTATTCTGTCAATAACTTCAGACTGCATTCTTGAGGCAATTCTAAGCTGCGAAGAATTTTACTGTTTCACTAGTCAGTCTCTCTGCTATTCGGCAAGGTCTGGAGGAAACTCTACGATCTTACCTTAATCGCTTTATCTCAGAGTTGGCAAAGGTCAACAACCCATATAAAGGAAGAGTTTTAAATCTAATGATGGCTAGGGTGCGACCAGAGACTAAATTCTGGGAAGAGTTACTTGAGCGAGAATGCAGAACCCTTGAAGACTTCTATTGAAAAGTTGGTCGACATCTGAGGGTGGAATCTTCACGCGAAAATCTTCATAAGACGGCAAAAGAAGGAGGAAAAGATGCTGCTAAAGATACGACCATGACCAATAACAATAATAATAAGAAGTCAAACAAAAAGAGTAATGAATAATCGACTGAGAAGTAGCCCAAACAGAAAAAGCAGGAGATTTCAAGAGCTCCCATGAGGTTCAACAACTATACTGGGCAGCTGCAGCAATATACTAAACAAAACAATGAAAGGCAAGAAGAAAATCGACCGCGACCTCCAGATTTTCAACTCGAGGTGTGAACTATTTTTGGAGGACCGCACGTTGGTGGAGATTCGAAAAGGGCACAAGATAGGTACGCACGAGAAGCACGACAGCAACCATAGACCAATGTCATACATCTTGAGCAGCGACTACGAAAGCTTCAACGGGTCCCAGATATGGATATTACCTTCACGGAGTAGGATGCAAGAGAGGTCTATTACCAGCACAATGATGCATTGGTCATAAAGATCAGCTGTGGAAGCACGTAGCTATAGCGAGCATTGGTCGATAATGGAAGTGTCGTCGACATCTTATACTATAACGCCTTCAAGAAGACGGGGCTGAGTAAAAGCAACCTAAAGCCCGCTATCACTCCACTTTACGGATTTACTGGTAACAACATAATACCTAGGGGCATGATTGAGTTAATGGTCAACGTTGGAACTTATCCTAGGATTTCAATGGTAATAACCCAATTCTTAGTTATGGATTGTCCCTATACATTTAATGCTGTACTAGGAAGACCAACATTAAGGGAACTTCGAGCAGTTACTTCAATCTACCACCTCGCTATGAAGTTCCCGACTCAACATGGAGTAGGCGAAGTGCAAGGCAACCAATATAACGCGAAGAGTTGTTATAATAATTCAATAAAGCTCGCAACAAAAGATATGACACCTCGCACAATGATGGTCTAACTACAAGGTGAAGCGTCAAGTAAAGCGTCGAGGGAAGCGTCAGGTGAAACATCAATCAATGACCTCGACCCTCGAGAAATTGATGGAGAGGTCAAGCTTAGACCTATAGAAGACTTAAAAGATTTGTCGATTGATAGGTCTTCGAAGGTTCTAAAAATCGGAGCGAAGCTTTAAGAACCCGTGCGAGCTTCATTGATTGCTTTTTTGAAATCAAACTTGGATATCTTCACATGGCAACATTCAGAAATGGTGGGGATTGATCCGAATATCATGTGTCATTGCCTTAATATAGATACAACGAAGAAGCCTGTACACCAAAAAAGAAGAGTCATGAATCCAGAACGCTACGTCGCATTGAAAGAAGAGGTAGAGAAGTTGCTTGAAATCGGATTCATCAGGGAATCTTTCTATCCAAACTGGCTTGCAAACCCAGTTTTAGTAAAGAAACCCAACGGGAAGTGGAGAACTTGCATCGATTTCACCGACCTCAACAAAGCATGCTCGAAGGACAGTTCTCCCCTTCCAAGAATTGACCAGCTTGTAGATGCGATGTCGGGGCATGAACTCTTAAGCTTTGTGGACGCATATTCTAGATACAATCAAATCTCCATGCACGAGCTAGATGAAGAGCATATCTCGTTCATCACTGATTGAAGATTGTACTGTTACAAGAAGATGCTCTTTGGACTCATCAACGCAGGAGCGACTTATCAGCGTCTTGTCAATATGATGTTTGCAAAAAAAATTGGCAAGACAATGGAAGTATATGTTGATGACATGTTACTAAAGTCGAAGGAAACTGAAGATCACGTCAAGCATCTTGATGAAATATTCAAAATTCTTCGAAACTATCAGATGAAGCTGAACCCCTAAAAGTGCGCATTCATAGTAGGATCTGGAAAATTCCTGGGGTTCATGGTCAACCAGCGAGGAATTGAGGCTAACCCTCAAAAGATGCAAGCACTAATTGATATACAATCTCTTTGCAAACCCCAAGATGTGCAGAGCCTAGTAGGAAGAGTGGCTACATTGAGTCGATTTGTATCCAAGTCAATCGATAAATGCTAATTATTCTTTGAAGTATTGAAGGGTTCGAAGAGGTTCGAGTGGACTGAAAAATGCAAGCAGGCGTTTCAAGAATTAAAAGTGCACTTAGGTTCTCCTCTACTCTTGTCGAAGCCAAGCCTGGGGGAAGAGTTATACTTGTATCTCGCTATTTCCAAATATGCGACAAGTGCTATGTTAATTCGAGAAGAAAAAAAAATATAGCGACCAGTATATTACATAAGTAAAAGGTTGTTTGATGCCGAAATAAGATATCCGAAGATGAAGAAGTTGGCATTAGCACTCATCGTCGCATCTAGGAAGCTTCGACCTTATTTTCATGCGCACTCCATCAAAGTTTTCACGAATTTTCCATTAAAGCAGGTTCTGCAAAAACCTGAGGTTTCAAGACGACTACTTAAGTGGGCCGTTGAGTTGAGTCAATTTGACATCAGTTTTTAACCTCGCACTGCAATTAAAGGTCAAGCTCTTGCAGATTTTATTACAGAGTTTACGTATGATGTCAATCTTCATACAGAAATGATCGAAAAACCTGCTATAGATTTATCAAGATTATGAAAACTTTACATCGATATATCATCAAACTAGAATGGAGCCAGTGCAGGCTTAGTACTAATCAGTCCTGAAGGGCATAATATTCATTGTGCACTTCGCTTCAAATTTCCAGCGTCGAATAATGAGGCAGAATATGAAGCACTGATAGCTGGGCTAAAGCTTGCACAAGAAATGAAGGCCGAAATGATTGAGGTATACAGTGATTCTCAGCTAGTCATTTGTCAAGTGATCGGCAATTATCAAGCAAGAGGAGAGAGAATAATGGCTTACTTACAGGAGGTATGGTGACTGTTCTCGACATTTACTGCTTATAACATTCAACTTCTTCCTCGTATTAAGAATACTCAGGCAGATGCTCTAGCTAAGCTCGCCTCAACAAAAGATGCCAAGTTATTAAAGGTGGTTCCTGTCGAATTTCTTGCAAAACTAAGTATCGAGGTAGAGCCCTAGATAACCATGCCGATTGACAAAAGACCATCATGGATGGATCTTATAATGAAGTATCTACAAAATGGCGATCTCTCCGAAAGTAAAGACGATGCAAAGCAACTTCGAATAAAGGCAGTTCGCTATATCATCTATGATGGAAAGCTTTATCGAAAAAGTTTTAGTTCGCCATTATTATTATGTATTGATAAAGAAAAAGCACATTGCATTATGAGAGAAATTCACGAAGGAATATACAGAAACCATTCAGGGGGGAGGCATTTGTGAATAAGGTTCTCAGATAAGGGTATTTTTGGCCAATTATGAAGAAGGATACAATAGAATTTGCTAGGAGGTGTGACAAATGTCAACGATTTGTGACTGTTCCTAGAATGCCACATGTTCCTCTAAATCCAATAACTAGTCCATAGCCATTTGTAGTATGGGGAATTGATATTATCGGAATACTTCCATTGGCGCGAGGTGGATTAAAGTATGCAGTAGTCACAATCGATTATTTCACCAAGTGAACAGAAGCAGAAGCCTTGAGTACCATTTCCACAAAAAAGAAGATAGATTTTGTTTACAAATCTATAATTTGCCATTATGATATACCACATACTATAATTTCTGATAATGGGAAATAATTTGACTGCGCTGTTATTCATCCACAAGCCAATGGACAGGTCGAGGCCATAAACAAGATACTTAAATAGAACCTAAAAACAAAGCTGGAAGAGCACAGAGGAGCTTGGCTAGATATGCTCCCTGAAGTATTATAGGCTTATCGCACCACTCAACAAACCACTATGAAAGAGAGTTCATTCTCTTTAGCTTATGGATACGAAGCAATGGTACCAGTAGAAATTGGTGTGAGCTCTCTACGACGATCTACCTATGAGCAAGATCAGAATAACACACTAATGAGGATTGAGCTCGATCGTTTAGAAGAAAAGTGTGAGCAGTCTCAGTTTCGAATTGCATCATATCAACAGCGCACTGCTCGATATTATAACTCTAAAGTTAGAAGCAGGGGATTTGAAGTTGGTGATCTTATTCTTCAACAAGTTCTACCTAATAATAAAGAGAACAGTGTTGGTATATTTGGACTCTCTTGGGAAGAACCATATGTTATTGATGCCGTCATTCGACCTGGGATATATAAGTTAGCTCGCATTGGTAGACAAAAGAACAATCATGCTTGGAATACAGAACAACTTCGTTGCTATTATCAGTAAATCTTCATGTATATCTTCGTGTATTTTCAACGACTTGGGGGGTATCTTGTATTCGTCATTCGTTATTCGTCATTCGTCGCATTCATGAATAAAAATGTCTTTTTGTTATTCGTCATTCATTATCATTCATCAATAAAGATGTCTTTTCTTCGATTATTCAGTTTTATTTAGTTCATTTTTTATAGTTTTATGGCAGTCTTCGAAAACTATAAAACTCGAGGGGTAATGGGATCAGAATATTATCTCCTACTTGCTTCCTAAGGGACTATGCAAACGTTCATTTAGAGGGATTGGAATTTTAGATCGCCGAATTTCTAAATTTTTTTAAAATCTTAGGATTTTCTCCTTGCTTCATGCCATAGCATTTTGTATTACACAATTTTCCTCCTCGAACAATAAAGTAACTAAGTAAAACGTTCATTGTTCGATGTGATATATTACTATATTACATTTTGCCGTGATACTTTTGAAAAATAGTATTGAGTTTCGCATCACTCATACTTGCTGTTTTCTTAAGCGACCTAACCTATCTTAACACTTAAAACCTGTTTTAATTTAGTTGGATTCAAATCGCAATAGCGTACCAATCAGTCACCTAGTGATTGACTACTTGGTTAAATTATGCATCTTTATATTACAATGCAGTGTTTTAATTATTTTACAGGACTAAACGTCTGACAATAAAACATTCATTGATAAAAGCTTGCACCTGTATATAAGCAAAGTATTACAAAGCAAAAAAAAAAAAAAGAGGAGGGGGGACCATCCCGCATTATTCTGAAATTTTGTAAAAAATAAAAAATAATAATAATTTATGCAGATGTGCTAGCTCCACCGTCTTTAGTTTTTGCAGCTTTGCTTTCCTTCCAGCTCTAGACAAGCTCGATCACATCTTCACCAAGGATGGAAAAGTCGAAATCTGGATGCTCGCAGAAGATATTGTATATTATGGTCGACAAGGCAATGTCACTAGCTTTTTCTTCGAGCTCCTTGCCTTTAGTGGTCTTGAACTCTTCTACAGCCTTGTGAGCTACCTCTGTTGTCACTTCCTGCAAAATATCTGGATGGTCAGAGATAGTCTTCTCAAGTTCTTTAATTTTTTTCCTCGAGCTTCTCCTTTTCAAGCGTTTTCTTGGCCAGACCCTTGCACAGCTGCTAATTCTCCAACTCGAAGGATTCTCTCTTTTTCGCGAGTTTTCTTCGAGTCCTCGAATGCTTGGGTTATTTCTTTGACTTTTTCAGCCTTCTCCATGCATTCTCTGAACCGGGTCATACATCAAAACAGCAGCTACAGTGGTCTGAAAATATAACACACATCAATATAAGAAAAGTGCGTCGAAGAGTGAAGATAGAAAATGCTTACATTTGTCAATATCCTCATTGCAAAACTGAAAGTGACCTTGGCTGGTCATCACTTCATCCTCTCCCAACCATCCTCAGAAGTGAAATGGTCGATAAAGGCCGCACTCATGCCAACTTTTTCTGGCAATTGGCGAAGAAGTGCGAAAAGCTCCTCATCCTTATCGGCCTAGCTCAGTCCCTTAGAAGAGGTGGCTGTCTCCTTGGATGGCTCAAGCTGGCTCGTAGATTTTGAAGGCTGAGGAGGAGGTGAGCTTTTTGGGATATCCTCGAAGGCGACTTTTCGTTTCTTTGAAGTGTCGACCTTCTCTTTCCCTTTCGTCGAGGAAGGGGGTGTACTGTCTAGTGTCTTGGACTTTGCCATTGACCCCAGAGTTGAAGGTGGTGCTCGCAGTCCGCTGCCAATTGCCATTTCTGAACAAATATGATTGGTTAGCATGCGAGGTATATGATGCGACAAAGAGGAAAAAAAAATAATTACCTTCTTGCTGCTGAGAAATTAGTGGCGATGCAGCTTCTGAAGATGATGGTTCCAAGACAGTAGGAGTGGCATATGCTTTTCATTTCCTGGGTTTAGAAAATAAGACACCCTTCTCCTTCTGTTTTCTCAGCTTCTTCTTCGAGCTCAAAGGTTTAGTCAGACAGTAGGTATATGATGCGACAAAGAGGAAAAAAAATAATTACTTTCTTGCTGCTGAGAAATTGGTGGCGATGCAGCTTCTGAAGATGATGGTTCCAAGACAGTAGGAGTGACATATGCTTTTCGTTTCCTGGGTTTAGAAAATAAGACACCCTTCTCCTTCTGTTTTCTCAGCTTCTTCTTCGAGCTCGAAGGTTTAGTCAGACGGTTGGCAGAATCTGGAAAAGTGGCTCCCCTTGGAAGTAGTCCGCAAGCAACTAGGTTCTTGGTCATCCCAAGCCTCTTCCAATCAAATTCTTCGGTCAGAAGGTTGTTTATTTTATATACCCTTGCGAGCTGCTCTTTGGAGAGTCCTGGTCATTCCCTATTATATGCGATTATATACGAATGCGATCAGAATGATATATTTATATAAAGAATGCAATAAGCTGAAAGTTACCTACCAAGGTTTTGAAAGAAGCTGTTATCCGGGTAGTCAAAGTGTAAAAACAGATTTTTCCATTTTCTCATGTTGTTGCGGACATCATGGATAGTTTTTATTGCTTGGTTTGACCACTTGCTCTCATAGAAGAAGCCAAAATTTGATAGGTTCGACTTCATTTGGTAGAACCAAGCGAACTCCTCAGGGGTGGGGGACTCTAAACCTAATTTATAGTATAATATATACAGACCTACCATGTATCTATATGTGTTTGGGGTTAGTTGAAAAGGGACAACTCCATAATAGTCAATGATCGATTTTATGTATGGATGAAGTGGGAGGTGGACACAACATCTGAGAACTATTTCTAAGAATGAGACGAATATGCGAAAAGGTGTGTGTGGTCGATTAAACTCTGTGGGAAGGCGAAGAAGGACGTCGATTTTGTGGTTGCATATGATCTTTCTGAGCTTGTTTGTTGTACAGCTCGTCTTTATATTGGTACATGACCAATCTCCCTCTACATAGTGATAACCCATTGCAAATGCAGCGGCATCCCTGATATGCCGAGGCCATTGGTATTGAGGAAGGTCAGCTATGCAAGGACTACTTTGCTTAGCCCCGATTATTTCTACTTCAGGTTCTGGCTCAAGATAGTCTTCGAGGTTTATAGAGCTAATGCTTGTATTGGATGATTCTCCTGAGAATGTATTTCCCTCCCTAAATTCCTTACTACTAGACATCTGAAAGAAGAAATATGGGATGAGTTTAGTCCTATGCGAGCATCAGAGATCTTTGCTATATGCAAATAGTTTGGGGTCACAAATCCTAGGGTTGCATCGACAACAAGCTGTTCATTGAATTTTTTCTAATCGATCTACGGATTCATCAAAAGCTGTTCGAGTAACTCTTCAGTAATTCGTCACTCGACTGATTTTAGTTTTCGAACATCAGGATTTCAGATCCTAAATTTCTCCTACGGGTTCATCTATTAATCATCTAAAAATAATTTATTCTATAAATTAATGGAGAGATTCTGAGAAATTCCCATTTTTCAGTCCATCTGAATATGGGGATGGGGTTGGCTATATTCAGGGCATTTAGGCATTTAGGCTCTACGATTTGTCTTTCTATTTCTAGAAATAAGCTCTATAAATAAGGGTTTTCTGAAAAATCGAAGAACAATAAGAGAGAGAGAGAGAGATGATATATACTAACTTTTTTTCGAAGACTGAAGAACTGAGATGTCGTCTGAAAGAATTGTGGTGATGACTTCGTCGGAGAAGATGATGAATTTGTGTGAGCTGCAAAACAAAAAGGGACGCCGGGAAGATTTGCCTTATGGACGCTTCAGATTTCAAAAGAAGTGAGAGGAATAGGAGGCAATAGGGTTCGAGTCTTTTGAAGAAGAGGCGGATGGATTTTTGATATATATATATATATATATATATATCTCAAGCATCATCAAATCACAGCCGCAGATTAAGACATTTAATTTTCGGATCTAATGGCCGTAATTCACGCGGGAGTTAATTTTTCGAAATTAAATGAGTATCTTTTCAAAATTTGAAACATCTCAATTTAAGACAATTGCTGGCTCATCACTATTATCGTGTCTGCTCAAAGACGGAGAAGTCTCCTCGAGTTTTGCTATTCTCCTAAGAAAAGGTAACACGTGATTGCGTCTGTCAGGAAAAGGTACGCGTGGTTCTGAAAAGATGGGACAAGAAAACTGGCGACTCTTCGAAGATCTCAAGATTATGTCATGATGTCACATTTTTTAAACTCGCACTTATCAGAGAAGGAAACTCCATTTTGTTCTAAAGAACTAATGGAGCTGGGGGGCAATTATCGTACGGTCTAAAGTCTATATGTTGGTCGATGCCAAAAAGGGAAAGTTAGCGATCCGGTTTGACACGTCAGATCGCATGAGAATTTTCTTGATCACAGTGCGACCTCCTCTGAATGAGTTACGTGCGACCTCCTCCGAATGAGTTAAGTGCGACCAGTATGAAAAGGAAACTAGATCAAACTTCATCAAATGGGTAATCTACAAAGAAGGGGAAACAAAGTTTCTCTTTGAAGATCGATCAATCGTTCTATTTAAGTTATTACCCAGTTATATTGTTACTCAAATTGTATTTTTTGATTACACACTTACCCATTTTCATAATTGGGAAATATTGAGTAACTCTCACCTATATAAAGGGAGTTCAATGCTGCTATGAGGGATTTTTTCGATTTGGAGACTTTTACTTTTACTTTTTCTTTTTGGACATACTCTGTATTCTCTCTCGATTCTGACTTTGAAACTTAACGAAATTCTTGTAATTCTCCAGAAAATAGTGAAAGAAGTGGATGTTGACTCATTTTTTACGAGGCTGAACCACTATAAAAATTCTCCTCTCTTTATTTGCTTTGATTTATCAACCATTTTCACACACAAACCACATCTTGTAATTTCTTAAATTTATTATTGACAAAGCCTCCGTCAACACCATGCATAGCAGCAAACTTCTTTTTTTTTTTTTTAAGGTTATCCTTTTAAGCACTTTAGCATTAAAAAAATAATAATGCTATAGGGTATCAGCAGTACTCAATACTGTAATGATTTGTTAATCTGTTATTGACTAATCATAATTATAATTCAAGTACAACTCAGGTAATACCCAATTTATTAATTAAATTATTCAATGACAAACAGACATATCATTATAGTATTGATACTACTAGTACTTTATATCATTGCTCAACATAAAGAGTCTAAACACAAATTCTTTTGAAGAACACGTGTAATACTAATGTTGAATATATCAGCTAAAAAGTAATGAATTATATAATGAAATACAAAACATTAAAAATGACGCATTAAATACTCTTTTTTCAATAAACAAATAAGAATAAATGAGTAAATTCTTTCTTTTATTTTTTTTCTCGAAGAAAACTTTTTTTTTTTTGTTGTATAACCAATTCTATAATGACATAAATAAGTATATTATTGACTAATCATAATTATAATTCAATTGAAGCTAATATAAAAATTATTTTATTAATTAAATTATTCAATAATAAACAAATATAGCAGTAATACCACTAATTTTCTATCGCATCGCTTGATATGACACGTATTCTTAAAGAGATTGATACGTACTCTGACAAATTGCTTGATATGACACATATTCTTAAAGAGATTGACACGCACTCCAACAAATGACCTTTTTCTAGGGGCTTTAATAAGCAATAAATGCCTTAAATTCTTTTGATAACACCTTTTATTTTTAGAAGGACAACACGTACACGTTGACTCTCTTTCTACAAAAGAAAATAAGCAAAGTTGGAAATTATAAAATTTAGCAAATTTAGCAATTAAAATAAAGCAATAAATAGCAATTAATTAAAACAATGGCAAAAAGGAAGCACGTTGATGGACACCTACTACACTCTAGTGGGTGAGAATCTGTAATTCGTGTTGGTAGATTATGTCTTTGTTGGATTAAAATCTAATAAATATATAAATTATGTCAATACGAATCAACCAATAAATTATCGTGTCAAAAAAATATCAACACTAAACACTTTAAAAAAATATTTATTTTTTATAAATACAGTAGATTATAGATATATTTGTCCAAATAGCTTGAAAAAAAAACAGTCTGTGCCTAAATACCGGGTATGTATACCGGCATCCTAAAAATTAACCACCAAAATTATAAGATGAAAAAGGATATACATGTATGTATGTATATATATCATGAGCGTGTGGTTACCACGTAGAGATGAGTACAAACTTAAGAAATAGAACTAGTACAGAAAAATACTGTAGGAACGGAACTATTCACCTTTTTCTTCTTTTTCTTTTTAATTTATTTGATGGATTACCCAATGTTTACTACTGCAAGAAAAAGAAATACTAAATTCTGTTTTGAATTCTTATTTTAAAACAAATATCAAAGGATCACGTTCTTTTTATTGTTTTGATTCTAACAAAACATGAGGTATTTTCAAAACCAAAAAAAAAAAAAAAAAAAACAAAACATGAGGTAGATTCAACGTAATTTAGAGTATTTAGAATGTTGATAAATTGATTAAAAATTATAAAGTGTCAAAAAAAATTATAAAACTTCGGGAAAATGATTTCATCAAGACCAGTAATCTAAACATGTTGAGCTCCCTTTAAAGTTTTTATTATCATTATTAATAGGGTTAATGATATAAAAATATCCCGACTTTTAACTTTTCTATAAAACTATCATGACTTTTAAATTCCTACAAATTAATACCATGTTTATAATCTCAATTTTAAATCTATGAAAAATGATATCCTTATTTTTGAATTTTATAAATTAATTCCCTAGCAATTAAAATTACTGCAAATTAAAACCTAACATTTGAAATTTATGTAAGTTGGTATCCCGGATGTCCAATTAACTAATTTTAGTAGTAAAAAGACAGTAGTACACCTCATGAACTTAATAAAAATCTATTACGTACTAGTAAATTTCTTGAAAAATCATAGTTTAATTTATTTCCTTCCATTTAAAAAAGAAGAATAAAAAATTAGAAAGAAAGGTAAAATTGGTTAACTATAAAAAAAAATTAAAATATAACATTTCTGCAATTTTAACTGCCATTCAATTTATATTTTTTCACAATGAACTAAAAAGTAATAATTATAAAATAATTTTCGATAATATATAACTATTTAAATATTTTTAATAAGTTAATAAAAAGTATTTACCTTTTTTTTAACTTGCTAATAGTACAAATTAAAAAAAAAAAACAAAATAAGGGTATTAATTTACAAAAATTGTAAATATTAGGGTATTAATTTATAAAAATAAAAAATAAGAATATTAATTTACAGAAATTACAAATGTTAGGTTATTAATTTACAAAAATTAAAAAATGAGAATATTATTTTACAGAAATTCAAAAATCAGAGTTTTTTTTTAAAAAAAAATTAAAAACTAAGATATAAGACAAAGAAGTTAAAATATTTTATGGACAATGTTCATACTTTTTATTTTATTTTTCTTATTTCTCTTATTTTATGTGGAAACGAGTTCGCAAGCCACACTTTGGCAGTACCGTGGATTATTATTATTATTATTATTATTATTATTATTGCTGTTGTTGCTGCTGCTGTTGCTGTTGTTGTTATTTAAAATAATTAAAAGACGAAGAACTTGGTAGTATCGATATCATAATGCTCAGGACTGTGAAGGATCAATGTCTGTCTATCAATCAAAATGCTATATAAATAGCTTATAGGGCACTGTGTTGCCATACAAATTAAGCAGTGGAATCTGAAACCACGACCACTGCATTATTAAAGTTGAAATATATTCTTAGACACTTTCATCGGTTCTCTTTAATCTATTGATGCTCTCACGATTTTGATAAACCACAAAACCACCGTTCTGTTTCCAAAGCAAGTCATGTTATTTATTTTGGGCTCATAATATTTTCATTTGTTTTTTTTTTTTGGGTAATAAGCATAAAACTGAATTCAAGTTCAGAATGTTGGTTAAACTCGATTCTTATAGGCATACTAGTTTTGGACTTTTGGCAAGGCACGTCCCACCGCGTGTCTTTGAATGCACGATCTAAGAATAGAATATGAAAAATATTACACAATATTATGAATGGTTTACATTTTAAATATAAATTGATATTCTAAATATTTATCAAGTAAATAATTGTACTAAGATTAAAAAAAAAAAATCACATGTTTTTCTCTTTGGGAGTTTTTCCTTCCTTGACCTCCCCTCCAGTATCTCTCTTATATTCTCTCTCTCCTCATTTCTCGCAAGGATGAGAGATTTTTTTTCTAGTTTTTTTTTATAGTTTTCTAATAAATTTAAATTTATATCTAGTTTGTAATACTATTTTTATGTAAATTTTAAACCCGTTTACTAGATTTTGAATATGAGAATTTATTCTTTAATTTAGATTTATTAGGTAGATGAGTCTTTTGTTTTTTTTTTTATCGAGCATGGATTTTAATTGGTGTTAGAAATATATAGTCTACTTTGTCAAGAACGCAGTCCAGGAGCAGGTAGTAAAGACAAAAGTTTTACTAGTGGCCCTTATTATCTTCTCTTTTTGAGAATTATGGCAACCCACAAATCTTATTGTTGTTATGTCTATTATCTATTTTTTGTCTCATTTCTTTGAAGAGCTTGAAATTATAATCCTTATGTTGATATTGTAATGACCACCACTTACTACAAATTTAAAGGAAAATAACACACACACATACATACACACTCTACCAAGGTTTGAACCCCTGACTCCCCCAAATTTACACACACATCCCTTAAGCCTTGGACCAACTAAGCTAGCCCCAATTGGCGTAAATGAATATGGATAATTTTATTCTTGGGTTTTGGATACCTAATTATAGCTATTTTTCAAAAAAAATACTAACAAATTTATGACCTTTCAAAAATAATGAAAATGTCATTCCACCTTTTTAGAGTATTTTTTAAATACTTTGGGAGCTAGAAAATGTGGTAGCATTTTAGTAAATAAGTTATCTTTTTTTTTTTAAAATAAAGGAAGCCACAAAAGTTTCTTAGAAACCAATTTGGTTTCCTATTAGCAGAATGTCATGTACATAAGTAAATCACAGGAAATCATGAATATTTCTCAGAAACTATTGTGGTTTCTTTTTTATAGAATGCCATGCAGCTAAATAAATCACAGAAAATCATGAAGGCTTCCTAAAATCCATCGCGGTTTTCTTTTTGAAAAATGCCATATAGCAAAATAAATCATAGAAAACCACAAAAGGTTTCCTGGAAATTATTATAATTTTTTAGCAGAATATCTTGTAGCTAAGTTGTAAAAACCTGGATTTTAGGAGGGTAATTTGGACATTTTATCAATTTTCTGGATATAATATTAAGGGGGTTAATTTGCAAAAGTTTTGTGCATAAGGACTAAATTGTAATTTTTAGGAGACTAAATTGATAGAGATTTGAAATTTGGGGACTTATGTGTAATTTTTGAAAAAATTGCACAGCCCTATAAGACAGGGCTATGTGCCCTATCCTTTTTCTTTCTCTCTCTCTCTCTCTTCCCCCCCGATCTCTCTCTCTCTCTCTCTCTCTCTCTCTCTCTCTCTCTCTCTCTCCCTCTCTCTCTCTCTCTCTCTCCCCCCCCCCTCTCTCTCTCTCTCTCTCTCTCTCTCTCTCTCTCTCTCGGATCTCTCTCTGCCCGTCGACGTCAGACCGCCATAGGAGCCGCCGCCACCGTCGTCCGCCCACGCAACTGACCGGCGAAGCCTCCCTGTGCGACGCCGAAGCCACACCGCCCGTCCCCGATCGCCGCCGTCGCCTGCAATGCCCGAAAAGCACCAAAAGGCCCGAATCGGTTTGGCCGCCGGCGACGATTTTGACCACCATTCAACCTCTAACCAGTCCCGTTGGATTCGTCTCGTCGTAAGGATCATCAAGGTATATATATCTCAATCCCATTTTTCCCGGATTGAAAGTTGCCATTTTTGATATTTCGAGTTTAAGTTTGACTTTTTGATCTGGCTGTTGGATTGTGTTTTTGTAGTCATTTTTAGATTGTACTCAGAAAATGGAGAAGTTTGACATATATATTGCCTATGTTTGGTGACCGGCACAGAAATCTAGATCGGATGGTCGAGATTTACCTCGTTTTGCATGCCACCGGCCCGGTGTAGGCCTAGACCCAAATTGGACAAGTTATTTATCTAACTTAGTTATTTTGGGTGCTAAGAATTCATCGAAGAAGTCCGTTTGTGGAATTGAAGCTCCGGTGAGAAGTTAGTTGTTTGCAAGAGGACGATCGAGGGCTTGGAATTAGTTCCCGACCCTCCGGGTGATCGTCAACGACACCTTGAGGATTCAATAGTATGGTATTGCTATTCGAGCAATGTAGGGATTCAATTACTTCTGTTTTATATCATTTTCGAATAAAACTTACTTTCTGCAACATATGAGAACAAATGTGATTTCTAGACTACTTAAATATCTGTGATGGGAATTGATTGTATGAGATATATACTGTATTACTCTGGGAATTTTCTGAGTTCAGGTTATTTTGGGTATATTAAAAATAGAGCCGTTATGCTGCCTGTTTTTCTATAAAACCCTAGAATGCTGATTTTACCGAAAAACCAGAGCATGATTATTTTCACACTTCAGTTCTGTCTTGCACGTGTAATAGGATCATACATGAGCACTGTGTTAGCATCGTGGGTTTATAGAGTGGCACTACGTGCTCCACCGTCGGTGTAGAGTCTGTAAACCCGCGCAGAGTTTTGTTACTTCTGATTACCTCCCCATTTATTAGGCGCAGGCAATTCAGTTACCCCTTCAGGTTTGGCAGGCGACACATGGGTGTCCCCTCCGGGTATGGGCTTAGGTATCAGGCAGGCTGTTAGGCATACTTAGTGCCATCATCCTGGGTTTTCACAGATGAGTGGATGAGAGCTTATGGGTATGGGTTGATTTATGTCATGTGCATACGGATTGAATGATTTTGATTACACTACTTTTATATATATATGGATTTTCGATTTGGATTATATATTTATGTATATTTTGGACTAAACTAACTATGCAGGAATTCTCCATCACTAAAATGTTTCGACCGAATAATTTTTTTTCCTACTGGGCATTTTATGCTCACCCCTCCTACTTTCTTCCTCAGGTGGTGTCCAGTGTGATCTTGGTGATCAATAGAAGTAAGAGGTCATCTTGATTATAGTTCGTCTCTTGGTAATGCTAGAAGCTTGTTGTCTTGGTGTTTGAATTGTTTGGGCTTTGTATTAGCATTGAACCAAGATTTACTGCTTTCTATTTTGTTTGTGAACCTATGTATGCCATTATGGGATTTGAGTTTCGTCGTGGATGATGATGTTGCTTGGAATTATATTTGATTTCGTGTTTTTAAATAATTATTTGATCGTTTATACAAACTATGGGAGTGGTTTATAGGATGAAATTCCAATTATTTTATTTAAATGGACCATTTTATAAAAACTAGAACTTTTGATACTTTTCAAATAAATCAAGGAATTTCCCACTTTTGTGAAATTCCCCTTCTGCCACTGGCCCGGATTTTGGGTCGTGACAGAAATTTTTGATATCAGAGCTTTGAGTTTAACAGCTCGAACGTATCACCATTAAACTAGATTGAAGTTGATATTATGACAAGCATTCATCATTATCACATTGACAATTTTGGCATACTGTTTCAGACTTGTAACGATGCCTCCTAGAAGAGTTCCGAGGCACCAGCTAGGTGCTGAATCTCCTCGTCCGGATTTCACTCATCTGATCGAGGCAATGCAACAGGTATTCGTCTAGATGAGTAATCCAGAAAATCAGCCTCTAGCTCCGAGGGAATGACAGTTGGATCAGGCTGATCATCTCCAACAGTTCATGCGTCTTCAGCCAGGGTAGTTTGATGGTAGACCAAAAACTCTCACGGCAATTGCTTGGTTGCGTGAGATGGAGAAGAACTTTTGGGCCCTTGGTACTCTGGTTGAGTTTTGGGCTGTGTTTGCCGTTACCCGTTTGACGGGAAGTGCCATTCGTTGGTGGGAGATAGTGAAATGGATGCAAGATATAGTAGGTCTGACTTGGGAAGACTTTGAGCGGATTTTCAAGGCTCAGTATGCCAATGAGGATCAGTAAGATAAAGTTGTGAACCGGTTTGAGACGTTAATTTAGGGTAACAGAACGGTGAATGAGTACCAGATAGAGTTCATTGAGTTGGTAAGTGTTGCTCTTGGACCGAGTACGAGTGAGAAATACCAAGTTGCCAAGTTCAAGAGTCATATGAATCGGAACATTTTCAACATGATTGGATTCCAGGAGAAACCAGCGGAGAAGTAATAACAGGAAAGCCACCAGAAGGAACCAGTGGCAATGGTCAGCCCAAGGTACTCTGAACAATGGGAGCTCGAATAGCAGTGGTTCTTCAGGGGGTAGCAGAGACAGTCCCTATGGAGGATGTTTTGTTTGTGGCCAGTAGGGTCATCAGAAGAAGGAGTGTCCCAACCGTCTGTAGAAATTTCCTCTTTCTTAGGGAGGACTGCAGAGAAGCATGTCCAGTTCTGTTTCTTATCAGAACACTCAAGTGAGGCCGCAACAGTCACAGGGTGCTTCGTAGGATTTTACTTCCCCTCAGCCATATCAGCATCAGTACCGCCCTCAGGGTTTTACTTAGAACTTTCAGACACCTCAAGCCTCAGGGAGTCAAGGTGGGCGCGGATATGGCAGTAGTGGTCCAGGATCCAGCAGTAGCCATCCTGGTCAGGGGAGAGGCAATAAGGGGAAAGGGAAGGTGACTGGCCAAGCCTATGCTTTTACTGGGACAGACGACACTCAGGATCATACCGGCTGAGGTGTTGTTGACGATATGATCCTTTTTTCACACTCTTGGGCACATGTTTTGTTTGATATTGATGCATCCCATTCATTTATATCCTTATTGTTTGCTCAACTATTGGGGTTGGAATTTTCTAATTTGGATTATATATTGACGTTGGGTATACCTTTGGGAGGAGTAACGGATATGTCTAGTGTGTATAAGTCTTGTCGGATTGTGGTTGGTGATAAGAAGCTTTTTGCTGATTTGATTGTGTTACCGATGGGATAGTACGACGTAATACTCGGTATGGATTGGTTGTCGAAATATCGAGCAGTTGTGGACTGTCATACGAAGCAGGTGACTCTTTTTCCTGGTGATGGGTAACCTATTGTCTATCAAGCTAGGATGAGTCCGTTGAAGCCTAGTCCTATTCTGAAAGCGTGCTTGGGTGGGAGAAAGAAACTCGAGTATTATGGGAACTTATTTGCCATGGATGGCGAGGTAAGGACAGACGATCAAGACCCATAGATTCCGGTAGGGTATGAGCATTCGGAGGTGTTTCCTGAAGACTTACCAGGGTTTCCACCTGATAGGGAGACCGAATTCTGTATTGAACTAGTTCCTAGAGCTCAGCCAGTTTCTATTCCAGCCTATCGTATGGCGCCTGTTAAGATGGAAGAATTAAGAGAATAATTGGACGATCTGCTTTCCAAGGGCTTTATTCATAGTAGTACTTCTCCTTGGGGTGCTCCTATTTTGTTTGCGAAGAAAGCTGATGGTTCGTTGAGACTTTATGTGGATTACATGAAGTTGAATCAGTTGATAGTGAAGAACAAGTATCCTCTACTGAGGATAGATGAGTTGTTTGATCAACTCAGTGGTTCAAGGTTCTTCTCTAAGATCGATTTGAGATCTGGTTATCATCAATTGGAGATAAGAGAGGATGATATACCTAAGACAACATTCAGAACTCGATATGGTCACTTTGAGTTTCTGGTGATGCCATTTGGTTTGAAGAATGCTCCCGCAGCATTTATAGATCTCATGAATTAGATTTTCAGACCATTTTTGGATCGTTTTGTGGTTGTATTTATCGATGACATCCTGGTGTATTCTAAGACTCGAGAAGAGCATACCGAACATCTGGGGATAGTACTTAAGACCTTGAGAGATCATTAGTTGTATGCCAAGAAATCGAAGTGTAATTTTTGGATGTCAGAAATGAAGTTCTTGGGCCATGTGATTTCTCACAGAGGTATTTCAGTCAATCCCGCTAAGATCGAAGCTGTCTTGGAGTGGGAAAGACCGAGAAATGTGATAGAGGTACGTAATTTCTTTAGATTGGCAGGCTACTACCGTCGTTTTGTGCAAGATTTCTCGAGAATTGCTTTGCCTTTGACGAAGTTGACCAAGAAGGATGTTAAGTTTGTTTGGGATTACGAAAGTGAAGAAGCTTTTGTCAGATTGAAGCAGAGTTTAACCACCATACCAGTTCTTACTGTTCCTGACAGTAACGAGCCTTATATGGTGTATACCGACGCTTCGAAGATGGGTTTGGGATGTGTCTTGATGTAGAATGGTCGAGTTGTGGCTTATGCTTCTCGTCAGTTGAAGCCACATGAAAAGAACTATCCCACCCATGACCTGGAACTTGCAGCAATGGTATTTGCATTGAAGATTTGGCGATGTTACTTGTATGGTGTGAAGTTTGACATATTCTCCGGTCATAAGAGTTTGAAGTATCTCTTTACCCAGAAGGAACTGAACTTGAGACAGCAAAAATGGGTTGAGTATATGGAGAATTATGACTTCGACCTACAGTATCATCCTGATAAGGCTAATGTTGTAGCTGATGCACTGAGTAGAAAGCCTCATGGTGCACTAACTGCACATGCGTTTGAAGATTAGAGGAACTCAGTTGTGATTGGTGATTACAACTTGCAGTACTTTGAGAATGAAAGGGTTGCTCGCCTGAGCAACATTGTGATTTCACCATCACTTCTCCAGAATATCCAATGAAGTCAGTGGCAAGACAGGGAATTGAGGACAATCTGGAACCGGCTTCAGAATGGTGAACAGCTAGATGGTTGGAACACTAACAGAGAAGGGTTTTTGCTTTTCAGTTGGAAGTTGGTTGTAGCTAATGACCCTAATCTTCGGGAAACCATTCTAACAGAGGCTCACAAATCAAGGTTCACAGTACATCCGGGTAGTACCAAGATGTATCGAGATTTGAAGCGGTAGTATTGGTGGAAAGATATGAAGAATGAGGTAGCTAGTTTTGTGGCTAAGTGTTTGACTTGTCAGCAAGTCAAGGCTGAACACCAGAGACTAGCGGGATTACTTTGGCCGTTGCCAATTCCGGAATGGAAGTAGGACAAGATCATGATGGACTTCGTGACCAGTTTGCCAAAGACCTTGAGGAAGAACAACGTAGTTTGGGTGATAGTCGATCGGTTGACAAAGAGTGCTCACTTTATACCGACCCTGATTGACTACTTTCTCCCTAAGCTCAGTAAACTGTATGTGGAGAACATCATACGTTTGCATGGTGTGCCTTCAAGCATAGTATCTGACAGGAAATCCAAGGTTCACTTTTAAGTTTTGGAGAGCCTTGCAAAAAGTGTTGGGTACGCAGTTGGATATCAGTATAGCTCACCATCCTGAGTCAGATGGTCAGTTTGAAAGGACCATTCAGATTTTTGAGGACATGCTACGTTGTTGTATACTGGACTTTTGTGGGAACTGGGATGATCATCTTCTTTTGGTGGAATTTGCTTATAATTGATGGAAATTCCGAAAAATAAATTTCGAAAGATGATTTTACCGAAAACAATTTTCGTAGTTTTGTAAATAAATCAAGAACGCAGTGGAATAGGTATTTTTAAAATGTAGGATTGTTGATCTAATATAAATCAATTCATGAATCTTGGTTTAGATAAAACCTGGAAGCACTTCACAACTATTGAGCCTTTCCATCTATTTCTTAGAGCCTGTTGAATGATCTGGTATGTGGGCACCTTCTTGATTCCCAACGAGAGATGAGCAAACGATCCGGAAGACGATCTTCCTTCTCCTTGAGTGCACGTCTACGACTATGGGTATCTCTCCCTTGGCGGCCATAAACGAACACGAGACTTCTCCCATGGCAGCTCGTCTCTCCCATTCTCTCTTTTTCTCTCTGTCACATAAAAAGCATAGTTACTGTGCATGAGTGGCGTGTAGAACTCTTAGAGTGACTTATGAGAACTTTTTTCTTAAGTATTTAAAAAGATGTAAATCCTAATGGGATTATTGGGCTCAACTGACCATTTAATTAGTTATTAGGCTATGCGTGAGCTAGACAGTGGACCTTATGGATCCAGATAGTCTAAGCTCCAATGGGCCAACTATCCATAATCATAATTAACTCTTAATTATGACTGGGCCATATCCATTAATATTGGGGCACTCCACTTAGGCCCAATATTGCACTCTTAGACTAAATGTCATATATTTTCTGTGAAGCTAATTACACTTTAATTAACTTGATCCATTTAGCATATATTGTATCTACAGATATACCCCCGATGCAATACCGTACTAGTAAGGTGAAATTACCGTATTACCCCTCTAGTATATATTTACCTTTGAATTGCCATTTTTCATCTAATGGATAATAATTGACTACGGTGTTTATAACTGCCGATATAAATACAGTCAAATTCACAAAGTGAATACCTAGTGCCTGATTTTTTATTATCCAAGTCTTTGAAACAACTCAAATGACATTATATGCATGGTGTCCAAATCATGAAAGGCGTTCTCGTCAATTCACAAAACTTATCTTCCAAGATACCGGAGTTCGAACCATATAATCGGAACTAGTCCTTTAGTAATTCAAAAAGATAAAACTCATAAAAGTAAGTCCGACAGTCATTAGGATTAAGGTAATCTTGCAATAGTGCTAGATTAGTGAAAGATAGAATATTGAGTTACGGCATATTGAGTTACGGCACTTAGCCTCAAATTCTATTTTCACTTGGTCCAGTTCAATGCACTTATAACTTTCTTATAATGTACTAGTGTTTCTATCTGAAATCGGACACTTTAATGATTGGAGACTTCATCAATCCCGTTGAAATAGACAACACTATATTCTATGGCAAAATAAAGTATTCTATCTTTATTTGCAAAATGTGAACTTTTAATTTAGAAACAATGAAATAAATAATTTAGTCTCCGACATGTGAACACTTCACACGAACAATTATTTATTACTCATTATTAGTCATGGAAACTTTTAGACATTTGTATAATAGAAAACATAAACATCACATGTATATTATTGGGACATAATATGGAATTTATTAATAATAAATAGATAACACTTAAAACTAATAAACATTGTTTAAAATGCCAAACAAAGAAACTGCTTTCTAGGACACATTCCCAACAATAATAACAGTTACTAGACCAGTGTAGGTGTGGCTCCATATGAGGTGTTATATGGGAGGCCTTGTAGATCGCCTTTGTATTGGGCAGAAACCGAAGAGCGTGTTACTCTTGGACCTGAGTTGATTGAAGAGAATACTGAGAAGATCAAGGGTATCCAAGAGAGACTCAAAGAGATTTAGAGTCATCAGAAGAGTTATGCTAACCCAAAGAGGCGTGAGGTAGAGTTTGATACTGGTAATTCTGTATTCTTGAAAGTGACTCCAAGGCGAGGTGTGACAAGATTTGGGGTTAAAGGTAAGCTTGCTCCAAGGTATATTGGTCCCTTTGAGATCACTGAGAGAATTGGACCAGTGGCGTATCACTTTAATCTACCTGCACAGTTGGGTCACGTGCATAATGTGTTTCATGTGTCGATATTGAAGAAGTACACGCCGGACCCATCTCATTTTGTTCAGTATGTGCATGTACCGATCCAAGAAGATGTGTCCTATGAAGAGCAACTGATTCGTTTGTTAGCTAGAGAGTTAAAGGTGCTTCGCAACAGAGAGATTCCTCTTGTCAAGGTGCTTTGGGAACATCACAAAGAAGATGAGACTACTTGGGAACTCGAGACGGAGATGTACAAGAAGTACCCTCATTTGTTTGACCTTCAGTCATAAGTTGTATTGTGATGTAAACCTTGACTTGTATTTTGAATTTCGGGACGAAATTCTTTTAAGGAGGGGAGAATGTAAAAATCTGGATTTTGGGAGGGTAATTTGGTCATTTTACCAATTTTCCGGATATAATCCTAGGGGGATTAATTTGAAAAAGTTTTGTACAGAAGGACTAAATTGTAATTTTGGAGGACTAAATTGATAAAGATTTGAAATTTTGGGACTTATGTTCAATTTTTGAAATAATTGCGCAGCCTTATAAGACAGGGCCACGTGCCTTCCCCCCGCTCTCTCTCTCTCTCTCTCTTCCCCCCGCTCTCTCTCTCTCTCTCTCAGATCTCTCTCTGCCCGTCGACGTCAGACCGCCGCAGAAGCCGCCGCCGCCGTCGTACGCTCGTGCAACCGATCGGCGAAGCCTCCCCGTGTGATGCCGAAGCCGTGCTGCCCGTCCCCAATCACCGCCGTCGCCTGCGACGCCGGAAAAGCACCAAAAAGCCCAAATCGGATTTTTGGCCGCCGGCGGCAATTCTGGCTACTATTCGACCTCCAACCGGTCCCATTGGATTCGTCTCGTCACAAGGATCATTAAGGCATATATATCTCAACCCCATTTTGCCCGGATTGAAAGCTGCCATTTTTGGGTATCTTGAGTTTAAGTTTGACTTTTTGATCCGGCCGTTAGATTGTGTTTTTGTTGTCATTTTTGGATTGTACTAGGAAAATAGAGAAGTTTAATATATATATATTGCCTATGTTTGGTAACTGGCACGGAAATCAAGATCGAACTGTCAAGATTTGCCTCGTTTTGTGTGCCACTGGCCTGGTGTGGGCCTGGACCTGAATTGGACAAGTTATATGTCTAACCTAGATATTTGGGTGCTAGGAATTCAACGAAGAAGTCCGTTTGTGGAATTGAAGCTCCGGTGAGAAGTTGGTTTTTCGTAAGAGGATGATCGATGGCTTGGAATTGGTTCCTGACCCTCCAGCTGATCGTCAACGACACCTTGAGGATTCAATAGTGTGGTATTGCTAATCGAGCGAGGTAGGGATTCAATTACCTCTTTTTTATATCGTTTTTGAATAAAACTTATTATATCGTTTTCGAATAAAATTTACTTTCTACAACATATGAGAACAAATGTGATTTTTAGACTATTTAAATATCTGTGATGGGAATTAGTTATATGAGATATATACTGTATTGCTCTAGGAATTTTATGAGTACATGTTATTTTGGGTATATTAAAAATAGGGTCGTTATACTGCCCGTTTTTCTATAAAAATCTAGTATGTTGATTTTATCAAAAAACCAGAGCATGATTATTTTTACACTTCAGTTCTGTATTGCACGTATCATAGGATTATACATGAGCATCGTGTTAGCATCATGGGTTTACAGAGTAGCGCTCCCCACTGTCGGTGTAGAGTCCGTAAACCCGCGCGGGGTTTTGTTACTTTTGATTACCTCCCCATTTGGCAGGTGTAGGCAATTCGATTGCCCCTCCAGGTATGGGCTTAGGTATCAGGTAGGTTGTTAAGCATACTTAGTGCCATCGTCCTGGGTTTCCACAGATGAGAGGATGAGAGCTCATGGGTATAGGTTGATTTGTGTCATGTGCATATGGATTGAATGGTTTTGATTACACTACTTTTATATATATATATATGGATTTCCAGTTTGGATTATATATATATTTATGTTTTGGACTAAACTAACCATGCAGTAATTCTCCATCACTAAAATGTTTTCGACTGGGTAATTGTTTTTCCTACTGGGCATTTTATGCTCACCCCTCCTACCTTCTTCCTCAGGTGGTGTCCAATGCAATCTCGGTGATCAAGAGGAGTAAGAGGTCATCTTGATTGCAGTTCGTCTCTTGGTAATGCTAGAAGGTTGTTGTCTTGGTGTTTGGATTATTTGGGCATTGTATTAGCATTGAACCAAGATTTACTGCTTTCTATTTTGTTTGTGAACCTATGTATGTCATTCTGGGATTTGAGTTTCGTTATGGATGATGATGTTGTTTGGAATTATATTTGATTTTGTATTTTTAAATAATTATTCGATCTATGTTTAATAGTGTATACGAACTGTGGGAGTAGTTCACGGGATGAAATTCTAATTATTTTATTTAAATGGACCGTTTTATAAAAACTAGAACTTTTGACACTTTTCAAATAAATTAAGGAATTTCCCATCTTTGTGAAATTCTCTTTCTGCCACTGGCCCGGGTTTAGGGTCATGACATAAGTAAATCATAAGAAATGAAGAAAGTTTCCTGAAAATCATTGTAGTTTCTATTTTGCAGAATGCTCTGTAGCTAAGTAAATCACAAAAGTTTCCTAGAAACTATTGTGGTTTCTTTTACAAATCACATGAAATAATGAAAATTTTCTAAAAACTATTTTACTTTCTATTTTACAGAATGTTCTATAGCAAGAATTTAGATGAGACATTGAACAAAAACACTAGAGAATATGATCAAGTTCTCAAATTAAGTAATTATATTTTTAAAGTTTAAGCAACATAAATATATATTGATTACTAGTTATTGGAAACCTATTTAGTTTCTAGATTCTGGTATCTGCTTTCCAATAACCAAATTAATTTCGGGTAATCAATAATTGAATTAACTAAATAGTACTATTATTTATGATTGAAATTAATTTGGTTTTCAATTTCTATTAACTAAATAATTATGGTATTTATGGTGGAAACTAATATAGTTGTTAGTTTTTAGTAACCAATTTGGTTTCTAATTTCCAAATTAATTAGTTTATAGTTTCTAATAATAAATTGGTAATTGATTTTAAGAATGATCAGCTATAATTAAACTAGTAACAAACAAAAACAAGAAAAAATGGAAATTTTAAGATGTTATTTGGTCTTCCATAGAAAAAGTGAATTACTAGCTGAAATAAGTCTAAAATCATGCTATGTTACTAGTTTGTTTTTTAAACAGTGAAGTACTTAACGCATGGTGATTTCTCTAATTTGATTACGACATAACAACTAATTTCTATGTTCGGTTTACTAACTTTAACAATGAAATCAACATATAGCATGAAATACTCAAGAACTTTACTTAAATTGTCACTTAATTTATAGAGCCAAAGTAGGCGAATCGCCAGCATTCAAGACATTCATCGAACATGTAGTTGGCACAAATCCATCACCAACTCAACAGAAATTAGAGACTTCGGCACCTCACTTTTTCTATGCTTGCCTAATGCCACATGAAGTAATAAACCAAACCCCCATTGTCACATAACATAAGAAACTATATTACCAAAATATATACAACTATCTAAAACACTAAAATATTAAAACGATATGAACAATCTAAGAGATACCCAGTTGTGATTTTTCACCAATTTTTGAAATCAAACTCCTCAAACTTCCATTAGAGACCGTATTTCAATCCTTTTCCAGTTAATCCCAACCCATGCTTTTAATGAACAACCCATATACCTCACAAACAGGTAGGACAGAATCTTCGAATTTGACATCTTGGTAAAACCCTGTACGGTCAACTAAAAACCAGAAGCCAAACAAGCTAGTTCGAGCTGAGAAGGTCCGAATCGCACTTTTACTCAGTTATTAGCATCGACTCCAACATATGGATTCAAAGAAATCAAAAAGGACAATGTTCTTCCTATGCGAGAGAAAGCTATTGTGAAATTTCAAAAGTGGCTTTTTTCTAATAAAAGGTCGTATGGAAATAAGTGGATTGGTCCGCACCTTATCTGTGGAATTATTTTTTTAAAATATCGTATTGAGTGTCCTTTTTTTTCCCTTCAAATAATGATATTTTCTTAAAAAGTCTGTCTTTATAACCAAAAAAAAAAAATTGATATATAACATATAAAATAAAAGCAAGAAATCTTATATCTAAAAAAAGAATTAAAAAATATAATACAATATTATGTATGGTTTACATTTTAAATATAGATTGATATTCTAAATATTTATCAAGTACATAAATGTATCAAGATTTAAAAAAAAAAACAAAATGATATATCTAAAAAAAGAATTAAAAAGACAGAAAAAAATTTCTTAAAAGGAAATAAGGTGGAAAAAAACTAATGATACGAATAACAAATTTTATAGACAAGTTAAAACAATTTCATTGATTCATCAAAAAATAATAATTTTATTTCCTTTAAAATGTATTGTTAATGAAATTAAAAATATAATACATTACATTGAAAGAGATAAAATGACTAATTAGAAGAAAAATTAATAAATAAATAAGTACAAAAAACTTGGCGGAATATCTTTCTAAAAAAAATAATAAGTCTAAGCATAAAAAACAGTTATCACTTATCACTGCCATTCTTGAATATAATATTTTATTACGTAGATGTATAATCCAAGTATGTTAATTTTATAAGTGAGGAAATTTAAAAAAAAAAAATTACAAAGAACGTATAGAGACCAAAATAAATTAAAAAAACAAGAAAGAGTACAGTGAGAATAAGAAAAAATAAATAAAAAGAAAAAAAGTGAGCATATAAGGACAAAAAAAAAAAACGAAAATGAAAGTGTTTACAGGGATGCTGCATTTTTTTTTCCCCGGTTCCGGTGCTTATTATATAAGTCTAGTTTTTAGATATCTGCCAAAAGCACCCTTTGTTTAATAAAATAATAAGAAAAATAATATTTTATTGTTATTATCTTGAGATTTTAGCGTGTAATCTTAAACTCTTTTTTTAGCAATTAGTAGCAATTAACACTATTATATTAATGGGGAAATGATCACATGACTATCATGTGACACATTTTTTAGGGAAATTAGGTTAAATATACTCCGTAATACCCTTATTTTGGCCCATATGCACAATTTAAAAAACATTTGAAAAATATGCTTACGGACGAAAATACCCTTACTAATACCTAAGAGAAAATATGCATCTTCGCCCCTTAAACTCCTCATTTCTCTTTCTCTCTCTC
>JXTB01000197.1:228741-239032 GCA_002914805.1 Parasponia andersonii | reverse complement strand
CAGGTGGGTATATGCATATTTTTCAGAGTTTTATTGAGAGAAGCATATGTGCCAAAATATGCCTCTTATAATGCATATTTAACCTAATTCCCCTTTTTTTAAAGGCATTATTGGTATTTTATATTTGCCAAATGAGTGAAAATGAAAAATAACAAATAGGAGATTTTAGAAGAAAATAGGAAGTTCTTATTTTTTTAGAAATAAAAATAAAAAAATTTAAAATTTCAAAATTTAAACTAATATTCCAAAAAAATAAAATATTATCTAAAATAAAACTAAATAAGATTAACTAGATTTAAAATTTTTGTTTTTAGGTAATATTTGTTTTTCTGGAATATTAGTTTAAATTTTGAAATTTTAAATCTTTTTATTTTCATTTCTAAAAAAAAAAAAACTTCCTATTTTCCTTTTAAAATCTCTAATTTTTTTATTTTTTTTATTTTCACTCATTTGACAATATAAAATACAGTAATGTCCTTAAAAAAAGGTGTTCCATGACCACTTCCGCTGTCAATTTAACACCTATTAACGTAATAGTACCAATTGCTACTAATTTACAAATTCAATGAACTAATTGCCAAAGAAAAAAGTTTAGGGACTACATTGCCAAAAACCTTATTATCTATTTGCAAAGTACAAACAATGATCTTCAATTATTTTGATTTCATTTTTTAAAATATCAAAACCCACATAAACAAATTTCATTCTTTAATCAAGATTTTAAAAATAAATAAAAAAAGGACCATATATTAAACCGTTGATGTGGAGAGCATAATCCAAATTAGGGAGCCATAATCAATGAATTAGAACTATGATTTCGGAGCAAACGAAGTAATATTTCTTCTATGAAAATATAAACAAGTCGATAAGTAAATAAATTAAGGCAGTAAAGATTGGCAGACGTTTATGAAGCAAAAGTTAAAAAAAGAAAAAGAAAAAAAAAAAAAGAGAGATTCCAGTCATTAAAAGTTCATTTCAAAAGTAATAATAAGAGTATAGCAAGCAGGTCCCATTCATTTTTCTTATTGTCTTTTTTTTTAATCAACATGATCAAATATGGTTTTAAGAAGAGCTCTTGAGAATTTATTTTTTTATTATTAGGGTTTATGCCCTAAAAGCATGCATATGTTAGATATTTGTTGAATTAATAAAATGACATTTTTCTATTTGAATTTGTGTATAATTGGTATATCATTAAATATCAGAAAATTCCTGATTTATTTATGTGACCATAAATTTAGCATATAAGTGTTATATACATGAGGATTAAATTCATAGATAATAAACTAAATATAGTCCGTAATAATTAATTAAAATTTGGGATCTTTAATTAAATATTATTAGTACGGTCCATTAATATTGAGAATGTAATAGTCTTATCCGGACTATTGATGTGTTGATACCATAATGGATGTACTTTATATAATTTGATTATATAGGACTGGACCAGACATGATTAGAATCTCACATAAATTCCGTTAACTGTTGAGAGTTCAAATAATGTCACTAGATGATCATATGTATATCAATCTTAATTCTGAGTAGTTATAGACTCTTATTTATAACATTATGTTCTTTGACATACTTGTTAAAGGTTTGTTTTTAAACAGATTGAAATACTTGTATCTTGGGAGTATGATGAAATGCGTAGTTGGGAATATAGCTTACAGATATGGAATCCATTCCTTCCATTAGGAAGCTAGAAAGATGATTCCATTGTGTATTGATTCAGGATTTGAACAGTTTAAGTACTTAATTTATAATAGATTTATAAATTAATTGGTCATTAGAGAATCAATGGAACACAAGGATAAAGATGTAATTGGAGAGGTAAACGGAATATAACCTAACTCCAATTATGAATTGTCTATGAAGGATTGAACTACATGTAATGATTAAATCGATGGACTGCTCGCTGTTTTCTGAGTAAATTAAAACTGTAACTTCAAGAGTGTAATTCCATATTTTTAGTAGAGTGATACTGGAATTAATAAATTAGACAAATTAATTAAAGAGTTTAATTAATTGTCATAATTTATTGGAGTTTGAATTACAGGTCCATAAGTCCCCAGTTCCACCTCTTACAAATACTGTACTGGATATTACATTGTTTCTGTTACTGCACACTTTGTCTAGATAAATAGTTTATCTATATGTAATTAATAATTATTATTAATTAAATAATTTTGAATTAATTAATTTAAATTTATGGAGAGATAAGTTTCCTAATTTGTTTAAATTTTGAATTTAAAAATATCTAATTATCAGATAATTAGATAAATAGAAATTGGGAAACTGACTGAAAGTGAAACACTCTTCCTTGAAGGAGTGAATTATCTGCTAGTTTTTATATATATATATATATATATATAAATATATATATTAATTAGATTAAATAGATATATATATATATATATAAGTTTACGTTTAATTAAAAAAAAAAGGAAACTTACGTTTCCTATTAAAACAAAGGTAACGTTTTTTTGTTTAAAAGTTTTATATATATATATATATATGTTAATTAATATGATTAATTAATTTATTAAATAGTTTAATAAATAAACATATATATATATATATATAAAGGAAATCCTAGCAGAAAATAGAGAAGAGACTACGTATTATTTTCTACAGAGCCTCCATAAACTAGAGAGAAAAAGAATAGTGTCTTCCTATTCTCTATAGAACAAACCCTTGCAATCTTGTATTGAGAAAATTGTAAGGGCCTAAAGTTGAGTTTAAGAAATAGTACGCAACACCCACACGTTCGTCCAGTTGTGCTTGAGCTTTGGATTGGAAGATCGTGGTTGAGAAGACAGTAAAGTTAGGATCCACTGATAAGCTACAAGAGGTATTAGATCTATTTTCTTTATATGTTCCTATTTGCTATGAATTAATACTATGCACTCATATAGTCAATTGTTTTGATAAAATTTTTGAATGTTCCTGGGCCAATCTTCCGCTGCGAAAATCGTTTTAAATCCAATATTTTTATAATTGAATGAAATATAAACAAGAAACTAAAAATTATATAAATATTACAGGGCCACGCTACTTACAAATTACAATAATAACAAATCTGATAATTGTAACAATTCATTTCAAAGAATAATAACAAATCGGTTTAATTTATGTAATGGAAAAGAGACGTATTATACATATACACATGTAGGTATAGTGCATGTACAATTAAATAAGTGTTGAATGAGTTAAAGATAATAAATGGAAAAAGCAAAAAGAGAATGACTGTTGATGACTTGATAATAAGGATCAATAATGACAAAACAAAAAAGTCGAAATTAACGAGGGTTGAATTCATGGGTTATACGTCTATATAGGACTTTCTATGGATTCTTTTATTAAGAAATATGAGAGGATGCATTATTAACGTTAGTGCATTAAGTGAGAGACTATCTCTCTTAACCGTGTACAATCTATGCAAGGAAATGAAGAATATCTCCATATTTATGTCAAAAATGATACGTAAGGTATATCTGTTATAAAACGTGTAACCGCGCACAAGTAGCGCGTACTATATATAGGAAAAAAGTGAGAATTGATGAAGGGATGGTGTGTCTAATACTATAAATAGGCTTCATTCTTCATAGTTTCTCGTTGCAGAGCGAGTGAGAGTAAAAAAGATAAGATTTTTATTCTGAAAATTAGGGAGAAAATTATCACTGTAGAAGAGACGAAGCAAATTGTAAAACACTTTTAAATAATGGAAGTTTTTTTTGAAGGCCGTGATTTTTTCTCCAAATAAAAAGAATTTTTCACGTTAAATTTTTTTTTTTTAATTTATCTGGGTGGTTAGATTCCCAAACGGATGTCTACCAAATTCTAAGTTTCTTATCATAATTTTTGGAACCTAAGCTCCTTACTCTTTGTGTAGAGCACCGAGCACCACTTCAATTGAAAAAGGAAAAAAAAAAAGAGCTAGAAAGAGAATAATCTAAAATAGAAAAATACTTTTACTAGAGATGCTTAGACTAGCATTGAATACCTCCGATCTAACGAGAAAATTTCTAAGTTCATTCGGTTCGACAGAAGAGGGGGCATGAAGAATAAAAGAGAAAAAAACAAGGAAGAGAGATGGGTGAAAAGATAAAAGACAATTAAAGTAACGGATAGTTTAAGAAAAATTAGGAGTATACAAAGCAAGGAGGGTAAAGAAAAAGGTAATAATAGAGCCCTCAAGTTTTTTTTTTTTTTTTAGGTTAATGATATTATTAGTCAATGAATTATATCTATAATATTACTTTATCGCCTAATATTTCAACTTACATAACAATAGTGTTGGAGCGGTTTCTCACCAGCCGTCCACGTATCTCGAACTGCTGATGTTGTATTCTCCAACTGTCCACGTGTCCTTGCTGTCCCAAAGTCCTCTGAACTCCAAGCAAAATCGGAGAGGCGGGGGTGGCTACCCGTAAAGACTCTCCGATGCTTAAGTCAGTGGTTTATCTTTGATACAGGGAAGCAAGGAAAATATTACAGTATGAAATCTATCTGTTTTTTGTTTACAGACTTTTCTATATATATCTATTTTTAAGCGTACATGCCCCTCTCGGGAACGCATGGCTCTTATATATGTAGTTTTGAGATTGTGAACCGTGCAGTTCTCAATCTCAGGACCGGATACCTTTCTCCTCAAAATCTTTTTCAGCAATCACGGGCCGAAATTTCTGCGATCTCCTCTGTGCTGCCGTGGCCTGATTTTCGCCGCCTCCTACAGCTTCAATCTGTCAGGAGTAAGATTTGGGTAAACCGTCGTTCTATCAGGACGACTTATCCCTGGCACACACCTACCCTAGATCGCATTAAATGCTCTGTCTGGGTCTGGAGCCGTGAGTTGCCTTCTACAGTATTCAGTCGAAAGGCCCTTGGGGCTTCTGACCCTCCTGACTGTCGAGGTAAGGGCCACTGTTCCCAGATGGCAAACCCTTAGGGCTTCCGACCCCCAGCTGTCGAGGTTGGGGTCAGACCGGGCCAAACCGTCCAGGGTCAGTGATAGGCTCGGCTCTAACTTCGGACGGCCTAATGGCCGATTGTGATATCACGTGCGACCCGTGTGGCCTTCCACATGGCGTATGGCTCAGGAACGGGTCTCACAACTGCCCTCATTTCCCTACTTGATGGACTCGTGTCCATCAAGTGGGGAAATCGTCTCTTCGTTCCTCCAATCTGGGGGACGCACGTGGTTCCCTCTTCCCGATGTGGAGGTACGCCATCCCTCATCACGAGATCTGTTTGAATTTTGAAGTTTTGACTGCTCGGTTTCCCTTATTCTCCCTTTTTCCAGAAAAAACTCTTCGACTTCTCCCCTATAAAAACCGTAATTGTGTTCATTTGCCATTTTATCAAAATTTTCAACCATTCCATCCTCATAAAATCCTAGGGTTTCTGCTTCCTTCTCTTTTAAAGACTCTCACTCTTCCAGTCGCGTTTCGGAACAATGGCTTCAAATCAAAACCAGGAATTGCAACCCGCTATGGATTCAGAACTAGATTCACTNGTGACGCTTCAACGGGTTGAGGGCCCTGCAGACTGGTACCTTCGCCCTTGCGCCCCCGAGGGTTCCATTGTCCTGGGTAGGAAGCATCTGGACTGTCTGCGATTCCCTCTTCCTCCCCTGATCCACTAATTTTTTGCCTTGACAGGAATCCATCCGATGTAGCTGAATGCAAATAGGATTATAATTCTGATGGGGCTTTCTGCCCTGTCAGTCATCTATAACATGCATATTGACCTGGAGGTAGTCTTTTATGTTTATAAGCTTATTCTTATCCCCAAAAAGGGCTCCTACCCCACCTTCTATCTCCAGCTGCTGCCTGGGCACCACATCTTTTGGGGGCTGCCGCGGTCGGACAAACAATGGGACTCTCACGCTAGGCTTTATGCCGTTGGAGGGGTGTGGTGCTCCCCTTGGGTGAACGGAGAGCATTTCCAAGTCCCATCAGTCTTCCTGCAGAGTAAGTATTAGGCCATGATCTTTGAGTCTGGGTCCTCTCCCGATATTATTGCTCATGTTACTTTGTCTTATGCAGCTTCAGCTGAAGAAAGTAGGTTTGAGCCGCACCTATCAGCTGGACGGCTCAAAAGCCTGGAGGGGATCATAATCTTCAGCTCTCCGGGGGAATGCAGGCACATACAAGCCGTCCTCAACCCCCTAACGATGAATCTGATGCCCAGGATGGTCTCATACCTTCCCTTCCCTTTGGATACCTGGGTCATCACCAAGCACCTGAGGAGTCGACTTGACGCCTCCACCTTGAACCGATTTCGCCGGGACGAAAGCGACCGGATCACCATGGTGAGTCGGCAGGTTGCGGCTTCAAGTCAGTTGGCAGGCACCAACGATCTGGTAGCGCCGTCCAATCACGAGCTCAAGAAGGCCGTAAGGCTTGTGGCCGCGGAGTGCGTCAGGCTCCGCAAGGAAGAAAACACCGCCCCCAAGAGGGCTAGGGGTGAGTTTATTTTCAAATCTTTGAGTCTCTGTGGGTCAGACCACGACTGCAAACTAATCTTGTCGTTTGTTCTTCACAGGTTCTGAGACGGACCCGTCAGCCGGCCCCTCTTCCATCAAAAGGGATGTCATGGCATCTAAAGCTCAAGCCAAGGTATCTGCTGGCCGACGTCTCGTGGTGCATTCAGGAGGAGCAAAACCAGTGGTTCCCCACTCCGACGCAGGTGGATCTCCACCCGGGGGACCGTCTCCCATCCTGATCATGCGTGAGGAAGAGGCGACGCCAAGTCTGACTGAAGGGTCTGCAGCAGTGATCTCGCCCACCCTTAACTCCGGTTCGAAATTGAGTGCTATTAGCCTCGGTGGAGAGATCGCCGAGCTCAGTGGGGGGGCTCTGAGATTGAAGTCCAGACTCTCCTCCCCTCCCCCGGTCCCTACAAAGCGGCAACGCGAGGTCGGCTCATCCAATGAGGAAGAGGGCCGGGTGGAGAAGAGGGGCAGGGTCGTCCTTTCGTCTGATAGTGACGATTATGGGGCAACACTGACCCTTCTAAGGAGAAAACGGTCAGCATGTGGCGGCCAGCCCAGAGGAGGTACACAACCTACCACCATGGCCGACGGTGTTCCTGATAGCTCCGGACCTCCCTCGGTCCCTGTCGCCCTTGCTCTGGAGGCATGCCCGACGGACGGAGAGGCCCCCTCTATGGCCAGCGAAGGGGGACCGTACTCTCCGGGTGTGGGCGACATTCAAGGGGAGGGTCCAGCCACGGAGCCGGAGCCGGAGCCGAAGGCCCTTACATCAGAGAATGTCGAGCTCGTCACTACCTACACTCTCGCGTAGGTTTGTTATATTCGGATGTTTTTATGTTTTCCAACATCTTTGGTAAACACTGACCCCCTCCTTTGTTATCTAACTTGCAGCTGTCCGCTATCCAGTCTTTCTACTCTGCTTGCGTCAGGGATCTGACCGAGGAGCTGAGCTCCCGTTCTGCACTAACCGAGCGTAGCGAGGCCGCTCTCGCCGAATTGAGGTCCGACTTCGATGTATATCAGGGCCTCGAGGAAGCGAAGGTTAGCAGCACGGTGGCGCATACTCTGAGTGTCGAGATAGCCAGACGCGAGGAGTTGGCTGCGAGACTGGCTCAGGCGGAGGCTGATAGGCTTGCCCAATCCGAAGCCGCCAGACTGGCTCAGGGCGAGCTGAGGATCAAGGAGCAAGAGTTACAGAGTACGGGGGCAGAGATGGGACTGGCCCTTATTGCTCGTGACCAAGCTGTTGAGAACGCCAAAGAAGCGAGAAAAGCTGAGGCGGCAGCCAAGCTAAAAGCCCATGCTCTACAACGCAGACTTGACCGGTCCCATGAGGTAAACCGATATCTCTTTTTGGACCATAAAAAGCTGATGGGTGCTCAGGTGGAGATGTCTCGTAAACATTGCGAGGACCTTGCCAATATTAACTCTTTGTTGGTCGACTTATCGCAGCAGCAGGCGGAACTCAGATTGGCAGCACTGAAGGATAGACTGGCGGATGCGGAGAAGTTAAAAACGAGGTACCAGAGACAGGTGGACGTCCTTTCTGTGGAAAGTTACAGGTCTGGCTGGGAGAATAGAGAGTTTGAAAACCACGCTGAGATAGTGACACCAGACCAATTTAATGATCAGAAAGGTGTCGAGAGGGACCACTACTCCATCAAGCACTACATGCAGCAGCTCGGGGATGAGATCAGAATCACATACCCAGCTGACGTGCTCGAGATGCTTGCTATAGAGAAGAATGGGCCCTCTACATCTGCCCCTGGTGTTGCAGAGCTTATCCCTGCTTCTGGTCCACCAGATCGAACTCCAGAAGCCCTGGACATTCAGCTAACCTTAGGGTCTCAACTGGTGAAGGGTCTGGTGCGGTCGTCGTATCTAGTGACGAATCTGATCTGGCCATGCCACCCTTCTCCGAGGCTGGTCCAAGTGCTGGGGTTGGCCGCACCTCCTCGGAGGGAGGTAACTAGGACCCCCAATTCTGCATATTTGTAAAGCTAATCATTCATTGTAACCCTTCGAATAAATAATAAGAAACATGCCACCACTTTTAGACTGTTTTCTTTCTCATCCGACCGTTTGTATAAATAATTGTAAGGACTCGATTTCGGATTATTAGTGAGCCTTCCTCGGGTCATGATTATTTGGACTAACTTCGGAAATAGGGGTGCAAGTTTTTGCTTATCCGGTTTTGCAGAAGTATAACTCGTTATAACTTGTTTTGGCAGAGTTCGACCCACGCGTATGGCTGGATTTCTCTGACCCCAAATAGGACCGTGCTCGGAACCAGCTCCAGAGGTTGGTCGACCATTACTTGGACCCGTTGTTGCAGAGGAGAAGGCCTGGGCTTGGCTCTTATCAAGAACAAATAGGGCATTATCATTCCGACATCTCCTTAAGAGTCCGCCCTAAACCTGCACCTCGCAAGTAGGGCTCATGAGTGCTCACCACCATTATCCGCGCACTTTGTATTTTTAGGACATAATAAATAGGCTTTAATCTCGATTTCTGTCTTCATGTTTGGTTTGTTTCTGGACTACTTCGAACGGGTAGACTCTAAATCCGTTCACATTCTGATCATGCAAAAATACATCATCCCCTGGCTAGAGCCTGTTCCCCTTTAGCTCTGTGTAGCCCACACCTTTCTTAGGGAGGGTCTACTTCCAACGGGTGGATCTCGACCCTACTTTGCTTTAACTCTTCTCGTAGTTAGAAATGTTACTTGGGGAGTCTGCTGGCAATCTTTTGGGTTGCACATCCCCTTTCTCTTCGTACGTTTTCTTGGGTCATCGACAGGTGTTTTATTGCTCGATTCGATTCCCAGAGTACGATCATTTTTGAGGTTTGCTGGCAGGTTTTTAGTGCGTAGCTATTTTTCTCTTCTCATATTTTCTCGAGTCATCGACGAGCGACGTGAGTCCCAGAGTGCGAGCATCCTTGAGGTCTGCTGGCAAGTTTTTGTTGCACAGCAGTTTACTCTTCGCACGTTTTCTTGGGTCATCGACGGGTGACGTGAATCCCAGAATGCGATCATTTTTGAGGTCTGCTGGCAAGTTTTTGTTGCACAGCAGTTTACTCTTCACATGTTTTCTCGGGTAGTTGACGGGCGATGTGAGTCTCAGAGTGCGATCGTTTTTGAGGTCTGCTGGCAAGTTTTTATTGCACAGTAGTTTACTCTTCGCACGTTTTCTTGGGTCGTCAACAGGCGACGTGAGTCCCAGGGTGCGATCGTTTTTTGCGCGAATTGTGCATAAGGCCCGCAACTGTGGAAGGCCCTTTCCCGTGGCAGTCTGGTAGTATTTTTAGCCTGTGCAAACAAAACGATGGGTCTGCCGCTGTGGGCAGGCCCTCTTCCGTAGCAGCCTAGCATTTTTGTCCATACCACTGAAGTGTCGGGTCTTCCAGTGAGGGCAGACCCTGTTCTAGGAAGACCTTAGCCTGTTACAGAATTAAGTTTTATAATAATACAAACGCTCACATGGGTTTTATTCGTGAATAATGTGTGGGGTCTGCCATTTATGGGCAGACCCCTTTTCCATAGCAAACCCAAAGATAAATTTTATGCAGAAAAGAGAACTTGACCTGTTTAAGATTTAGGCTTTTCAGCAAAATAAGCATTCACACGGCCGTACATCATAGACATGTGCCTTACACATGATATTTTTTGAAGTGCTGAGTGTTCCACGTGTTCGGCATGTTTTTTCCCGTTTTGAGTTCCTTCAAGACATACGCACCATTGTCGAGCGCTTTGATTACCTCATAGGGTCCGATCCAATTGGAGTCCAGTTTCGA
>JXTB01000197.1:197390-228160 GCA_002914805.1 Parasponia andersonii | reverse complement strand
GAGTGGTTGCCACATACTCCCTCGTGGATTTCCTCCATCAATTTTTGCGCTTCGACGGGGCCTATGCAGCATAGCATCGGACCCATTGTCGATCTTCTGTATAACTGTTCACCCACTATTGAGTACCTGGCAGCCTTTAATCTGACTGACCTCGCTTTCTGGGGGTCTGTGGGCAGGTTCCCCAACGTCAAATACTGCGTGATAGGCCTCATCCACCCTTCATCAGCAGCACTAGCTACGAACACGTGGTGCACAGGGGTCTGCGGGGGGTCTGTCATGCTCCTGCCGTCTAAAAGAACTTTTATGCTTTCAGCGGTGCCCCCGATCGATGCATTCTTAGCTAGCCCGTCAGCCCTCTGGTTCATCTCCCTAGGGATCGGTTCGATACTGAAATTGCCAAAGCGAGCTTTCGCCCCTATCACCTTGGAGAAGTACCTGTGCAACCTCGGTTCTTTTACTTCAAAGTCTCCCCTGACCTGACCCGCGATCAACTGCGAGTCGGTCTTCATGGTGATATCCTCTACTCTGAAATGTAGTACCAACTCGAGGCCTTGCAACAATGCCTCGTACTCCGCCTTATTGTTAGTCGCCTAGAAACCGAGCCTCAATGCTTTCTTAACTCTGAGGCCCGTTGGGGTCTGCAAGACTATCCCGATACCCGATCCCAAGGCATTCGTGGATCCGTCCGTGTAGAGCATTCAGGCTAAAGGGAGGTGAAGCTGAGACATCTGATTCAGGTCATGCTGCTCGCCAAAGGATTTGATTTCTACCAGAAAATCTGCCATGACCTGCCCTTTCTTTGCCGTTCGAGGCTAATACTCAATATCATATACCCCCAGCTCGATGGCCCATTTGGTCAATCGTCCCAACAGGTCTGGTTTGGCCAAGATTTGACGGATGGGGAAATCTGTATACACAGTGACTGAGTGCACCTCAAAGTACTGCCGAAGATTCTTTTTAGCGTTGACCAGAGCGAGGACCAGCTTTTATGCCACACTGTATTGGGTTTCGGCATCTAGGAGCATGCGGCTTATATAAAACACCGGCTTCTGTTTACCGTCTTCCTCGACGAATAGTACGGTGCTGATCGCTACTTCGGATACCGCTAAATAGGCGTACATATGCTCCCCCTCTGACGGGGAAGCCAGGATAGGTGGGTGACTCAGATACAGCTTGAGGTCTGCTAGTGCCCTGTCCTGTTCTCCCCCCCAGATGGCAGTAGAGTTTTTCTTCAAGCATTAGAAGAAAGACTTGCATCGGTCGGACATCTTGGATACGAATGGATGAGAGCGGCTACTTTCTCGGCCAGACATTGGACCTCTCGAACGAATGAGGGTCTCTGCACATTCGCGATCGAGGTTAGTTGGGTCGGATTTACTTCAATACCCCTCCGACTCACGATATGTCCCAAGAATTGCCCAGAGGATACCCCAAATGTGCACTTCTTGGGATTCAGACGCATCTGATGCTGCCTCAGAATCTGAAAGCATTCATCCAGATGCCTCAGATGGTCTGAATCCTCCCTACTCTTCACGACTATGTCGTCGATGTAGACCTCCATAGTCTTTTCTAGCAGCCTGGCGAACATCTTATTCATGCACCTTTGGTAGGTTGCCCCCGCGTTCTTCAGGCCAAACGGCATACACTTGTAGCAGTACAGACCTCGCTCTATGATAAAAGCCGTGTGGATCTGGTCTTCCGTGTACAGGGGGATCTGGTTGTATCTAGAGTAGGTATCCAGAAAGCTCATCCTATTGAATCCCGCTGTCGCGTCTACCATTTGGTCGATTCTTGGTAGGGGGAAACTATCCTTCAGGCAGGCCTTGTTTAGGTTGGTGAAATCTATGCAAATACGGTCGTCGCCATTTTTCTTTTTCACCACTACCGGGTTAGAAACCCACCGCGGGTATATGCATTCCCTGATTAGACCACTCTCCAGTAGCTTTTCTACCTCCTTGTTGATTGCCCTGTTTTTCTCTAGTACGAATCTTCGGGGTTTCTGCCTGACCGAGGGGAAATGGGGGTCTATATTCAGCCGGTGACAGGAGTGTGCAGGGTCTATCCCTGGCATATCATCGTGGGACCATGCAAAGATATCCTCATTCCGCTTTAAGAATCCCAACATTTCATTCTTTTGCTCCTCGGGTAATAAGGCTCTGATTAGGTTCACCTTCGCCGGTACTTCCTCTTTCAAAGGGGCCGCTACCAGCTCCTCGATTGTGGATTGCAGACCGTCAGACTCTTCTTCGATTTGCCTCATGTATGCTGGCAGGCGGTCCTTTGATTGCTATCCGTCTCAGGCTGCGGCGCTTGCGCTCGCGTCGGCTCCCCTCAGGGTGGCTGAAAAGCATTTCCTTGCAGAGACCTGGTCCCCCTTGATGTCAATCGTGTACGTGCCGTCCTTTGATTGACATCTTAAGACCTGATGGAGGGTGAAAGCAACCCCATGCATGGCGTGGATCCATTCTCTTCCCATGATAACGTTGAAGGAGGACTGGCAATCAATGACGACGAAATCCACATCCAAGCATCTCTCAGCTGCGCAGACATTAAGGGTCACGACGTCCAAAGGGCAGACCCTTGTGCTGTCAAAAGTGAACAGTGGTTGACAGGTTGGCCTGAGTGCGCTCCTATCCAGACCCATATTCTCAAATGTACTGAGGAATAGGATATCGACACTGCTTCCACCATCGACCAAGATCCTTCCAACCAATGCGGAGCTGATCTGCAGTTTGATCACTAAGGGATCATCGTGAGGATGGCGTACCGTGGTTAGATCTTGCTGGGTAAAAATGATGAGGGCGGCGGATGTGCAGCTTTCTCCCGACATCAAGTGGTTAACGGAGTGTCCCATCCCCCTCAAGCGCTTTGCCCTACCCTCGGCTCTTTTGAGGCATTTTTCTTTTTCCTCTTGATCGTAGGTCGGCTCTGGCCTGCCCACAATGGTCGGCACTATCCTGAGGGTCTGCTCTCCTGACCCAGAGGCTTGGGCCTGCTTCCCTTTCTCAGTCCTGGTGATATCTTGTCGCGGCTGGGCTTCATCGGTTTTCACATACTGCTTCAACCTGCCAGCGTGGATCGCCAACATGACCTGAGCATAAAGGTTGCAGCAGCAGACGGTGCCATGCCTAAACTCTTTGTGGAACTGGCAGTACCTGTTCCTATTCTTCATATGCTTTGTGACGCCAGATTTGGGTGGCTTCTTGAAAATGCCCCTGTCCCTATTTTGGAGGTAGATCACGTCGATCGGCGTGTTGAGCTCGTACTTGGGCAGAGGATCATTGGTCGCCTTCCTCCTCTTGCCTCCCTCCAGACCGTCTCGGACGGGGACTTCCTGCTTCGGGGTCGGCCCTTGGCCCGGTGAGGGCCTCTTCACCCCTTACGGGGCTGGGGGTTGTACTGGCATCGTTGTTACTGTGACAGAGGTCTTGAGCGCCTTCTGGTGGCTTTCCAGGACCCTAAATACCCCTTTCGACTTTGCCTGGACGTCCGCCATATCGTACGGAAGATTTAGAAGGAGGTGGTCTGATAGCATTGATCCTGGCTGCAGGCTCCGGATGAATGAGCCTACAGCTTGGACCGAGTCTGCGTTATGAACTAGTGACATTACCTCGAGGAAATGTGAAAGGTACTCCCATCACCTGCGGCCTGCTCCAAACGGTCCAGGTCTCGCATGGTTTTTTGTTGTTTTCGGATACCTACGTACTACTTCAAGAAAAGTCTGCAGAAGTCTTCAAACTCGTTTATGGACTTTTCCGGGAGCTGCCTGAACCATAGTGGGGCTGGTCCCACAAGGGTCATAGAGAAGACCTTGCAAGTCACAGCCTCGTCCCTGGTCTCTAAGGCCATCTTCTACTGGAAGTGGTATATGTGGTTGAGGGGGTCAGTCTTCCCCTCGAACGGCCTGAAAGTCGGGATCGTGAAATCCCTCGGCCTGGGTTCCATCTGGATCCAGTCAGCGAAGGCCGTCCGGTTGATGCCTCGCATAGTTTAATCTGCTAGATCATCGGGGGTCTGGCTATAATGGTTGCCGAGTCTCTTACCCAACCCTGCCATCATCTCTTGCTTCCAGTTAGAGGGCGTACCCCCAGTACTTTCATGGTGTCTTCCGTCCGTTGCCCCCCTGATTTGGAAAGGTCTCGACTGGCTTTGCCGTACCCCCTGCATCCGTGACCCGGATGGGGCGGGAGCTTCTCCCCGCGGTTGGCTTCCAAACTCTTGTTGGACTTCTTCGTCGAAATCTTCCCTCCGCTGGGTCCTATCTTCACTGGCCAGCAAACCTTCGAGGTGAGCGTTATCTCTACGCACCTCTGCGACCTCGTCCCTTAAACCCAGGATGGCCTCGTGGGCCATCTCTGCCTTCCTGTTTGCTTCTGCCAGGGCAGCAAGCATCTGATCCAGCTTCTACCCCATATCTGGTCGTTCTTCTCAAGAGCTTCCTTCGGTGTCGGGACGTGTGCTTCTGGTTATCATTCTTGAGGGTACCATCAGACGTTATATGGCTTTTTTGTTCGGGGAGAGCGCGGTCGTGAGTCTCTTACTCTTTTTTCCACGCTCAACCTTTTCCCACAGATGGCGCCAAACTGTTGGAGCGGTTTCTCACCAGCCGTCTACGTGTCTCGAACTGCTGATGCTGTATTCTCCAACTGTCCAGGTGTCCTTGCTGTCCCAAAGTCCTCTGAACTCCAAGCAAGATCGGAGAGGCGGAGGTGACTATCTGTAAAGACTCTCCGATGCTTAAGTCAGTGGTTTATCTTTGATACAGGGAAGCAAGGAAAATATTACAGTATGAAATCTATCTGTTTCTTGTTTACAGACTTTTCTATATATATCTGTTTTTAAGCGTACATGCCCCTCTCGGGAACGCATGGCTCTTATATATGTAATCCTGAGATTGTGAACTGTGTGTTTCTCAATCTCAGGACCAGGTATCTTTCTCCTCAAAATCTTTTTCAGTAGTCACGAGCCAAGATTTCTGCGATCTCCTCTGTCCTGCCGTGGCCTGATTTTCGCCGCCTCCTACGACTTCAATCTGTCAGGAGTAAGATTTGGGTAAACCGCCGTTCTGTCAGAACAATTTGTCCCTGGCATACACCTACCCTGGATCGCATTAAATGCTCTGTCTGGGTCTGAGCCATGAGTTGCCTTCTACAGTATTCAGTCGGAAGACCTTTGGGGCTTCTGATCCTCCTGACTGTCGAGGTAAGGGCCACTGTTCCCAGATGGCAGACCCTTGGGACTTTCGACCCCCAGCTGTCGAGGTTGGGGTCAGACCGGGCCAGACCGTCTAGGGTCAGTGATGGGCTCGGCCCTAACTTCGGACGGCCTAATGGCTAATTGTGATATCACGTGCGACCCGCGTGGCCTTCCACGTGGCGTATGGCTCGGGAACGGATCCCACAAATAGTGTCTGAATTATGTCATTATTATAACAATGATCTTTTTGTAATAAATTGTTAAATATTTAATAGAAATATATCATTATAGAGTACATAGATTGGTAATTGATTAAGAATGAGATTTTGAATTTTTAGCTTATTCAATAGATTACCAAGACTTGTACAATTATTATAGTCATAACTATTTTTTTCACAAATTGTTAAATTTTTAACATAAGTGAATTTTGTGCAAAGCGCACAATTTAGTAATTATGACTTAAAACGAAATTCTAACTCATAGAAAAAAATAATGCCCAATTATATGCTTTATCCATAATTATTTTTTGTTAAAAAATTAATGGTTTGTGGCAAATGAGCTACTAATGTAACAATTTCATAATTAAGGAGTCATTACTGTATAAGTTAAAAATTCGAGAGACAAAATGATATAGTGAATATAATTTATAGACCATTACTATATTTTTAACCTTTTTTTTTTTTTACCATAGTGAGCTTAGTCATTAATTATTCTAAAACATTGTTTTATTTGCACATATAATATATATTTTTTATTTCCAGCTACTTTTTCCATTTTAGGCTCCGTTTATAACTTTAAAGGGCCATGGACATGCCCTATTACTAAATACATGCCCAACTTTGCTCGACATTACTAAGTAACAGGATTCTCTTTTAATGCACTGAGAAACCCTGACCACGGCTGATTATCGGTTGAGTTGGGAGGGTCCATTTTTCCAACTTACCCAATCAATTTTCGTGTTTTTCTCTCAACCTGTAACCCGCCAAATGTAGGAAAATTATGTATGTAATAGGGAAGACAATATAACCTATAGTTATAGGTATTTGTGATTATCCAATCTAAACGGAGAGAGGAAAAACCACTCAAGTAGGAAAAAAGATCGGGGTGGAGAATAATCGCACCGTTAATATGTAGGTATAATGTAGGGATTGTATTAGCATAATTCGTACCGTATCCGTCCCGATATATATATATTTATATAGAAAAATTATTATACATATAAATATCTATTTAATTTTATACTATCTATATTCTTATATCTTTGATAAAATAATGAATTTGGAGAGTTATATGTACTTATATATTTAAATTTTAGAGTTTAATAATTATTAGTATATTATTGTGTTTAATATTTTGTTGATTATGAAAAGAATTTAGTAGTTTTATCTTCATTTTTTAAATATTTTATTATTATCAATGAGTAACAAATAATTATGGTTTTCTCTGTTATCCGTTAGTTAATACTCGCACCGTTCCCGCATTCAAAAAAATAATTAATGGAGCAAGTATAATATTGTGATTGACTTTCAAGAATAGATATAGTAATTAAGAAATCGTTCTCGATTCGTTCTATTGCCATTTCTAATATGTAAACTGACCACTATACTCGTTAAGTTAACCTGATTTTTTTTTTTTTGCGGGCCTTTACTTTCAGGTAAAAATCCCATTTGCCTTACAGCAAGATATAAATGTCCATGCCCAAAATGAATTGGATGCAAATTAGCAACGCTTAACAAACAAACAACAGTGAACATAGACAAATTTAGTGTGTAAATTATTACTTGGATTCAAATCAATCATATCAATTCCATTTTAGATAATCTTTTAATTCTTTACAGCAAAATTATCATAACTTACTGTTAAGGGTTGTGCCCTAAAATCTTGTATATTTTGGATATTTTCTGAATTAATAAAATGATATTTTTTTATTTGAATTTGTGCATAATTTGTGTGTCTTTAAATATCAGAAAATCTCTAGTTTATTTATGTGACCACAAATTTAGTATATAAGTGTTATACGTGAGGATTAAATTTATGGATAATAAATTAAATATAATCCATAATAATTAATTAAAGTTTGAGATCTTTAATTAAATATTATTAGTACGGTCCATTAATATTGAGAATGTAATAGTCTTATCCGGATTATTAATGTGTTAACATCACAATAAAAGTACTTTATATAATTTTATTATATAGGACTGGACTAAACTAGATATAATTTGAATCTCACATAAATTCCGTTAACTATTAAAAGTTCAAATAATATCACTAGATGATCATATGTAGATCAATCTTAATCGTGAGTAGTTATAAACTCCTATTTATAACATTATGTTCTTTAACATACTTGTTAAAGGTTTTTTTTAAAAAAACATATCTAAATACTTGTATCTTGAGAGCATGAAGAGATGAGTAGCTATGAATGTAACTTACAGATTTAGAATCTATTCCTTCTTGGAAGCTAGAAAGATGATTCCCTTGTGTATTGATTCATGACTTGAATAGTTTGAGTACTCAATTTATAATAGATTTATAAATTAATTGTTCATTAGAGAATCAATAGTATACAAGGATAAAGATATAATTGGAGGTAAATGGAATATAACTTAGCTCAAATTATAAATTGTCTATGAAGGATTGAACTACATGTAATAATTAAATCGATGAACTGCTCATTGTTTTCTAAGTAAATTAATTCTGTAATTTCAAGAATGCAATTCCGAATTTTTAGTAGAATAATACTAGGATTAATAAATTAAATAAATTAATTAAAGAGTTTAATTAATTATTATAATTTATTGGAGCTTGAATTGCAGGTTCATAGGTCCCCAATTCTACGTCTTACAAATATTGTACTGGATATCATATTATTTTTGTTATTACACACTTTGTCTAGATAAATAATTTATTTATATGTAATTAATAATTGTTATTAATTAATTAATTTAAATTTATGGAGGGATAAATTTCTTAATTTATTTAAATTTTAAATTTAAAAATATCTAATTATTAGATAATTAGACAAGTAAAAATTGGGAAACTAATTGAATTTTTCTTATTTAAATATATATATTAATTAATTAGATTAATTAATTTAAATATATATATATAATCTTTACGTTTAAAAACTTACGGTAAAGTTAAGAAAAAAAGTTTTTGTAAACATAAATATATATATATTAATTTATTTATTAAATAGTTTAATAAATAAATTTATATATATATATAAGGTGAAACTTTAGCAGAATACATTATGTATTATTTTCTACAAAGCCTCCATAATTTACAGAGAAAAAAAAGAGAGTCTTCCTATTTTCTGTGGAACAAATCCTTACAATCTCATGTATTGAGAATATTGCAAAGGTCTAAAGTGTGAATTTTAAAAAATTGTACGCAACGCCCACACGTTCATCCAGTTGTGCTATGCTTCTATTTGCTATGAATTAATACTATGCACTTATATAATCAATTATTTTGAGAAAATTTTTGAATGTTCTTGGGCTAATCTTCCGCTGTGAAAATTATTTTAAAACTAATAATTTATATTATTGCGAGGTTATATGAGTATATAGTATTAATTATTTGTATACATGAGTTGGTATTGCATTATTTTTTATATGTATTTGATGATGAATGGATGAGTTATCATATGATGAATACATGATTGATATTTAGTCGTTCATTATATGGTTCATTAATTTTTAAATTTTTACAATTTATTTTGATTAGATCAAAATATATAAACTCTAATTTTGGGTATAAACTTTATTGTATTTTTCTTTCTTTTTCCTTATAAAGCCCACCATGTGCTCAAGAACTCACGTACACGCAACAACACTAAAATTTTAATTGTAATATATTTTGTCTTATATATATAATATACATATAATTCATACTACAATTTTTAATCGTATAACTTATATATATATATATATATATATAAAAGGTTTATTTGCACTTGGTGAAGACTAGATGCTGTACTATTGCAAAGCAAATTACGGGGCTTTCGGCCAAGCACTAACCCAACATACACATGGGCCAAACCCAACTTGCTAGGCCCAAAGTCCTTGGCAGGTACTACTTGTATTGATAAGTATATGGGTTGGGTTAATGTAGCCCAACCTACTGGATAATCTATTTACAACAATACCACTCTTTATAAATCAGATTTGTAAAAATACCAAAAGAAGAAAGGAGACTAAAGAAGACCAGTAAATAGCTTTCGCGTCTATATACCTTTGACTCTTTATAATTTTATTATTTTATTTGGTTGTAATTTTCTAAGGGACCCGACCAAATATCATTATTATTTGATTTTATTGATATATTATATGTGATATATATAATATGATCATGCATTATAACATGTCATTCATTATACCTACTCATAATCATTTATGAATGTCATGCATACATGTTATATTCATGCTAAAATAGTTTTAGAATATGACTAATTTAATTAGATTAAATGACTAAATAGGAATAAAAAAATTGAATAATGTGATTTAAGTTTAATAATTAATTTTGGTAATATCACACTTATTTAATTTAGGTTATTCTTATTAATTAGATTAATTATCTTAGCCAAATTATTCCTATAATAATAAATTTAGATTTTTATAAATCTAGTAATTTATTTAAAACCAATGAGATTGGACTAAAAGTTTAACTTAGAAAATTATATTATATATAATAATTAGATTAAATAAAACATTAGATATTTATTAGTAAAAACACTTAAGATTTTCAAATAATGAGTGGAAGAGAGGTATATGACAATATATCCCATAATCTCCATTATTAATTAAGCACAGTGAGATTTAATTAGCGCCTAGAGATGCTTAAATTTCGTCCTCCCTACGAAGGGTATCCATTCAAATTAATAACAATGCTTGATTTCCAAGAGATAGGATTTTAGAACATATTTCAAAATTGACCTACCCTACGGCAGCAATTTTGAATTTAGTTGCTAAAATCTGAAATAATAGGTCACACTCATGAGGATACAATTAAATTATTAATAGTATCTTGACCATAAAACGGAAGTTAATAAATAAAAGACAATTAATAATTATATGATTTATCTTACGACGGTACCTAATTAAAGAAAATTGAACTATCGTGAAATTAGTAATTAAGTTTATGTGTTTACTTACTTGTATCATACATCACGTCTACTATTCTGAATTCTTTGTGATATTTATTTTCAAATATGTTGAATGCTATTTTATTTATTAAATTTTAGCATAACATGTCAACCTCGAATCCTATTATCACTTTACTCGCAAATGAAAAATTAACTGGAGATACTTTTATCGAGTGGAAATGTAATATGAATATCGTGCTTGTTAGTGAACACTATAAGTTTGTGCTTACGGAGGAATATCCTCCATAACCCGCCATTAATGCTATTCGTACTGTACAAGAAAGCTATGAAAAGTGGACTTATGTCAATAATAAAACTCACTGCTATATGTTAGCAGGCATGACCAGCGTACTTATAGCTAAGCATAAAAAGATGGAAATTATTTATGAGATAATAGAGTCTCTCCATGCTATGTTTGGGTAACATATTAATTAATCTCGCCATGACGCTATTAAAAAGGCTATGAATGCGAAAATGAAAACAGGAACTCTAGTGAGAGATTATGTTTTGAACATAATCAATTACTTTAGAGAGGCTGAAGTTCAAAGGACTACGATCTCGATGACCGCTGCCAAGTGAGTATGATTTTGGAATCACTCTCACCTAATTTTCTTCAATTCAAGAGTAACTATATTATGAATAATTTGAATAATACAATGACTCAATTGCTCAATAAACTACAAACTTTCGAATTAATATCGAAAGATAAAGATAAAGATGACTCAGCTACTGTTGCTGAAGCAAATGTTGTAGAAGAAAATCATTCTATCTTTAACAAAAACAAGAAGAAGAAAAGCAAGGGTGCCTCTGGGTCTAAGCCTAAAAAGAACAAGAAAGGCAACACAAGTACTAAGAAGAACAACTCCAAAGACAAAAAGCCTAAAAGAAAATGTTTTCGTTGCAGAGTTCATGGGCATTGGAAGAGAAACTGTAATAAATACCTCTCTAAATTGAAAGAGAAGAAGAGAGGTAAATATGATTTACTTATTTTAGAAGCTTGTTTAGTGAAAGAAGATTTATTTGATATATTTCCCTAGATAATTGATTCAGGAGTCACTAATCATGTTGTTCTTCTTTTCAGATACTTAGTTATTTAAGGGAGCTTACCGACGGAGAATTCACGATGAGAATGGATAATGGAAAAAAAGTTTCGACAAAAACAGTGCGAGTCGTTCGTCTTCTTTTTAAAAATAAATTTTTGTTATTGATGTTTATTTTATTTATGGTTTTCGTAGGAATTTGATTTCTATTTCAAGACTATTTGAATAAATGTTTAGTGTTTCTTTTCTTAATAATGAGATTATTATTTCTAGAAATTGTTTAAATATTTGTTCTACAAAAATGGAGAATGGACTTTACATATTAAGGTCGGATGAACAATCACTGCTTAATACCGAAATGTTTAAAGTAGAACATTCCAAACTTAAAAAACTAAAAGTTTTTTATGGTGACGATACATATCTTTGGCACCTTAAGTTAGGGCATATCAATCTAAATAGGAAAAACAGACTTATAAAGGATGATCTTTTAAGAGAGCTAAAAATTAGCACTCTTCTAGTTTGTGAATCTTGTCTAGAAGAAAAAATGACTAAAAGACCTTTCTCAACAAAAGGCAAAAGGGCCAAAGAACTGCTTGAGCTTGTGTAGCGATGTATATGGTTCATTAAACATACAACCAAGAGTAAGTTATGAATACTTTGTCACATTTATTAATGATTATTCACGATATACATATGTGTACCTAGTGCAAAGAAAATCTGAAACTTTTGAGAAATTCAAAGAATTCACAGTAGAAGCTGAAAAGCAATTAGGTAAGTCATTAAAAACTTTTTGATCAGATCGAGGAGGTGAATACCTTGATAATGAATTCAAAGATCACTTGCTGGAGAATGGCATCCTATCCCAACTCACAGCACCTGGAACACCATAACAGAATGGTATTGCAGAAAGGAGAAACCGAACGTTACTCGATATGGTTAGATCAATGATGAGCTACTTTTCCCTACCGCTCTCATTCTAGGGTTATACACTACAAAAAATTGTTTATATTTTGAATGTAGTACCTTCAAGTCTATTCAAAAGATACCTTTAGAGTTATGGAATGGGCTCAAACCTAGTTTATGTCACATCTGCATATGAGGGTGCCCAGCACATGTACTGAAAGGGGAGATTGGGAAACTAGAACCACACACAGTAGTTTGTTTATTTGTAGTTTACCCAAAAGATACAAGAGGAGGTTTATTTTATAGTCCTCAAGAGAAAAAGGCATTTGTATCGACAAATGTCACTTTTCTTGAAAATGACTATATAATAGATTTCAAACCTCGATATAAAGTTGTACTAAAGGAATTACTTTCTAATCAAATCAAACCACAACCAACAACAGTTGTTAAATGACAAAATTATAAGACCACTATTTCATATTAGAATACCTTGGCAACTCGACGTAGTAGGAGGGTTATTAGACCACCTACTCACTACTAGAAAGTTGGAGAAGCACATGTTACTATTTCTGTTAGTAGCCAAGATGTCCCATTGACATACAAATATGCAATAGAATATTTTGATAAAGAAAAATGGCAAGAAGTTATAAACCAAGAAATGGAATCCATGTATTCTAATTTTGTCTGGGAACTTATGAATCCACCTGAAGATATCAGGCCCATTGGATGTAGATGAATTTATAAAAGGAAAAAAGATGCAGATGGAAAAGTTAAAATGTTCAAGGTAAGGTTAGTGGCAAAGGGTTATACCCAAAAATAAGGAGTTGATTATAAAGAGACTTTCTCAGCAATAGCCATACTTAAATCCATACGTATCTTCTTATTTATTGCTACATGTTTGGACTATGAAATATGGTAAATAGATGTCAAGACAACTTTTTTGAATGGCTATCTTGAAGAAAGTATCTATACAGTGTAACTAGAAGGTTTTGTAGCTAAAGGTCAAGAGCAAAAACTCCGCAAGCTACTTAGGTCTATTTATAGACTTAAGCAGGCTTCAAGATCATGGAATCTAAGAATTAATGAGACAATTGAGTCATATGGTTTCGATCAAAATATTGATGTACCTTGTGTATATAAGTACATCAAAGACAAGAAAGTGGTCTTCCTAGTTCTTAATGTAGATGATATTTTGCTTATTGGAAATCATATAGAAACATTATCTAATGTAAAAAATTGGCTAGCTGAGCAATTCCAAATGAAAGATTTGAGAGAAACAAGTTATGTGCTTTAGATCCAGATTATTCGAGATCGTAAGACTAGACTTTTGGTACTGTCTCAAGCATCTTATATTGATAAAGTGCTCATTCATTTTTTGATGCAAAACTCCAAGAAAGTACAGTTACCTTCTCGACATAGAGTTATCCTTTCCAAAAAGCAACATCCAAAGACACCTCAAGAGGAAGAGGATATGAGATGGGTTCCTTATGCATTTGCAGTTGGTAGCCTTATGTATGCCATGTTGTGTACTAAACCTGACATATGCTACGCAGTAAGGATATTCGGCCGTTTTCAATTAAATCCAGGATTAGATCACTGGATAGCAGTAAAACATATTCTCAAGTATCTTAGGAGAATAAGAAATTATATGCTAGTTTATTCAAGTCAGGACTTGATTCTTATTAGTTACACTGATTCTAATTTTCAATCAGGTAAAGATACTCAAAAGTCGACATTTGGGTCAACATTCACTTTTAGTAGTAGAGCCATTGTCTGGAGAAGTGTTAAATAATCCAGTACTGCAGATTCTACTATGAAAGCATAATACATAATAGCTTATGAAACAACTAAAGAAATAGTGTGGCTCAAAAAGTTCTTTACTGCTTTGGAAGTTGTTCTAAATATGGATAAGCCATTGACTATACTGCAACAACAATGGAATGGTGGTGAATTCAAAAGAACTAAGAAGTCACAAGAGACGAAAGCATATAGAGAGAAAGTATCATCTGATTAGAGAGATAGTACGTTGAGGAGACGCGACTATTATAAAGATAGCATCTGAAAATAACATTGATGTTCCTTTTACAAAGATGCTTCCAGCGAAGACTTTTGAGAGTCACTTGGAGGGTCCAGGATTGAGAGACATATCTCACATGCTTTAGGATAAGTGAGAGATTGTTAAGATTTGTGCCCTCAAAGCATGTATATTTTAGATATTTGCTGAATTAATAAATTAACATTTTTCTATTTGAATTTGTGCATAATTTTTATATCTTTAAATATTAGAAAATTCCTAGTTAATTTATGTGACCACAAATTTAGTATATAAGTGTTATATACATGAGGATTAAATTTATGGATAATAAACTAAATATAGTCTAATAATTAATTAAAATTTGGGATCTTTAATTAAAAACTATTAGTATGATTCATTAACATTGAGAATGTAATAGTCTTATTTGGACTATTGATGTGTTGACATCACAATAGAAGTATTTTATATAATTTGATTACATAGGACTGGATCGAACATGATTTAAATCTCACATAAATTCCGTTAACTGTTGAGAGTTCAAATAATGTCACTAAATGATCATATGTAGATCAATCTTAATCATGAGTAGTTATAAACTCCTATTTATAATATTATGTTTTTTAACATACTTGTTAAAGGTTTGTTTTTTAAATAGATTAAAATACTTATATCTTTAGAGCATGATGAGATAAATAGCTAAGAATGTAACTTACAGATATAGAATTCATTCCTTCCATCAAAAAGCTAGAAAGATGATTCCTCTATGTATTGATTTAGGACTTGAACAGTTTGAGTACTCAATTTATAATAAATTTATAAATTAATTGTTCATTAGAGATTCAATAGTACATAAGAATAAAGATGTAATTGGAGAGGTAAACGAAATATAACTTAGATCCAATTATGAGTTGTCTATGGAAGATTGAACTGCATGTAATGATTAAATCGATAAACTGCTCGTTATTTTCTGAGTAATTAATTTTGTAATTTTAAGAGCACAATTTTGGATTTTTAGTAAAGTAATACTGTGATTGATACATTAAACAAATTAATTAAAGAGTTTAATTAATTATTATAATTTATTGGATCTTGAATTGCAGATCTATAAGTCCCCAATTCCATCTCTTATAAGCACTATATTTGATATTACATTATTTCTATTACTAGTTTATCTATATATAATTAATAATTATTATTAATTAATTATTCAATTTTGAAATAATTAATTTAAATTTATGGAAAGATAAGTTTCCTAATTTGTTTAAACTTTGAATTTAGAAATATCTAATTATCAGATAATTAAATAAATAAATCTTGGGAAACTAACTGAATTTTTCTTATTTAAATGTATATATATATTAATTAATTTAAATATATAATTTTTACATTTAAAAACTTACGGTAAAGTTAAGGAAAAAAAGTTTTCGTAAACATATATATAAATATTAATTAATTTATTAAATAATTTAATAAATATATATAAATGTATATGGTGAAACTTTAGTAGAATACTTTAGGTATTATTTTCTACAGAACCGCATCCATAACTTAGAGAGAAAAAGAAGAGAGTCTTCATATTCTCTGTATAATAAATTCTTGTAATCTTATGTGTTGAGAATATTGCAATAGTCTAAAGTATAAATTTTAAGAAATTTTACGTAACACCCACACGTTCATCTAGTTGTGCTTGAAACTTGAATCGAAAGATTGTGATTTAGAAAACAAAAACAGTAGAATTCGCTGATCGGCTATAAGACATATTAAATTTACGCTCTTTGTATATTTCTATTTACTTTGAATTAATATTATATACTCGTATAATCAATTATTTAAAAAAAATTGAATATTTTTAAACCAATTTTAACTGCGAAAATTATTTTAAAACACACAGTTACGCCGCTACGATGACACGCCGCTATGATAATTCATGAATACATAAACCAATGAACATTAATAGTATATAAATTTGGGTACCCAAATCAATCTTAATATTCTTCGAACTTAAAAATAAAACAAAATGTATAGGTTTATGTCAATATATATATATGGGCACCAATCCAGTAGGTATTTTTTTTTTTAACCTATGCATAGGTATCAATTTGGCCAATAAAAATTTAGCATGCACATTTTTTTATTGTAAAAAGTAAGAGAGAGAAAGAACATTAATAATGCACGTCTTTTCATACACTTCATTATAGCCATTGGATCACCATCTAATGGTGATCCAACGGCTAAAAAAAAATACCTACTCATAGGTAAAGAAAAAAAATACCTATTGGATTGGTAACCATATATATATATATATGGTTGCCAATCCAATAGGTATTTTTTTTCTTTACCTATGGGTAGGTATTTTTTTTTTAGCCATTGGATCACCATCTAATGGTGATCTAATGGCTATAATAAAGTGCATGAAAAGACGTGCATCATTAATGCTCTTTTTCTCTCTTACTTTTTATAATAAAAAAATATACATGCTAAATTTTCATTGGCCAAATTGATACCTACCCATAGGTAAAAAAAAAAAAAAATACCTACTGGATTGGTGCCATATATATATATATATATATATATACACATATGGTTGCCAATCCAATAGGTTTTTTTTTTACCTATAGATAGGTATTTTTTTTAGCTGTTGGATCATCATTGATGGTGATTTGATAGTGATCCAATGGCTATAATGAAATATATGAAAAAATGTGCATCATTAATGCTCTTTCTCTCTCTTACTTTTTACAATAAAAAAAATGTGCATGCTAAATTTTCATTGGCGAAATTAATACTTATGTATAGATAAAAAAAAAAAAATTCTATTGGATTGGTATATATATATTTGGATTTTTAAAAGGAAATATAGAACGGCTATCCTTCATCTTTTTTAGTTTCTTCGAAGTTCGAAGATCATATGATTGTCAACTCACTTCAAACCTTTTCTAAATTAACGAAAGATACCATCAACAACATCGAAAGGGCACTTCGTAATTTCATATCCATGACAAGGCATAAGCATTTGTCTCTTCTTATTAAACGTTAAATTATCGCATCATTGACGACATCCACTATGGCCACGCTTAACCTACACATTAAACAAAAAGCCAATCAAATCTGATCAGAAAAGATTTTCACCATACTGCGACGTGGGCGACACGTGGCTCGCAGGGGTATAGCCTTGGACAATATGATTCCCACACCTTCCGTCATGTCAGTCATCTTCTCACTAGGCCTCTCCCAGTCAAAGCACTGGACCAACGACCCTAATGTGAGTCCAACGACCCTCATGGCCAGGCCCTCACCAGGGCAGCCCCTTCTCCCAGACCCAAACGGCAATGACCTGAAACCGTCTCTGGGCCCACCAATCTCCATAAACCTCTCGGGCCTGAACCCCTCGGGGTCCACCCAAACTTTTGGGTCATTCTGGATGCCCCACGCATTAATCAGCAGCATAGTGCCACGTGGAACTCGATAACCCCCGACCCAACAGTCCTCGGACGACTCGTGAGGTAACAGAGTCGGAACCGGCGGGTACTTGCGCAGCGTTTCAGTTATTACGCTTTGGAGGTAAGGCAGTTGGGGCAGATCCGACTCGTCAACCAGACGCGTGTTCCCCACGCGCTCGTCGATTTCGGCTTGGGCCTTTCTGAGGACCTCGGGATGGTTCAGCAAGAGAGACAGTGCCCACTCCATTGTGTTGACCGTCGTTTCTGTTCCCGCCAGTAATTGAACCTGCATCCAAATTAATCACCCAATTTGAAGCATAGTTCACATTTTAATTAATTATAAAATTATAAAAGGGGAAAAGGAACTCAAAAATAAAAACACGAAGTCTAATTACAAGCATGAGGCTTCTGATAATTTCGTCCGTGTAATACTCGGGCTCTGCTTGCTGCAACGACAACAAAACCTCGATCAACGTTTTCCGATCCCCTTCTTTTGAACTCGAACGACAATTGGGGTCAATCTCCATCTTTCGTTTGTGTTGTTCGATCAAACTCTGGATAAACCCGTCTCTCTTTCTCTGAACCTCCGCCATGTCTCGCTCCAAGGCTCTGCTTCCGCCCATGAACCGTATAAACGGCAAAAAATCGGCCAAATTGAACTTCCTCCCGATCCGAGTGATCTCCGCCTGGAACTCAAGGAACCGCTTCACCTCCTCCAAATCGGCCGCGTCGTTGTCGTAGTACCGCTTCCCGGCGATCATCCTCATCATGATGTTGAGCGTCAGCTTCACGAACGTCGTCTTGGCGTCGAACACCCGAAAGTCGTCGAGTCGCTTCTCTTCGTCCGCCGCCAGTCGCTTGATCAGCAGCCTCACCTCGTCGCGGCGGATGTCGGAGAGCGCGTGGAGGCGGTGGGTGGAGAGGAGCTCGAGGGACGAGATCCGCCTGAGGTTGCGCCAGTGGTCGCCGTAGGAGGCCCAGACGAGGGAGGTGTTGTTGTAGCCGAGAATCCTCCCGACCGACGTGCGAGGGCGGTTGGCGAAGCTGATGTCGTTCTTGGTGAGGCATTCCTCGGCGGTGGAGGGGGACGAGACGATGACGACTGGACGAGAGCCGAGTTGGAGGAAGAGGATCGGGCCGTAGCGGTCCGAAAGTCTAGCGAAAGTTCGCTGGAGAGGTGTCTTGAGGAGGTAGAGGTGGCCGAGTACCGGGAGGGAAAGAAGAGGGGTCGGTGGAATGTTTTGGATTCTGTGGAGGAAGTGACTTGTCAGTACATATAGAGCTAAAAATACTGGAATATACAATAGCAACGACTCCATGGATATAGTTGATGATGATGATGACGATGATGCTTGTAAATACTAAAAATGTAACGAAAATGGTACTATGGATTATAGAGAGGCATGAAATTTACACAAAGTAGGAAATTTGGAGCCGAATAACTTTTTCAATTGAACTTTTTTAAAAGTTTTTTATAAAAAAATTACGTTCGTGAAAGAAAGGGAATCACTGAGAATTATTTATTGTTGTTGTTGTTATTATTGTTACTATTATTATTTTGGGATAAACATTATGGAAACTTGTTACAGTTGCACTTGACTTTATTGGGATACAGACAAACAGTACAAGCTCAATTGGACGGGAGATGGAGCTCGTTACGGCATAAGCTCTATTTCCCTTTATTTTTATGTATTAAATATTCATTTTGCGCAAAGAGCGGTGATCATAAAAACATAAATGAACATTTTTGCTATAAATTACTGGCCTACGTTAGTGTTGGTGACGTAAACAATGATGTAAATAAACCTGCCACGATTCGCCTACATATCGCCGTTACAACAATATGTCTAGAATATAAAAATATCATTACCAAGAAAAATATGAATAGTGGATTGGACTGCCAGAGATTATGCTCTAGGTTTGAACAAACTAGAGCATAATTTAAGTATATTTTTGGTAAGGTAGGAATAAAATTTGAATGGTTTTTGACTTTGACTTCGAAAACAGGGCGTTATAGACTTTTGTTTTAAAACTAGTGCCGTAGAGCACTTGCCCCGTTAGTGGGAACAAGAAAACCCAAATAAAAAAAATGAAGTTTATAAATTTTTAACTGCTCCTAGTAATACACAAAATTGCATATCTAACATATATTATAATATTTCACATAAATATAAATTAAAAAAAGTCCCCACTCAACTGCCTCTGTACGTGTTTACGCCGATATTATTGTGAAGGATAAAGATAAAACCTAAAGCCAAAAAAGAAAATACAAAAATTAAGTAGAACAAGCATGTCTACCAAATTGGTAGGTGCCAAAACCAAAGAAACTCTGCACTTTTCTCTATATATGTTAGTTATGCCAACATCTTTTGAGTATTATGGAACTTTGTTTATTACATCATTTTGTTTTATGAAAAGAGAAATAATAATCTATGAAAATTAAAAAAAAATACTAACAACGTTCTTGTTTATACTATTATTATTATTTGATGGGTAAATTCAAACAATGAATCAATAATCTGGTTACAGAAATATAATTTTAATATATTATTATCCTATATATGACATGAGACATAATGTAAAAGAATGGTGCTAGCATTACTATGTGTCTCATTCATATATACGGCAGAACACGTGTATGAACACTGGTATAAACATGCTTTAAGTTTTGAGCCAATTGTATTTGTCCTTTTGAAAAAATAAATAAAAGAAAAAAAAATGAAAGAAGAATGAGGGAAAAAAAAAAGGCACACTTGTTGTTTTCTCTGAAAGTTTAAGAAAGGGCAAAAAAAAAACCTTTTAAAGAAAAATGAAAGAGCAAAAACAAAAAGCAAAAATCAAAATGAAAAAAGTGAATAAATTAATATAAAAGTGGCAAGCAAAAGATATGTGAAATGAACTATGAAATACAAAAAAACAAATAAAAAATCAGAAAAATAAAACAAAATCAACTCAAGCAAGTAGGTAAAACTCCAACACGCACTCGAATACGTTGTTTCTATACGAAAAGACAAAATTCAAGAATTACCAAATTAGCCTTAGTTTATTGAAATTCAAAACTAAAAGAAAACGGATAAAAGGAAAGAAAAAAAATTGAAGTATAGCTACTTATTGAGGCTTATTAATATATATATATATATATATATAAATATATATATGTATAGAAATATAAAGTATCTTTAAGCACAAAAAAAAGGAAGTATAAAGGGTTTTCTTTTTTTGCAATTTAAATTCTGGATTTTAGTTTCTTCTATATTTTGAAATTGAAATGATTTGTTCCATCTATTTATGTTTTGACAAATTTATATCCCAAAAAATTGTGAATTCAGACCCAAATATGTTATACAGTTAAAACATTTACAAAAATATCGTTTAAACTAACATAAATGAGACAAGATATGAATTCATACCCAAGTATATTATACAGTTAAAACATTTACAAAAAATATCGTTTAAACTAACATAAATGAGACAAGATATGAACAAAGGGTACAAATTTTTGGAATTTCAAAATATAGAGGCTTTTTTTTTGTAGAAACTAAAACTTAAGGTTTAAATTGCATAAATGCCAAAGATGAGGCTTTTTTTTTTTCTTTTTGCTGTTAACTCAATATAGAAAGAAAGAAGTTAATAAAAACACATTTATTTGACTTATACATTGCATAATAAGTGTGTAAAATGAACTTTCTCCTGTACTCTTTTGTCTCAAAATTTGATGTGTAGATTTTGTTATCTAGTTCAATATTTTAATTATATTATAAATTACACAATTTTTCTTAGTGAAATATTAGAATCCCAGTGAGAATTAAAACATCTATATTTCGGAGATTAAGCAAAGATAATCTATCCATAATTTTTGTTAATAATATTTATGCATAATTATAAATAATCTAACAAATCATACGTGTAACAAAAATTCTTGGACTACATTGCCATCAATACCACCTAAAACTTTATGAATCATATCAACAATTTGTTAGAAAAATAGATGTGCTACACTATTTTGATTAGTTATTTTGAGACAAACTTATGAATGAGACCCACTATATACTAGTAAGAGGTCATTGTTGATATGTATTCTCCTCCGCGAGTACATAAAATTCAAGTATTGAAAAAAAGGACGTGTTACACTATTTTGATTAGTCATTTTGAGACAAACTTATGAGTGAGACTCGCTACTTATTAGTCAGAGGTCATTGTTGATATGTATTTCTCTCTATAAGTACATAAAATTCAAGTATTTACTTACTCAAAATGGTAATAGGATGAATAAGAAAATTCAATTATTTACTTATTCAAAATGATAATAGGGTGAATAAGAAATTGTCACTCAAAATGAGCTAAGTGAGAAAGAAAAATAGAGATATTTTGTTAAAATCCCTCATGAAAAAGAAACATAAATCAAGAAGTGTTTATGATATACTCTATTTTTTATAGAGTTAATTATACTTTTTATTCATTAAAAATGTTTGTTTTTGAGTAATTATAGTCTAGATTTTATATAATTTTAGTTATTTTATTTAGATTAGGTTTTAATTTAATTTTACTTTGTTTTAGTTATTTTATTTAGGTATTTAATTTAATTAGGATAGGATAATTTGATTTAGAATTAATTTATTTTTAAAAATTTGTTTTATTAGGATAAAGAAAAGAAAAGGAAAAAGAAAAAAGAAATCTGGATTAAAACTTGGCCGTTGGATCAGTCAGATTAACGGGCTGGATTAGAGTGTAGCTCACTCGCAGTGGCTGAGCGTAGAGGAGCCAACTCCGGGGCAGATGGGGCCCAATCGGAAGAAAAGCAGGTGGACGATCTGGTACAGCACAATACTTGCGCAACCATTTCTTTTCACCAACCCAATTCAGCCACATCATTTTCTTAAAGTCAACTTATTGAACAACAAATCAACTCCTAGATTCGTGCTAAGTCTACCTTTTTCGGTCACACGGGATTATACGCCTATCACTACATTTTGAATAAGAAACCTGGGATGAAGAGAGAGAAAGAGAGAGTAAAGACAAATAACTAGAATGAAGGATAAGAACACGTGAACGAGTGAGAAACATTCTTTTTTTAGCCATAAAAGGACTATTAACAGAGGAAAAAATGCATAATTTTAGAGAGACAAAGTAGTGAAGGAGAAATTGTTCAATCACATTTTCAGTTTAAGAATTTTATTTTATATTTAATATTTTTGTTAGTTTAGATATATTATAGATTTTTTTAAGGGTTACGATGCAGTCTAATTATAATGTTTTTCATGAATTATTTTTCCTAATTGAGTTCTTAATTTTGTTCTTAATGTTTCTAATTAATTGACCACTAAATAAATGATTTGTTAATTATAATGAAACCAGAAGGAGATTTATGTGTTTAGTTTGTTGAATTGAAAAAAATTGTCTATAAAATAAGAATATATTTACATAATTTGTATAGTTGCTATATGAGTTTCCATAAATCTTAATGAATTCTTAATTAGTTTAATTCACATAAGAATATAGTAAATTGGCAATTAAAGGTATTTTTGCTTGAACTCGAGAGAGAATAGTGAATAAATTAAGGAATCTCAACTATCAACTAAGGGAATAATTTTAGACTAATGAGATAAAAAATTTAGAGTGGATTAGTTATGGTGAAATTAGACACCTTAAGTCTATTTCAATTTATTTAAACCTCATTTAATTTTTGTTCTACGGTCTTCATAGGATGATACTAGATACTCATACTTTATTATTTGTTACAATAGCATACACTTGTATTCATTATTTTCACAATAATTTATATAGAATTGTCTAACTTTTAGTTAGTAACTTAATAAGTTGAGAGGCTCTCTTTCTTACGCGATGCAAATCACAGACTAAATAGCATATGCTTGTGTGTACCCTCATGTCCTGCAGGCACTATGTTGGACCAAAAGTCCACTCCAAATTAAGCCTCGTTTTACCCCTTGAAATATATTCTTTTTACTGTCTCAAGGCCTAAATAAGATTCTGAAACAATTTTTGTAACTCTAGAAATAATTTTGTAACTCCAGAAATTGAATTGGCATTATGTAAATTAATGGTCATAAACGTTTTTAAAAGTCAAAATGTTTGGTAATTATTTGGAAAAATTGCCAAAATGTCTTTGGCCTTATAGATAGATTTTATAGCAGAATTCTCTTTGGAGCTTATAAAAGGAGGGCTCTTTGTCTCATTTCAATATACCAAAAATATTTTTCAACTTATGTCTTTCTTCTATATTCTCTATGTGGCAGTTAAGAAATATTAGGTAGTAGTTAGAGAGTTTTGAGTTTTTTCTTTTCGATGTGGTTGAGCTCCTTTGAGTTCTGGTAATAGAGTTTGGGCATGCTCAATTCATTGAGAGTAGTAAGTTGATGCGATATTGCTATTCGTGAACCATTTTATTTTGAAAAACATACACTATTAGCATTCTTCTAAATACCTCAGTGAGGAGACGTAACTATTTTAAAAAAATTGTGTGCAACACAAAACTCGATCTGGCTTCCTTAAATTATTTTATTATTTTGATTATTACTATCATATTTAATATTGTAATAATAAATTAATTGTAATTTATTTTGCTACATTATTTGATTTATTGTTTGGATAATTTTTATTATCCTAATTGTAGTTAAATAATCAAGATTTATTTTTACATCATATATATAATCAAATTATCTTAGATTTCTCTTTGTTTAATTTTACAAGAATATTCGTATTATTAATATAATATTGTTATATTCTTTATTTCTAGATTTATTATTACTTGTAATAATTTTTTTGTAATAATTTTTCTTGCACGATTAACTCCATCTACCGACTAGACTCCACTTAGAGATTACTGAAACGAGTGCTCATGGTTCATAACACTCAAAAACAGATAACGTGCACCTCAATTGTACAAATGAACTGATAGATGCCACAATATCCGTATAAGTGATAAGACTATACTTAGAAAAAGTGTCCATAAAATAACTAAATCAATGTAAAGTTATATACTGAATCAAAAGCATAAAATTACCACATCAAAAGTTGCTTCAAAAGACCAAAGTCTAGAAATGCATTAATCTCATAATTAGTTCGGTAGCTTCAGTCAAGTTCAAAGAGCATTATTATTACTTGAATTTGTGGTCAGTGCAACTTTTCGCTAAATTTGTATACAGATTTTTAGGACTAACTAAATATAAAACAAATATGAGAAAAGTAAGCCCTCGGGGGCCTTTTAAAAAAAAATTAGAAAAATACGTCAGTTTTTTTTTTTTATATTAGGTACCGCATTTTAAAGAAAAATATTATTTTTTAAAATAATAATTAGTAAATAATTTTTGAACACCAGTAACTAGTAACTAAAAGTATTTATAAATGATAATTAATAATAAATACTTAGTAATTATTATAAAAATTATATTTTTCTAATTTTTTTTAAAAAAATAATTTTTTTTTTTAAAAAAAGTAGTACGAGAATTAAAAAGAAAATCTGATTCATTGTATTTTTGTAATTTTTTTTTTGTTTTTATTGATAAAAGTATTAGAACCCCAACACACAAATAAGAAAGTACAAATAAAGGAAAGTTTCAAAAAACAAAAAGTCTTGCAAAAAAGAAAATATTAAGCCCATTGGGATTTCATTAAATCAAGACAGATGAGAAAACAATGTATAGCTCAGAAGAAAAAGGATTTATACCAATTGTCTTGGTCGAATGAAGAAAGATGAGAATTCTATTATTATTATAGCTCATAGGACCTCCCAAATGAAACATCTCATTATAAACCAATTTAGAAATAGGAATAGACTATGAATGGGATTAAGGAGTATGCTACAGTGTTGAATCTGATTGAAGCATTTCACAAATAGATAGAATTTGTAGAAGTAAAACTTATAACAAGTGCTTTCCGAAATTTTTAACTACGAGCTCTTTCACTTGCTACTCACATTGTTAAATCAACATCAGGATGTATATTTAATGGCAATAAAAATAAAAATAAAAATAAAACCCTTCGATTTTGATTCTTGGTTGTTTAAATCAAGGCTAATTTATTCATGAAGAAACTCTAGAGAACCAAAATCTCTTTGTGCTTTAGTGGTGACTAAATTAGAGTTTTGCCTAGGAATTTCAGTGAAACCTAAAATAATACTTCAATATATAGATGAAAAAATTATATGATTTTGTTCATTTGAAGAAGCTCGTTTCATTAATGGCGGTGCTGGTAGCCGTTTGTTTGGATTTGGAGACACAAAGTGATCCATATGCAAATTTCTTCTAGTCTAGCTTGATGAGAAATTTCGACTATAAGTAGATCACTAAAAATAAGGTTCTGTAGATGATCTGCATTTATGGATAGTGAGATTACTCAGTAGTCACATAGCTGCAGACAAAAGCTGAGGGAGAGAATAAGGTTGTTTATGATGAGCTTATCTCTAGGCGTCAATTGCTGCCCTAGTTGTTAGAAAATGGGCCATTTATTGGAAATGGTAATTTGGGCTTAACTGGGCTTGAGAGCTCATATGTGTAGTAAAACCCAAAATTAAAATTATAATCCCATTTTTATTAGTCAATTTGGAGCATGAATTAGAGCAGGATCCACTTTGTAAAAGTGCAAGGTCTTGGCATAATCTTATTCTACTCTATGAGTACTCTATGAGTAGATTAAATTGATATATCATGTATCTAAATTGGAGCTTGGGTGAATAAGAAATTAATGCTCAAAATATGTTTGTTGGTATTAAAAAATAGAGGAAGAAAGATAGAAAAACTTATCCCATATTGGTTGAGAAGCTTTCAAACTTGTGCTTTATATAGAGTTGCATTTTTCATGGGTGTAACTATGTGTAGCCAAGATGCTCTTTCAGACGCGCGTATAGGGGGTTGCAAATCTTAAATCTTGGACTCCTGTAAAGCTTCCATTTTGCTGCTTCTAGAAGAATTTTTGAAACTGATGGCATTGAAAGACTTGGCTATTAGCTCAAAAAACTACAAACTCTTCTATTTTGCTGCTTCTAGAAGGACTTTTGAAACTGATGGTATTGAAAGACTTGGCTATTAGCTCAAAAAACTACAAACTCTTCCATTTTGCTGCTTCTAGAAGGACTTTTGAAACTAATGGTATTGAAAGACTTGGCTATTAGTTCAAAAAACTACAAACTGCTATTTTAATTGAATAGAATACGTTCAATTTTTGGCCAGCAGAGGATGGAAGAGTAACAACCAAGTTATTAGTATTATGGAGCATTAGTACTGGTTTTGTAACCTCTCTTTTTACCAGCTATATAAGCAGACCTTCTCCATCTCTTTTCAACACATTCAAAAGTTCACAGCTTCGTATTCCCTTCAATGTTCTCCCTACCAGCTTCCTTTCTTTTATGTCTTAGCATTTAGTTTCTAGTTCTGGTTAGTTTCTCTAATAATCTAGTTCTAGAAATCCTTGAGTGAGAAGAGTTTACAAGTTAAGTTTCCAGTTCGTAAGAGTACATGTGTTAGTGCTTTACTTGCTGCTTTTAGTCATTATATCCTGGGAAACTGACGCTTGCTAAAGTCCTCAAGTATTCTGGTAGAGAGAGCGAATCAGTTTTGAGGACACTGTGACCTACACAGACCTCGGAGGTAACTAGTGTTTCCGAAGTGCTACTAAGATTTTACTAAAGATTGGAGCAAACTTTTGGTAACTTTATATATTTGTCTTAAAGTTTATTATAAAGTTTGCTGTATACATTTGTAACCTTAAAAATTGCATGTTAATTATTTCTTACAATCTTAAAACTGAGACATTGCTTTATTTAAGGTTTTTATTAGGTTGCATGTTAGAATTTATTTGTTAAATTCTTTATGCTCATATTTGCAATATATATAATTCTAGTTGTTTGAATATATATATTGTTCCCCTGCTTTATTATTATTATCATTCTTAGTGTGGAATTCTTGTGGAGAAGAATTTGTATTCTGTCTAAGGAGGTCGGGTTTGAAGAGGAAGTATTTGTGACCCCTCCACGTCTTTCCTGGGAATTTCTTTGAAATTCTGTCTAGGAGGCGGAATTTTAAGTGGGACCTATTTGTGAACCCTCCGGCCTTTCCTAGGAACTAATTTGTACTGAAATTAATAATCTTTGATTGATTAATTTTAGAGATGGCTAACAACAATATTGATATTGTCAATGCCGAGAACATGATTAGTTCTCAATAGCCTACTGTGGTATTTGTAGTGCTAGTGCCTGTCCCTACTGTGGCTCGAGTGCCAAATCCTCTTGTGACTCTAATGGTTCCAGCAATGCACCATGGAGAGAAGCCTGAGAAGTTCAATGGGTTGAACTTCAAAATGTCGCAACAAAAAATGCTATTTTATCTGACCACATTGAACCTTACGAAGTTCTTAACTGAAGAAGCTCCAAAAGTCAGAGAAAATGAGCAAGATTTCCAAGTTCTTGCTATGGAGGATGCTTGGAAACAATCTGACTACCTATGCTGAAACTATGTAATGAATGGTTTGACCGATTCATTATATAGTGTATATCGTAATAAGAAAACGGCAAAGGAACTGTAGAAGTCACTAGACCATAAATATACCAACTGAGGATGCTGGTTCCAAGAAATTTGTGGTGGATTGCTTCCTCGATTATAAAATGATCGACTCAAAAACTGTAATCAGTCAAGTTCAGGAGTTTCAATTGATTCTCCATGAGATTCAGGCAGAAGGGATGGCCCTTTTGTGAACCCTTCCAAGTAGCTACTATTATTGAGAAGCTATCCCCTTCATGGAAGGATTTCAAGAGCTACCTGAAATACAAGCGAAAGGCCATGAGCCTTGAAGATCTTGTTATAAGGCTCCGCATTGAAGAAGACAACAGACGTACTGAAAAGACAGGAGCCTCGACTAGTACATCTGGGACAAAGGCAAATGTTGTGGAGCATGATAAAAGCTCCAAGGCTAAGAAGAAGAAAGGATCCAAGCTAGGACCTAAAGGTGGAGTGGGTAAGAAGCAAAAATTTCAAGGAAAATGCTTTAACTATGACAAGATGGGTCACATGGCTTCAGATTGCCGACTTCCAAAAAAGAAGAAGAATGAAGCCAATGTGGTAGATGGCATCACAAAAAATGTAGAAGACATAAGTCTGTCTACAGTCATTTCTGAAGTCAACCTTGTTGGGTCCAATCTAAGGGAATGGTGGATTGACACTGGAGCTTCAAGACATGTTTGTTCTGATAAGGGTCTGTTCACAACCTTTGAACTGGTAGGGAATGGGGAGAAGCTCTTCATGGGTAATTCAGCCACCTCTAAAGTATAAGGTCTGGGCAAAGTGTTGCTAAAGATGACCTCTGGGAAGGAATTGACTCTAAACAACGTGATGTACGTACCAGATATCTGTAAGAACCTTGTGTCTGGTTCACTTCTGAATAAGCACGTATTCTGCATGGTGTTTGAGTCAGATAAATTTGTATTGACCAAAAATTGTCTTTTTGTGGGAAAGAGATATAAATGTGGGGGTATGTTCAAACTAAATGTAATGACTGTAAAGCTCAATATCAATAAAGCTAGTTCTTCTGCTTATTTGATTAAGTCTTCTACTTTATGGCATGGTAGACTAGGACATGTTAATTATGATACTATATGTAGATTAATTAACTTAAATCATATTCCTGATTTCCAAATTGATACAAAACATAAGTGTCAAACTTTTGTTGAGACAAAATTGACAAGGTCATCTTTTTAAATTATTGAAAGAAATACTGAACCCCTTGATTTAATTCATAGTAACATTTGTGATTTAAAATTTGTACAAATAAGGGGAGGCAATAAGTATTTTATTACTTTTGTTGATAATAGCACAAAATATTGTTATGTGTATTTGCTAAAATCCAAGGATGAAGCAATAGAGAAGTTTATTCTCTATAAGAATGAGGTCAAAAATCAACTTAATAAGAAGATTAAGATGATTAGAAGCGACCGTAGTGGAGAATATGAATCACCTTTTGGTGAATTCTTTGCATAATACAGAATAATACATGAAATCACTCCGTCTTATTCGCCTCAGTCAAATGGTGTTGCTGAGAGGAAAAATCGTACCTTGAAAGAGATGATGAATGCGTTGCTGTTAAGTTCTTGGTTACCTCAGAACATGTGGAGAGAAGCTGTTTTAACAGCAAATTACCTTTTAAATAAGGTACCCCGTAAGAAAGAAGAAAAGACACCTTATGAATTGTGGAAAAGTAAAAAGGCTTCCTACAAATACTTGCGAGTATGGGGATGTCTTGCTAAGGTATTGGTACCTGCACTTAAAAAGGTGAAAATAGGACCAAAGATAGTAGATTGCATTATCATTGATTATGCACATAATAGTAATGCTTATCAGTTTCTTGTATATGAGTCACAAATCCCAGACATACACAAGAACACAATAGGAATCGAGAAATGCATTATTCTTTGAACATGAATTTCCGTATAAATCTAAGAAAATAACTGGTACATCTAAACGAACTTATGAGGCTATCACTAAGGATAGTCAGGACCAAGAACAAGTCATTAAAGATAAGCCTAGACACAGTAAAAGAGTGAAAACTGAAAAATCTTTTGGTCCGAATTTTTTAGTTTACAAGTTGAAAAGTGAACCTCAAAGCTTCCAAGAAGCTGTAAGCTCTGTTGAGGGACCTTTGTGGAAAGAGGCCATTAAGAGTGAGATTGATTCCATCTTGCAAAACCATACGTAGGAACTAGTGGATCTTCCTCCAGGATGTAAGCCACTTGGTTTAAAGTAGATTTTTAAAAGGAAAATGAAAGTAGATGGAACAATTAACAAATATAAGGCTAGATTGGTTATCAAAGGTTATAGGCGAAAAGAATGCCTAGATTACTTTGATACTTATTTTTCTGTGACAAGAATAAATTCTATATGGATGATACTTGCGATTACCGCTCTATGAAATCTTGAAGTACACCAAATGGATGTAAAAACAGCCTTTCTTAATGGAGATCTAGATGAAGAAATCTATATGGAACAACCTGAAGGTTTTGTTGC
>JXTB01000197.1:153883-197056 GCA_002914805.1 Parasponia andersonii | reverse complement strand
AAAACAAACTATTATAGCCCGATCTACGATGGAATCTGAGTTTATAGCTCTAGATAAATATGGTGAAAAGGGTGAATGGTTACGCCATTTATTAGAAGATATTCCAAATTGGCCTAAGCCTGTGCCGCCAATATCTATACATTGCGATAGTCAATCGGCTATTGGAAGGGCACAGAGTACCATGTATAATGGTAAGTCTAGACATATACATCGTAGACATAATACCATTAGACAACTACTCTCAACGGGAGTTAAATCTATAGACTATGTGAAGTCTAAGGATAACTTAGCAGATCCACTAACCAAAGGGTTGAACAGAGAGTTAGTTGACAAATCATCAAGAGGAATGGGACTAAAGCCCATGAAGTAAAAGTCTATATAATAGAAACCCAACCTAGTTGACTGGAGATCCCAAGATCTAGGTTCAAAGGGACAACCTAATTGTAAAGACTTAGTTGGATCATTGTGAGGGTTATTCTCCTATGAGGGTATTACCCTCATGTCCATTCCTGTGATGAAAAGCAGTGATTCCTGTAGGGAATAGGATAATCAAAGGCTTTTAATGATTCTTATGTGTCGGGAAACCGAACGGAGTAATGCGGGTTACTCATAACTTAGAAATCGCCTATGTGAGAGAGAAGTGGAGCCGCTTTAAAGGGGAATTATGAGGGCTTAATTCCTTAGGAACTCTTGCACAACCAGGCAGAAATGTTCAAGGCCAAAATGAACATAACCATAAGACTGGAAATATTAAGAAAGATCATGTGTGAAGTATATTATCATTTATATGAACGACAAATAGTTCAAGGACTTATGGTCTACTGATTTGTTAGTAAAGTAAATATACTTTTATAAGAGAAGGTTCAAAGGATAACACCTACCTATCCTATGCAGGTTTCGATTGTTGAACTCTATCACTAAGTCTAGAGTCTGCAGAGTCTCCTTATTAATTTTCATCCATGTGGGGGATTGTTAGAAAATGGGCCATTTATTGGAAATGGTAATTTGGGCTTAAGTGGGCTTGAGAGCTCATATGTGTAATAAAGCCCAAAATTAAAGTTGTAATCCCATTTTCATTAGCCAATTTGGAGCATGAATTAGAGCAGGACCCACTTTGCGAAAGTGCAAGGTCTTGGCATAATCTTATTCTACTATATGAGTAGATTAAATTGATATATCATATATCTAAATTGGAGCTTGGGTAAATGAGAAATTAATGCTCAAAGTATGCTTGTTGGTATTGGAAAATAGAGGAAGAAAGATAGAAAAGCTTGTCCCACATTGATTGGGAAGCTTTCAACTTGTGCTTTATATAGAGCTGTATTTTTCATAGGTGTAACTATGTGTAGCCAAGATGCTCTCTTAGGCGTGCGTAGAGGAGTGCAAATCTTCGAGCTTGGGTCGGAATTTGCATGGACTTGTGTGTGCCTATACTTGCGGATACGAATGTCGGTCCGAAATCTTGGACTCCTGTAAAGCCAAACTTTTGCTGCTTCTAGAAGAACGTTTGAAACTGATGGCATTGAAAGACTTGGCTGTTAGCTCAAAAAACTGCTATTTTATTTGTATAGAATACGTTCAATTTATGGCCAGCAGAGAATGGAAGAGTAACAGCCAAGTTATTGGCATTATGGAGCATTAGTGCTAGTTTTGTAACCTCTCCTTTTACCAGCTATATAAGCAGACCTTCTTCACCTCTTTTCAACACATTCAAAGGGTCACAACTTTGTTTTCCCTTCAATGTTCTCCCTACCAGCTTCCTTTCTTTTGTGTCTTAACATTTAGTTTCTAATTCTGGTTAGTTTCTCTGATAATCTAGTTCTAGAAATCCTTGAGTAAGGAGTTTACAAGTTAAATTTCCAGTTCGTAAGAGTACAAGTGTTAGTGCTTCACCTGCTGCTTTTAGTCATTGTATCTTAGGAAACTGACGCTTGCTAAAGTCCTCAAGCATTCTAGTGGAGGAAGCGAATCAGTTTTAAGGATATTGTGACCTACACTGGCCTCGACGGTAACTAATATTTCCGAAGTGCTACTAAGATTTTACTAAAGATTGGAGCACACTTTTGGTAACTTTATATATTTGTCTTAAAGTTTATTATAAAGTTTACTATATACGTTTGTAACCTTATAAATTGTATGTTAATTATTTCCTACACTAGTCACCATGGTTACAGAGAAGACGAGAAGAGAAGAAGAAGTGAGCAAGATTTTTCTTTCGTGATTTTCCCTTTCCACACAATATATTTTGAAAAATTAAAATCCAAGTTTCTTTCCTATTTTTCTTAATTATTTTTTCTATTCCATTTTCTTGGTTCCAAATGCAAACAAATGAAAATTCTTTCATTTTTTTTTTTCCTTTGAAGCTCTAAATCTGGGTTCTATATAGGGTCTAAAAGAGGGTACAATTTGTATTCCTCATTGTATAAAAAATAATAAACATATGGCCCAGTGCGAAGATGACACGCATAAATTGATAAATAATTCAAAAATTTTTTAATAAAAAAATAAAAAACATATGTTGTTATCTTTTGTCTGATGTTTGATCGGTAGAAACCTCATTGTAGAACCAATTTCTATTGCACCTTAAACCACAAGAAGCCAAGTACGTCACAAACATGAATTAGCATCTAAAATAGCATTATTCATCTCTTACGAACGCAACACGAAACCATTTTGAGTACTAATAATCAATTCACTACAAGAAATATTGTTTCTGCGAACGCAGTGAAAATAATGAGTGGATAAAAATATATTTTGTCGACCCATTATAGATTTATACAACGTTATAGGTGTCTTAAAAAAATTCAATTGTAATTGAATTTCTTGACTGAGTACACATGGAGAAGTATTTAATGTATAAAATTTTCTGATTTTTTTTATTATTTGCCGACGAATTTTTGACTCCCCTAAAATAATTCCCTGCGAAAAGTGAATTTTGGCCACATTTCTATGTTTAGATATAAATTCGAAATATATTTACCTATGCATTTTTTATTTTGTATCGGTAAAAGAATGCCCAAAAAATTTCCCTGGGAAAGATACATTTTGGGCGCATGTATTTGATTTTGGGGTAATTTGTGTTAGCGGTGGAGCATTAATTGCCAAGGCAAAGAGATTGATTTCTCTTGTAAAGTTTTCGTGTAAGGCCCGTGTATAGCTAATGTCCGTGTGCTTTGTAAAAAAAGACAATTAATGTCTTTGCTGACCGGCCAACGAGTAGATGTGCCAATGATGCACCATAAAAGGGTCTCTCCTTACTATTGTAATCATATCGGAAAGTGAAGGAAACTAAGTGTTAAGAAAAAGTGGGTAAATTTGTGAGATTTTAATTTTTGAGAATCGAGAGAAAAATACAACTTTTTCTGAGATGTATTTGGAGTTTCAGGTATGAGTTGAGAATATTAAGCATAAATACTTGTAAAAGTTTCTTTTCTCCCAATAGTGAAGATCTGTAGCTGCCTTCTAGATGTAGCCAAATTTTAGTGAACCACGATAATTTTGTGCATCTTGTGTTTATTTATTATGGTAATTATTTTTTATTTTATTACTTCCATTATTCTGTGTCAACTGGGGAGGTTATTCCTTAATAACTAGTATCAGAGCTAAGGTTCGATTTATTGAGACTAGGAGTGATAGCCGAAGGTGAAGAATCAGGTCTCGAAATTGACAAATTTGACAATACAGACTTCTTGTAATGGAGATTGTAGATTAATGATTATCTGCATAGTAAAAAGTTACATCAACCTCTGTTAGGGAAGAAATGATTTACTATTTTTAAAATTTTATTTCGAAAATACCATTGTAAAAAATATTATTTCAAAAAATACTATTGTTAAAATTATTTGGAAAATACCACTTTTACAATGGACAAGGACAAGAGAGATAAGGTATGTTCACTAATCTGTAATAAAAAGAAAGAGAATGAGAAAAGAATAATGGTAAGGAATCAAAAATTGAGTCATTCTTCTAAAATTTAACTAACTATATGAAGGATTTCCTAAAATAGTATGCTCCAAATAAATTAGTTAACACATTAATGAAAAAGGACATCACTTTTCTAATTTTCATTCATTTTCTGGTTTATTACGGATTAGTAAACATTATCTTAACGATGAGAAAAAATATTGAGAGGGATGATGATGAGAGTCTAAACATGTTTGAATTTTGATGTCAGCCTTTCGAAAAAAAAATTATTTAAAGGAAGTTTGAAGTAAGAAATTTATGTTTTCAAAATTATAAAAATTTTGTTTTCAAACTCAAAAGAAAAAACAAAAAACAAAAAACAAAATAGTTTGACCATATATTTTAATATATATATATATATATTTCTACTTCTTTTTTATTAAGAAAGCAAAAAATGTTTAGATAAGTGTTACCAAAAGCTCTTACTTTTTTCTTTGCATGACCCATTTGGGACTATTTTCACATTACGTTTTAACTTTTAAAAGCGGTACGAGGAAAAAAAAAAAAGGGGGGAGGGGGAGAACAGGTTTGGTAAATTACTACTCTAAAAATTATTGTATAACCACTATTTTAAGTAAAATTTGATAAGCAAGATAATGTTTATTTTTCAAAACTGATTCTGTTATCATATTATAAATTATCTAAAATAATATTTTACAGTTACATACAATCTATAATTTACTAAATACTATATAATATTTTTAAAACAATATAATAGTTTTGTAAATTAAATTTACTAAATACCTTGAGTTTTTCTTATAGCTCCTTCTTACTTATAACACAATTGTAACATTGTACAACAATCCCAAACTAGCCATCTAGAAAGCTTGCGAATTTTTACAAATCTATTATACCTTCTCTTTGTTGATGGGTTTTGACAATTGATGTTTTGATTCTTAATTTTATTTGTGAATTATGACTTTTGTTTATGATGAATTTCAACTGAAAAAAGTGTTCTCCATCAAAATAATGGAAAAATATCAGATTTCAATAAATTATTTCTAACTTACAATTTTTTTCAATTCAGGTAAGGTAAAGATAGAACAAGAATGGAACAATACCCATTAATTACTAATTTTTCTAGTGACCAAAAATTTACAGATATTAGAATACTCAACGTGATTTCCTCCTCAATCTCTGATTTGAAACAAATTGTTCCCATATTGAAAATAGAGGTATGCCAATAGTAAAACCTAGTTTGTTGCCATCGTTCAATATGTTGGCACGAGTCACTTTTGTTCGTTTGTTTTTGTTGAGTTTTCCCCTTTCCTTTGATCTATTGGAGGCGACTGTGATGGATGTTGTATCAACAAAAATACCACAGAAGAGTAGCTAAAAGATCGCTTGAGGAAGGGAAAAGAGATCTCAATAAGGGACCATTTGGTATGGCATAATTTTTAGGTGAGAATAAATATTTCAATACATTCCCATGCTTGATACCATTTTAACACTTAGTAAAATAATCACTTCGGGAATCAAATCCTCTTAAGTAGGGATCATCTTAAAGTTACTAAAATATGTGGATTTTAAATGACCTTTCATCTAAAACTCACCGTAAAAAATGAAATAAAAAAATACGACATCCTAAAAATCATAGCAAATTATTTTATTTTCTACTAACAAATTTTATTATTTTATTAATAATTTAATTTTTAATTATTTTTTAATTTTAATTTAAGCATATTCTCGTGCGCAACCAAACACAATTATTTAACATCTTAGAAATTATAGACAAGATTACTGTATGCAACCAAACATAACCATTCTAGATATTAGACAGTATGGAAGGATTTTTGGGATTTTTTTTTCCTTCTCTGTTTATCACATACTAGAAGTCCATTATAAAGTTTATGCACCTTACTTGATTGTTACCGTAGAGTTTGAATCCTGTGGTTGTAAAATGATCTACGGCATGAAAAAAAGGCTGTGTCCCTACACTAGCTGCTACCTAGGTGATACCATGCTCCCTTGATTTGAGTTATGGCTGTACAGCATGTACCGCACGATGTACTGGATTAATGGCACTTAATTAGCCTCGTAGTTTGACATTAACTACGAAGAGATCAATTGTTATAACCATGGTGTCCGCTGCCGAATACCGCGTGACGCAGTATTTTATTATTAATTTATTAGATTATTATAATTATATTTTAAGTGTAACATATGCGAGACTCATAATGTTACTCTAACTAACTAATAACATAAGCAAAGAAAAAAGCATATTATAGTAAGGATTTAATTTTCTTTTCAATTTTTTGAAGGCCTAATTTTTTTCATTTTCAATCAATTATTCTGTTTAATCTCATTATTTTCAATGTTAATTTATGCCTATTAGTTTGCAACTTCGAAATTATTAATGTTTTACACAACAGTTCTATCTTGCAGCTTATGAATAAAATATGATCTAATTCTCATTTTATATTAGTCGTCGTTTTCAGACTGGGATGGGCAGAAAAACAATTTACGGTATCATCGGTCGATGGAGATTCGAGAATTAATTTATTAATGCTTATTTAATTAATTATGATTTATCTAGAAATCATATGTACATGTTACAATAAAATGATGTAACATATAATATTTGACTCTTCATATGCAAAATGAGCTCCATATAAGCGTTTTAGTTATTAATTTAAATTAATATTTAAAGTATGTATATCTAAAATTTGAAAGGGTATTTTCATAAATTTTGTAGTTAAAATTCGTGTTTATTTCAAGTTAAGAGAGTATAAATTAAGGGTAGAATTATTGTCACCCCTCTTTTTACACGCATTTTTTTAAAATTTATTTTATTACCAAAATATCATGGAATAAAATTACGCTTATTACATAATTTTGTTTTAAAAATCCTTTACACACCTCTTTGAACAATTTTCCTTTTACAAAAATACCTTCAGTTACCTTTTTTTTCCGTGTAAAATTGCACTTTTTTTTCAGTTACCTTCAGCAATTTTTGACTTTCCAATGATAGATCTTAGGATTATTCCATCCACTTGGAAAAAAACGCTATGAGAAATATATGGTGAGTACTTATAAGAAATGACATTTTTTAAGGATTAATTTAAAAAATGACCCTTTTTTTACACCTATTTAATAAATAACCATTTATAATTTTATTTTGATAAATAGCAGCTTTTTAGTTGATTTATTTTTTATGAAGTAAATCAATTTTTGAAAAAGTGAATCAATTTTTGAAATAATAAATTAATTTTAAAAAATAAATCAATATATTTTGATATAGTAAATAAAGTAAATCAATTTTTTATAACGTAAATTAATTTTTTTTTATAAACAATAGATCAAATTTCAAAATATAAATCGATATATTTTGATAAAATAAATATGAAAAATGGTCATTTTTTAAAAATTATTTTCAAAATTTGGCCATTTTTTAATAGTATTTACAAGCGACCATTTTACAAATTATGATCTAAAATTTGATCATTTGGCTAAAAAGCCTATATATATATATTTGACTTCTTACAAATTTCCATTTATATATAGGGCTTCTTAAAAAATTCCAGTCTCAAAGGAACTTTTTAGCTAAATAGCCGAATTTTGGATCAAAGTTTGCAAAATAATTATTTTTCAAACATTATTATAAAGTGACTAAATTTTGAAAATTTTATATAAAAATAACCATTTTTCATATTTAGTATATCCAAATATAAAAATTTATTTTTTAAAAAATTGATTTACTTTACAAAAAATTGATTTATCTTATGAAAAGTAGATCAACTAAAAAACAGTCATATGTCAAAGTAAAATTATAAGCCGATAAGTATAAAAAGCAATCACTTTTTAAATTGATCTGAAAGAAAAAGATTATTTCTTATAAATATTCAATTGGAAAATTCTGGATTGGCTGAATTTTTGGAAAAATCCTGAATTGATTTAAAAAATACTTTTTAAAAAGTTTTTAGAAAAATAATATTTCGAATAAATCTTTAGAAAAATACCAGTTTTTCTTCAGAATTGGAAATTTTCAATTGTACTCGGGGTAACAAGTTATGTTATTTCGGGTAACCAACCTAGTTACTTAAGTTAACCGATCAAGTTACTTATAGTAAATTAATTAGTTACTTCAAGTGTCTCATTACTTAATAAAAATGGTGTTTTTCTAAATACTTTTAAAAGTAGTACTTTCCTAATTCCAATTCGAGTTTTTCAAAAAAATTTCAAAATCTGGGATATTTCTATTTTTTTTTATAAAAAGTTAACATAAAAATCCAAATTTCCTTTTATATATATATATATATATATGGCTGCAAAAATAATTGAATCAGGACAACTTCCATCCCATTGATCTTCACTCCTGATCTTACTATCATCATTATCTCATTTCTTTTAAATAAATCAAAATATACACCAACAAATTTTTCTAGTTCTTTTTTGTAATTAAGAACGATTAATCAACAACGACTAGTTCGCAATTAAAAGAATTACATATAGTATATACATACACTTGTGTAACCCATCAACATGCATTCAAGAAATTTCTTAGAAGAAAGAAATTGAGCTGATGATCCAGTAAAAGGCACAGTAGAAGAGAAAAACAAGAAGATAATGGGTGGGTAAAGATAGAATAAAAGGTCTAAGTGTCACAGCCCAAAATCCTAAGCCGTGACTTTTTAGTAATTTTGAGTGTAAATTAATATAAATAAAGAATTTTACAAAATTCGGAGAAAATCCAGTATTTGGATATTTCATTTTTATCCTTGACTCATTAGAAATTCTACAAAAAGGGAACACATCTTTAGTTTAATTTATTAAGAGAGATATACCAATTAAAATTTGATGAAACATAGTTAATTTGTACAAAAACTTGGTTTGATAAAAACTTTAGCGTTGATTAAAATGAAGTTCGTAAATCTTGAGTCGGAAAGTCCAAAAATTGGTTTATAGAATTAATCAAAATTCTAGGTACTTAAAACTTTAAAAATATGCTCCTTGAGAACTATAGGGTCCCATATATATACCAAATTCTTAAATGGTAGTAAATACATTCTCATACATTCACTTAGTAGACTCAATAGACTTGGCTAAATAGTTAGACATGGAGAAAGAGTGAGACAAAGAAAAGTACTAATCCAAGGAGGAATAGGACTACGAGCCTAAGCCAAGCGACTTGCCTAGCCATCGAGACAACTGACTCGAATAAGTGATCATTTGAAAGGGGGGAAAAGAGAAGGGATGAGCTTAAAAGCTCAGTAGGAAAACTGTTACCTCAATTAAAACTTTTTTAGTGATGGAAGGCCCTGCATGGTTAGTTTAATTCAAAATAACTTTGCAAAATCATATGTGCATATATTCATAAAAATATCTAAAATTGAGAGTCCATATGCACATAGATACATATAGAGGTATGGAAAACATAATATCTCAAAACTAATCAGACCACAAACATATGACACAAATCCACCCATACCCATGAGTTCACCACCTCTCATCAATGGAAATCAGGGTGTTGCCACTACGTGTGCCATACAGCCTGCCTGATACCTAGCCCATAATTAGAAGGGACACCCGTGTGTCGCCTGCCAAATCTAGAGGGACAATCGCATTGCCTACGCCTGCCAAATGGGGAGGTAATCAGAAGAAAAAACCCGCAAGGGTTCACAGATTCTGCGCTATCGGTAGGGCCACAATGCCATACTGTAAAAACCCTATGATACTAACCTGGGACTCATGTGTGATCCTATGACACGTGTACTATGAACTAATGTGTAAAAGTAGTCATACAGTGATTTAAGTTCAAATGATACTCTGGCTTTTAATAAAATAATTAATTAAATTTTGTAGAAAACTAGGCAGTATAATGACCATATTTTAACATATCCTAAAATAACCTGCACTTAGAAAAGTCCCAGAGTAATCCAATATATAAATCATACCATTCAATTCCATCACGGATATTTAAAAGTTCTAAAATCACATTTGTTCTCATATGTTGCAGAAAATAAGTTTTATTTAAAATGATGTAAAAGAGAGGTAACCGAATCCCTACCTCACTAGAACAGTGATACCACGCTATTGGATGCTCAAGGTGCCGTTGGACGATCACTCGGAAGGTCAGGAACTAATCCTATGCACTCGATCGTCTTCTTGCAAAAAAACTAACTTTTAGCCGGAGCTTCAATTCCACAAACGGACCTTTTTATTGAATTCCTAACACTCAAAATAGCTAGGTTAGACATATAACTTGTCCAATTCGGGTCCGGATCCTCACCGGACCGGTGGCACACAAAGTGAGGCAAAATCTCGACCGTCCGATCTCGATTTTTGTGCCGATCACCAAATAACATAATATATATATATATATCAAACTTCTCCATTTTTCGAGTACATTCCAAAAATGACAACAAAAACAAAATCTAACAGTTGGATCGAAAACTAAAATTCAAACTCAAAATACTCTAAAATGACACTTTCAATCCGGGTAAAATGGGATCGTTAAATATATACCTTGAGGTTCCTCTCAACGATACGAACCCAACGAGCCAAAGAACACAACTTGAAATGGTCGGAATTGTCGCCAATGACGAAAACTTCCAAACGGCCAAAAATGACGTTTTTCGGCAACGTGGCTCTCGGCGGTGACCGGGGGTTGGGCGGTGTGGCTTCCTGGCGACACTAGAGGAGCTTGCCAGCGACAGGCCTGGCCGGACGATGGGTGAGGTGGCGGCACGCTCTTTGGTCCACTTTTGGCTGAGAGAACGAGAGGGAGGTGAGAGAGTGAGTTATCAAGAGGGGGGACGAAGGGGAGAGAGAGTGATATATATGTATATATATAATCTGAATTTTTTTTCTGGTCAAATGAACATTTTGCTCTTTAAAAGAATAGGTTATTACACTAAGGGAGAGGGTAACGAAGAAAAAAAAACAATCAAATTAAGGGATAATTTAAGAATAATTAAAGGTATAGTAAGTAATAATAAAGGTGATTTTAGAAATAGTGTAGAAAAAGAAAGGAGTGGTAATAGAGCCCTATAAATAAATTACAAATTTAAATATGAAATGTTCAGAATAACCAAAATAATTGATAAACTCAACAAATAATCAAAATATAAAGTAAATCATCATGCTTACCAATGCGCCTACTGTATATCATGTATATCATAGATATACGTAAATTAAAAATGTTGTAAATTGTATAACAATTGGTTTGTAGTATGCACGCATTAATATATAAGCAAGATAATAAGACAAAAAATACCGTTTATTACCAGAAATTAAAATTGACCATGTAAAGATACAGTAAAAATGTAAACATATAACATACATATAGAATTAGTTACAATAAAAATCCATACATGAAATTTAACACAACACGCCAAACCGATTAATATGTCGCATCATATATGAGATAGAATGTTCGCCATGGTTGGACGTGGTCGGCAATTGACTTGTGATGAATGAGCTTTAGACAAGCTGAGTCCTAGCTTTTCCGCCATATCAATCTTCTGATCCTCAAGCATTTCCCACTCAAAACACTGAATCAACGACGCCAAAGTTAGTGCAATCATACGCACGGCTAAGCTCTCACCAGGGCAGCCCCTCCTCCCGGACCCAAAAGGTATCAATCTGAACCCCTCTCTCACTCCCTCGCCTTCTTTAAATCTCTCCGGATTAAATCTTGTTGGCTCATCCCATATCTTAGGGTCATGTTGAATGGCCCATAAGTTGACCAATAACATGGTGCCACGTGGTATACGAAAACCACTTACCATGCACTCCTCAGATGACTCGTGGGGTAGTAATGCCCCCACTGGGTACAATCTCAACGTCTCCTTTATGATACAATGAAGATATGGAAGCTTAGCCAAATCGGACTCTTCCACTAGGCGATCATGTCCTATATTATGGTCTAATTCATTACGTGCCTTTTCCAAAACTTGTGGATGATTCAGCATTAGGGACATCGCCCATTCCATTATTCCGGCAGAAGTATCTGTTCCCGCTGAAAATAAAGCCTGCGAAAACAAGTTCATTACATATATATTAGCTTCGTGTTTTAATTGTGCTTAAAGATAATCTCAAATAAGCCTTCATTTAATCCTTGTTTTATACCCGGGTTAGATAAAATAAAATATAGAAATAGGACGCTATAGTATTAATCACCAGCATGAGTCCTCTAATGATTTCATCAGTGTAGTACTCAGGGTCCGACTCTTGAAGGGATAGCAGAACTTCTATCATGTTTTTCTTGTGATCTTTAGGGAGAGAATTTTCACTGCCTGATATCATTCTGTTCTCTTCTATTAGACTCTGCATGAAGATATCTCTCTTTTTCTGCACCGCAATCAAACTCTTCTCGTACCTTCCACTCAAAACCGACTTAAACAACGGTAAGAAGTCACTGATATTGGTCGTTCCCCCTAACCGCAGCGTTTCACTCACGATCTCCCGAAACTTCGCGGCTTCTTCCACCTTTTCGACATTCTCGCCGTAGTAACGCTTGCCTGCGATCATCCTCATCATTATGTTAAGCATAAGCTCAAACAGCAGCGACTTCATTTCCACCGGCTGATCTCGATCAGCGCGTGCGAGACGGCGGATCAGCGAGTGAACCTCGTCGGCGCGTATGTGGGACAACGTTTGGAGGCGATGGGAGGAAAGAATTTCGAGGCTTGATATTCTCCGGAGGTTTCGCCAGTGGTCTCCGTACGAGGCCCAGACGAGGCTGGTGTAGTTGTATCCCAAGTGCTTGCCTGCTAGCAACTGAGGGCGGTTAGCGAAAACGACGTCGTTTTTACCTAAGCATTCCTCTGCTGCTGAAGGGGATGAGATGAGGAGAACGGGACGAGAGCCGAACCGGAGGAGAAGGACTGGACCATAGCGGTCTGATATCTTGGAGAGAGCTCGATGGACTAGGGGTTTCTTTATGATAAGGTAGAGATGGCCAATAATTGGGAGGACCGGAAAAGGGCTTGGTGGGAGATTTCTTATCTTGCCAAGGAAGTGGTTTGTGAAAGCATAGAGTGCTATAAAGAGGATAAAGTAGAGAAACATTGCCGCCAAAGTATAGTAATTGGTTTGTTTTCTCTGTATGTAAGTGCTTGGTCCGGCGGCTTCTAATGGCAACGTGCAATCTATATATATATACACGCACCAATTTAGATTTTTTTTAAATTTGTTTTATTTTACCTAATTAAAATTCATTTAACGCATATTTATTTATAGGTAAAGGTAAAAGTAGAGAGAAGAGTAAAAAAAACAAAAAGAGCATTATATATTATTGTACTCATTACTTTTTTTTTTTAACTCCTTATGATTATATGATTATAGCCCGATCCCATGATTAAAAAAAGTTATCCAACCCTATAAATAGCCATCCGTAGGGAATTCACGGGTATACGCGGCTATATGATTCGAACCCAAGAAAAACTACTTAAGCCAAGGAAAAAGAAAATGATTGGTATAAAAAATAATCGCATTGTTAATCCACGAGAGGGGGTATTAAATGATTTGTACTGATATATATATATATTTATATAGAAAAATTATTATATATATAAATATTTATTTAATTTATATTATCTATATTTTTATATCTTTGATAAAATAATAAAATTAGAGAAGAAAATGATTGGTATAAAAAATAATCGCATTGTTAATCCACGAGAGGATATTAAATAATTTGTACTGATAAATATAGAAAAATTATTATATATATAAATATTTATTTAATTTATATTATCTATATTTTTATATCTTTGATAAAATAATAAAATTAGAGAATTATACGTACTTATATATTTAAATTTTAGAATTTAAAAATTATTAATATATTATTGTGTTTATATTTTGTCGATGATGAAAAGAATTTAGTATCTTTATCTTAATTTATTAATATTTTATTATTATCGATGGATAATAGATAATCATAATTTTCTTCGTTATCTATTAGTTAATATTTTCATCGTCTCACATCAAAACATCGTTTCACCTCAAAAAAAAATATGATTAATAAGACAAATATAGTATTATAATTAACTTAAAAAAAATGACGTTAAAAAGCCGTCCCAAATCGGCCCGATTGGCATTCCTAACCATCCAGGTCTATACATACTAATTATATGCATATATATTCTCTATAATGGTACTGGAGGCCAATCAATAATTTTGGTCAGAAAGTTCAACGAGCAAAGTCGCGTCAAATATTGGACCAATAAATATATTGATTTCAAAGGGAGTAATATAGTTTATTGAAGTAGCCAATAGACCCCGTTGGCATTAAATGAAGTGGTCAACTAGTATTTTAACCAAACGAAAGTCAACGAAATCACAGCTCGTCGCATGAAAGTGATACCAGGGTCAACGAAAAATTGGTATATAGCTTCCGTTTCTGCCTCAGTTAAAGCTTCGCACCGTCACCATTTCCTGCCCAACTGGGGCATATTGCGGCGCGAAGTGGCATCATCTGAATACAACGGGGATTTGGTGCTGGCTATATCTGTCGATCTTTCCTGGTTGATACAAAGGGACCAAGTCTTGTACAGTAGTCAAACTTTATCTAAAAAAATTAATAATAATCGAACTTTTGTTTTTCAAAAAAGTAGGGAAGCAAAACATACTTTTGCTCTAAATAAATTAATGTGGTTCACGATGACTATGTGGCAACGTAAGGCGGTGAATCATCTTTTATATAAATAGAAGTGGTTCTCAGATCGTTTTGATGCGGTAATTATTGACGGTAGTACTTTAATTTGTTTCAGAACCGCATTCAAAATATTTCATTATGTTTAATATATGTAGGGCTCGTTCCTAGATCACGTACCACGTCAATGATTACGTGGCAGAACGGGTCACGAGGGGTACACGTCATCCGTTACGTGTCCAGAGTGACCATTTAAAAGTCACGCGAGTTGCACGTGATACTGTATGGGCCCGCGGGCTGTCAGGGGCCAGGGCCAAGTCCATTCCAGACCCTGGACCGATTCGGCCTAGCTCATTTCCTACCTCGACGGCTGGGGGTCAGGAGGCTCAAGGGTCTTCCGCCAGAAGACCCCTGAACGGTAGCGCACTATTCCAGACCCAGACAGGACATTTAATGCGATCCTGATTAGGTGCGCGCATTGGGCAAACCGTTCTGACAGAACGGCGGTATTGTCAAAGTCTCACCCCTGACAGGCTCGAGCCATAGAGGACGGCAGAAACTAAGCCACGACGATGCAAGGAGAGTCACGGTAATCACGGCCCGTGATCTCTGGAGTAAGGTCTGATGAAAAAAGGTACTCGGTCCTGGGATTAAGAACCATGAAGTTCACAGTTCCAATGAGCCATGCGTCCACGAAAAGGAGGGGCATGTATGCATACAAAAAGAAATATTTAAAAGTTTATGAGCAAGAGACAAAGATATACTCATACAAAGAAAAACTAAATCTTTGCTACCCTGAATCAAAGATAAACAACTGACTTAAGCATCGGAGAGTCTTTGCAGATGGTTTCTCCCGCCTCTCCGCCCCTGCCTGAAGTCAAAAGCTCTTTGAGATAGCAAGGATACGTGGACAGTTGGAAGATACAACATCAGCAGTTCAGAGGCACGTGGATAGCTGGTGAAAACCGCTCCAACAATATATTCTCAGCTTAATTAGTTTAGCAAATCAGCTATTATATATTATGATTTATAAAGCATAATCATCAAAAGAGAATTGTGCAAGTGCAAACTTGCCGGCGTGAGAAAGACTACGAATTATTTAGTGCCGTCTGCATGTATATATATGTGACTGCCACCATTTAACGGTCCATTTTGGCTAACTAGATGGTTTATTCCACGTAGCCAATTGTTCTGTCAAAGCCAAAGTTGAGCAGTAAATGAGTTAGAAAGGAAAGAAGATATTTCTTTTTTAAGTACCAATAAATAAATGATGAGGTCAAACAGCTTAACTTTGCACCAAGAATGGACCATCCATGAATGATGAACCTAGTTTCTAAGTTTTGGTCCATTGATTTGCCTTGTGGGTTTTTATTTCTGTATTTACTTTTTTAATTACATATAACTTCAGTTAATTTGTTTGCTTATTATTTTGTTCATGATCTTAACAGGAATATTGTAAGTTAATCTTTGACTGCTAGCTCGTGATACAATGTTGGAAAAGAGTTTAGAAAAAACACATGTGATTAGTACATTAAAGCACAACAATATTAAATAGAGAAAAATCTCATTATCATTTTCTATTTCTACTTCCTTCTGGAGGGGATGAAGAGAATATTCGATTTGATGAATTGTTCAATTAATTATCTTCCCCAATCCAATAGTGAAGTAATTCCTGAAAATGAGATCAATTCCAAGTTGTCTCACTATAAAACGTTTTTTTTATTTGTCATAAATTATGTGCTGCACAGTAATGTAAAAGAATTTTTTTTTAAATGTTGTATTTGGCTCCAAATTAAACAAAATAATCCTACTATTACGAAATACAATTTTATAAAATTGTATACAACACAGACGTATATGGAGGGTCATGAATTTATGCTAAGATCATTCTGATCCTGCACCACGCGCGGTATCAAGTCGCAACATCAAAGTTAATAGATTTATCGTACCGCGGTATACAGAGGGTCATGCATTTATGCTAAGATCGTTCTGACCCTGCACCGCGTTATCATGTCTCAATATTAATCGTGCTAGTGGAAAATAATAAGAATTTTGTTATTAGTGTAGATGGATATTAAATAGTTGACATTAATAGAGAAATTTAAATAATAAAATGTAAAAACTGACTTTTAGCGGCACGATCGTCCATTCGAGTAGGAATCGTTGAATATGTATAATAGATCCAAATATATTCCTAAAATCTACCATACTAAATTATCAGTGGAGCAGGAATTGTTGAATATGTATAATAGAACCAAATATAATCCTAAAATCTATCATACTAAATTATCAAGAAAAGATTCGTCGAAAGAAAACCCGTGACTAATCTAGATCCATTATGTTTAACAGCAAATGATGAATTTATGTAGGCAAAAGCGATGTATTAATTAGAACTTGAGGATAGAAGATCTTCCACAACTAGAATACTCTATGTATGCTCAATGGGATCTCTCTCTGTTGATAGATGTAGATGAGAATAGCGTACGTTCTATTTGGCTTAAGAACCAAAACTCTAATAGTTATGTTCTTATATACTGACAGCCAATATAGACCTCATTAATTCTTATTGGTCTAATATTAGATAACCACAAATTACATAATCCATACTTAATTAGTAGTTTTTTGGGCCTATAATTAGATCACTTAATGGCCTTACTTAATTAGACAACACTAATATATATAATTATTATAAAAACATGTGGCCCACATTAGGTTATACGTATATAACCTAATAAGTTATACGTGTATAACCTAACAATCTCACACTTGGGCTACATGAGTTTTTTCTGAGATAGTTATATAACGAAAACTTGAGTGTGCACTTTATTATTGTCTATTAAGAAATTACTTTTTAAGACAATCTGAACCATCTTGTATATCAACATGAAACTAAAGTGGCCTTCATTGCACTAAGGTAGACAACTAAACCCATCAGTGATTGCCAAATTAATATATACAATGACACAGATTAAGTATGGATGTATGGCATAAAAATTACATGAAAAGTGATCTTACATACCTACTCCACTTGGTCCTATTTTATTATTCTAACAAATCAATCTTAGTCTTTCACTTTATACAACACTTCAACTTAATGTAAAACAAGAAAAATAGAAGGAAAATAAAATATAAATTTAGAGTATAAAAGAAAACCATCACTTTATTGATATTAAATAATAAATATGTCTATTCACAAGAGAACTTGTAAAATCTAACTCCCAATAATTTTGAACATCTTTAAATAGTACCCATATAGATAGTATGCTCATGAAACACCTTAGACATTAGACCTTTGGTGAGCATATCCACTAACATAGAGTTAGTGCCGATATGTTCTATAGATACTAGGTGACTTTGAACCTTTTTTTTTTAACAATTAGAAACTTAATGTCTATGTTCTTAGACTTTGATAAGCTTCTGTTGTTATTGGAATATAGACCATCGACTCTATTATCACAATAAATCTTCAATAATTTTTCAATATCATTGATAATTCGCAGCCTGGTAATAAAATTTTGCAGCCATATCCCTTGATTCGATGTCTCATGACAAGCTATAAACTCTGCCTCTATGGTGGAAGAAACTGTGAGTGTCCCCTTAACACTCTTCTATGATATAGCTCCCCTAGCAAGTAGATAAATATAGCCTAAAGTGGATCTCTTACTATCTAACATAATCGGAGTCAGAATACCCCACGATCTCCAAATGATCAGATCTTCGATAAATGAGCATGTAATTTTTCGTTCTCTGTAAATATCGTAAAACTCTTTTTGCTGCTGTCCAGTGATCTATACCAGGGTTATTTAATTATCTGCCTAATACTCCAACTATATGCATTATATCCGGATGCATACACACCTGAGCATACATCAGACTCCCTACTGTAGATTCATAAAGGATCTTCTACATTTCTTTAGCTTCAAACTTATTCTTGGGGTATTGAATAAAACTGAATTTATCACCCTTTGTAATGGGTGTATCTCTTGGGGCACATTTGCTCACGCCAAACCTATCAAGTACCTTTTTGATATAGCTATTTTATGATAACCCAAGAATACCCTGAGAATGATCTCGATATATTTTAATCCCTAATACTAAAGTAGCATCTCTAAGATCTTTCATCTCAAATTTGTTTGATAGAAATCTCTTGGTTTAACACAATAAGCCTATGTCATTACGTGCTAAAAGTATATCATCGATATATAAGACTAGGAAGATATATTTGCTCCCACTGATCTTGTGATAAATGCATCCATTTATCGAATTTTGCTCAAAACTGAATGAGAAAACTACTTGATGGAACTTATGATACTATTGACGAAATGCTTGTTTGAGATCATAGATGGATTTTTTTCTTTTATATATCATAGACTTCGGATCTCTAGTTACAAAGTATTTTGGCTGTACTATATAAATCATTTCCTCACTATCACCATTGAGAAACAGAGTCTTTATATCTATCTAATGTAGCTCCAAATCAAAAAGAGCTACTAGTATCATAATTAGTCTGAAAGAGTCTCTTAAAGAAACTAGAGAGAAAGTCTCTTTTATAGTCAATACCTTCTTTCTTAGTTAAATCCTTAGCAACTAGACAAGCCTTATATTGCCTTTAGAATTCCTTTTGGTTTTAAAAATCCATTTATAACTAATAGGTTTCTATCCTGTTGGCAATTTGATGAGTTTCCAAATATCGTTGTCTTTCATAGATTTCATCTCATCCTTTATGGCAGTAATCCACTGTTAGGATTTTGAACTTTGTTTAGCTTGAGTGAAGTTAATTGGATTATTTTTCACTCCTATATTAAACTCATGTTCTAAGAGATAGAAAATGTAATCATCCTGAATCGTGTTTCTCTTTTCCCTAGTAGATCTTCTTAATGGCACTTTCTCTTGAGGTTGTTAAGGTTGCTCTTCAGGAGCAATTTCTTAATATAAGATAGGGAGTTGCAGAATATTGTCTTGAATTTCCAGATTTACTTCTTGAATAATATCATGTAAAGGAGCCTGATCACCTTCAATAGCAACTGTAGGAAGAGAAATGAATTCCTTTTTAAAGACAATATTCCTTACTTTATTTCTCTCTCAACCTTAACATCCTCAAGGAATTTCATATTATCCATCTCGAAAAAAGAGAGAACGTAGAATTTGAAACCTCTGGATCTTTCAGTATAGCCAACAAAATAGTAGCTTATTATTCTTGAGTCCAGGTATTTTTTTTTTATGTGGCCTATATGGCGTTGCCTCATTTAGACAACTCCAAATATACAAGTGCCTGATACTAGGCTTCTTGCTTGTCTATAATTCATGTGGGGTATTAGCTACTGATTTGCCGGGTACTCTGTTGAGTATATAAAATGTAGTCTTAAGTACTTCTCCCCAGAGTGATTCAGATAAAGAGGAATGACTGATCATACTCCTCACTATGTCCTTAAGTGTTCAATTTCGTCACTCAGCAACACCATTCATGCTAAGTTTTCCCGATATTATGTATCGTGAGATGCTTCTATATTTCTCTAGGTATAGGATAAAGGTCCTGGATGTTGTGCATTGGATCCATTATACCAACCATAGTATTCACCACCACAATCAAATTTGATGGCTTTAATTTTCTTCTCGAGTTCATTTTCAGCTTTGGCTTTGAAAGTTTTAAATACATCCAGTGATTGTGACTTCTCATGAATTAAATATAGGAACCTATAGTAAGAGTAATCATCTATGAATGTGATGAAATAGTGTTGGTCATTCCATAAAGCTGTAGAAAATAGACCACAGATTTCAGTATGTCTCAGTTCTAAAACACCGGAAATCCTATTGGCACTTAATTTACGTATATTTGTCTGTTCGTCTTTAATACACTCAATACAAACTGTAAAATTTGTAAGGTCAAGTGGTTCAAGAATTCCTTCTAATACAAGACGTTGTATTCTCTGTTTAGAGATGTGTTCTAATCGCTTGTACCATAACATAGAGGAATTCTCAACGGTTTTGTATTTGGTATCATATTTTTCGACATGCAAAGTTTCATTAATTGAGGTAATAGTGTCGATTTTATATAATTTATCAATCAAAGTACCAGCCACAATAATATTGGAATTTTGAAAAAGACTAAATTCATTATTTCTAAATGAACAAGAATAACCAGATCTGTCCAAAACTAAAATAGAAATTAAATTCCGTCTAAATAATAGTACAACGAATGTCTTATCCAAATCCAAAAATAAACCGGAACCTAATTACAACCTAAATAGACCTATTGTCTTTACTGTAGCTATGTCACCGTTATCCACTTAGATGTATCTTTCAGTATCACTTGGCAGACGGCTCCTCAGACATCCTTGTATAGACACACTTATGTGAATAGTGGCACCAATATCTACCCATCAAGTATGATTGGGTAAAGAAGTAAAATTAACCTCAAAATAGACAAAATTGAGAAGCTTACCCTTCTTGACATACTAGGTGGTGTACTTGGGATATTCCTTCTTCATATGTCCTGCCTTTTTATAGAAGAAACTAATGGTATTTGACCTAACACTTAGAAAAAAATCATACATGCATGGAAACTATAAAAAATATATGATCACATTATGAACACAATGAAAAAATTAATGGATTTAAGTTTTAAAATTTTTACATTAAAACAGTTTTCATAACCATGGATCATGCATATATCATATACAAGATCATATCAAATCTAGATGCATAAACCCTAGAGTTAAAATTATGATTTACCTTTTGTAGCGTGTTCCTCCTTGATTTTCTTATTGATGGTGATCAAATCTCCAACCCTAGATCATCTTGTCTATACTCTTACTCTTTATTGATGAGACGAGTATGCACTAAGTTGAATCCTTCGTTGGAAAATGATCAAGAATATCTTCTTAATCTTTTGGAACATGAGGATATGAAATGAGATTGTGAGATTGCGAGAAACTTTTTCTCTTCTTTCCTCTTAGCCTTGGCCGAATTCTCCTCTCTCTCTCTCTCTCTCTCTCTTTCTCTTTATGTTTCACGAGTAATACTACTAGGGTTACTGTGCAGTTTTTTCTCTCATATATCTTATATTTATAGGGCTTAAAACTACTAATCTTAATCCAACTAGGATTGGGCTTTTTCTCCAATTTGAACTATAAGTATATTTTTATAAATATGTCTAACTCATGAAACTTATTTATAAAAATACCAACTTCTGTGTAGAATTATTATTTTACACAGTTTCATGAAATTAATTTCACAAATACCACTAATCAATTAATGAGATTTGTTGAGTTAGACAAGAGGCCTAATGGATCTAAATAATCTAAGCTCTAATAGTATAATAAATACATAATAACTCTTATTATAGTATAATATAAATACTATTAGTAAAGGGGACAGTCCATTAAAGGCCCAATATTACACTCTTAGATTAAATATCATGTCTTTTATAGAGATTTAATCAACTAGCCTTGATTCACTGATCTATCTAGTATATTCTATACTATATATAAAAGGTGAAATTACTGTAATACTCCTCCAACATATATTTACCTTTAAGTTACCATCTTTCTATCAAGGAATAATGTTATCAATAATTTTATTCTCAATGGATATTTAGACAAAATTATCAACTAATTTACAAAGTGAATACTAAGATCTTATATTTAATTATTCCATGAATCTTGAAAGACCTTAAAATGGTATTAATATATAATATCCTTAACTATTTGGTGTTCTCATCAACTCATAAGCCATAACCTCTAATATGCCAGAGTTCGTATATAATTTCATAGAGACTAGTCTTTTAATGAATCAAAAGGCTACAACCCATGAAAGGAACTCCAGTCAAATATTAAAGATTAAGATCTACATGCTAAAAGCTAGTTTGTGGTAATGTAAGAATTGATTTATAACGCTTCAATTCTTTATATTACCTAGTCTACTTCAATACACATAACTTTTTTTCTGTTACACTAGTATTTCTATTAGAAGTCAGATACTTCAATGATTTGAAACACATCATTCCCGTTGAGATAGACAAACACTACAATCTTTAGTAAATAAAGTATTCTATCTTTATTTATATATTGTAAACTAATTAATTTAGACTTAGATAAAGAAACAAGTCTCCCTATAATTAACACTTAATTATGTTTATTTCTTTATATACAAATAAAGTCATGGAATCTTTTCAAATAAAGAAACTATTCAACTGAGACTGTTTAATCTAGCAAATATCATAATTGCATATAAGATAAAGTTGTTTACACTAATAGGGTAAAATTAGAAATATGCTTTTAAGGGCAAATATCCCAATAGAAACAAGCTAATTCCTCATATTGTTTCTTTTGCACTTTATTTTGTGAAGTCTTAGATGTAGTTCCTTTATCCTTAGTCCTTTTCCTTTTCTTATATTGAAAGGTTGTCGCCAAGTGAGCACTATCTGTCATATCTCGCTTCAATCTATTTTCTTCTTATACACACTGAGATATAAGCTCATTAAGAGTCCATTTTTCTTTTCTTCTTGCACGAGTAAGTTATCCGACAACTCTAACTTAAGTACCTTTAGTTTTGAAGCCAAGTTAAACATCTTCTTGATATACTCCCTGATTTTTCCTTTACCTTCATAATGCATAGCAAGCAAATTGCTCAGCATGGTACTTGTTTCTGCTATTTTATTCCTTTGGAAATGTTTCGCAATTGCATCAAAAAATACCTTAGCATTATTAACCTCTAGTACAACGCCCCTAATGGTCTCAGGTTTGGAATATTTCATGATCATAAGACTTATGCGATTAAAACATTCCCATTGCTCAAAGTACTTAATAGCCGTAGTAGAACTTTCATCTGTAAGAGCAGTAGGTTGTTCTTTCCTGAGTGCAAGGTCTAGATCCATGCAACCGAGCACAATCATAACGTACTCTTTCCACTTCTTGAAGTTTATGCCGTTAAGCATATGAATTGAATTTAAATTAGCAAATATGTTTGATGTAGAAACTGAACAGAGAACAAAAGTAAAAAATAATAGCTCACATTAAAAATATGTCATAAACTAAATATACAAAATAAGATATACTAGCATGACATATAACAAATAAAGATATAAAGTGGCTCCCATCACAAGATATCTAGAACAATAGTAATAAGTCTTCCTTTGGGCCGACTTATTAACTTATAAGTGGTATTCTTGAGTGTAGTAATCAAATATTAATAATAAATCCTGTCAGACAATAAATCTTTATTTGGGCCGATTTACTGTCCACATAGAAACTTAATAAGGTATGTTCATTATTCAGCCAAATAATTATCTTCTTTTGGGTTAGTAATTATTCACACTAAGAATAAATACACAATTTTTCAAATGTTTCAAAATAAATAAATCTATACAATAGAGGTTACTTTGGCAACATGTTGTTTTAACTTATCTATTTCAAAATATTTAAACAAATAGTATAAAGAAAATAATAACCAAAGTGCTCAAAATGTTAAACTAAAAATTTCAATGCACAAATATTAATAGATGACTGACTGAATTTTAAGCACTTTTATCAACTCTTAAAGTCAAATATAGTTTTTAACGGACAAAGTGTAGGTCGTACTAAGGTTGGGTTGCAAAATAAAACTAATCGATTAAGTTTCAAGTTGGAACTCTTTGAATTGAGTTGATTTTGACTCAATTCTACCTAAAATCAAGATTAAGAACCTCAATTAGGTCAAAAAATTGACCTCTAATTTGTATCGGTCAATGCTATAGTGCCCGGAAGTGACTCCGCAGTACTAACTGCATTAAAAAAAAATTTCTCTCGTGCCCAATCGATGGCACTATGGCACCAGTATGAGGCGTTGCGACACCATCCTTACTGCTGGGTGGCACTACAGCACCATGGTGTGGTACTATGGTGCTAGTGCCAAGTCTCGGCCTTTAGTATTAATTACCTGATTTTAAAATTGGATAACTCAAACCTAATGCAATGTTTCGCCCTTATCTGCAAATTTGTGACACAAAACTTAGAATTCATCCCTCAAACACTCAAAATCTTAATAAAATCATGAAATCATCAATTATATATGTTATATCTAAACCCTAAAAAGCCAAATAGGTAAAAATATCATAAAATAGAGACATGCATGATTATCCCAAGAAATTTAACATGATTTCCTACTTCTGATACTACTTGTTGAATATGCATAATGGATTGTTAAACTAAATTCAATCCTAGAATCTATTATGCCAAATTGTCAGAAAAAGATTCGTTGAGAGAAAATCTGTGACTAACCTGGATTCATTGTATTTCACAGCAAAGGAAGTATTCAAGTAAGTGGAAGTGATGTTAATTAAAGTTTGAGGGTAGAAGGTCTTCCACAACCAGAACACTTTATGTGTGCTCCATAGAATCTTTCTCTGTTGATGGAGGCAGAGGAAAAGAGCATACATTTTATTTAGCTTGGGGACCAAAACTCTAATAGTTATGTCCTTATATACTAACAGCCAATAAAGACCCCATCAATCATTATTGGTCCAGTATTAGATAACTACACATTACACAACATAAACTTAATTAGTAATTTCTTGAGTCTATAATTAGATCACTTAATTAAACAACCCTTGTACATATAATTGTTATAAAAACCTATGGCCCACATCAGGTTATACGTGTATAACCCAATAGTAACAACTTAAAAAGTTTGACTAATAATGTTAGCAAATGAATTATGAAATAAATCATGTAAGTGTGTTAGAGGAAATAAAGAAGAATTAAAAGTTAGATATTGATCAATAAAAATAAAGAAATATTGCAAAAATCCATATTTTTAAAGGATAAATTAGTCTTTTATAATTTTTTGAATAAAATAATAGGGATTAAAATGCTAAAATTTTTTAAAATAGGGACAGAAATATTATAATTATTTGAGAGACAAAAATGTTTGAATTTTGAAAAGTTGGGGTTATAGTGCAATTTTTAAAAATTACACAGCCCTATTAAGGAGGAGCCACGTGGTCCTCTCATTTCCCTTTCCCTCTTTCTCTCTCCTCCCTGTTAATCTCTTTATACTCTCTCTTCCCGACGGTGCCAAATCCATAGGTTCACTCTATTTTTGACCGTTAGCAAGCCCTGCCACTGCATGGAATCGAAATGCCACTGCCGTAGAAGCTCCCTACTGGACTTTCAGTTCCATCGGAGCCTTAGATCGCTGTAAACGGCCAGAAAATCGTGCAGAAAAAATTAGCTTCCGACGCCAATTACAACTACGTCATGCTGCAATCTTGGGCTTCTCGGATTCTTTTCGGCACGAGAAATTATTGGAATAATGTCCTATAAACTAGTTTATTATTTAGACATTATAAACAATATTTATTAGATTATTTAGTATCTATTTATTGTTAATAAATTCTATGTTATGAATTTCTATTTCATTTATATCCGATTGATATACATGTGATGTGTATGTTTATCTTATGCAAACATCTAAAAGATTCCAAGACATGAAATGAGTAATAAAGAATTATTCGTATGATGAGTTCATATGTGGGAGACATAATATTCTTTATTTCATTATTTCTAAATTAAATTGTTTGCATTTTGTATATTGAAGATGGAATACTTTACTATGTCATAGAATGTAGTGTTGTTTATTTAATTAATAAAGTCTCTAATTATCAAAGTGAGTCTTCGGATAGAAACACTAGTGTGTTATAAGAAAGTTATAACAGCGTCGAACAGGACCTAGTGAATTAGAATTTGAGGTTAAGTGTCATAACTCAAATTTCTAATTTTTCTAATCTAGCACTATTATACAAGACCTTAATCCTAGTGATTAACGAACTTACTTTCATGTGTTTTTATTTTTTTGAGTTACTAAATGACTAGTTCCGATTTATGGTTCGAACTTCGGTATCTTGGAAGATAAGGTATATGAAATGTATAGAACATTTTTTTATGATGGATACCATACATATAATATCACTTTGAGTTTTTTCAAGTACTTGGATAATATAAACCAGGGCCTCGGTATTCACTATGTGAATTTGACTGTGTTGGTATAAGCAGATACAAACACCGTAGTCAACTATTATCCATTAGATGAAAAATAGTAACTCAAAGGTAAATATGTACTAGAGGAGTAATACAGTAATTTCACCCTACTAGTATGGCATTGCATTAGGGGTATATCTACAGATATAGTATATGCTAAATGGATCAAGCTAATTAATTATTAATAAGCTTCACAGAAAAATAAATAACATTTAGTCTAAGAGTTCAATATTGGGCCTATAGTGGTGTACCCCAATATTAATGGACAATGTTCAATCATAATTAAGAGTTAATTATGATAGTGGGTATATGGTTCATTGGATCTTGGGCTTTATGAATCCATTTGGTCCTCTGTCTAGCTCAAATTAAAGCCCAATAGTTATTTGATGATCAGTTGAGCCCAACAAGCCTATTAAGGTTTACTAATCTCTCTATAGTTAAGAGAAAAGTTCTCTAGCGAAAAGAGAACAAGTATTACACGTGAAGCACCCCCTTGAGAAGAGAGTGTCATACCAAAAACAGAGAAAAGAGAGAGCAGAGAAAATCAGCCACCACTAGGGATTCACTATCCTTGGTGTTTCAGCCATCCCGAAGAAATCGGTTCGAGGAGATTGTCTTCTTATTTATCTGTGGATCTCTTTGTTGGGAATCAAGAAGGTGGCCACTCACCGGATTAATCAAACGGATTTCGAGAATAGACGGGAAGACGAGAAGGCTGTGAGCGAATCCGGATATTGTTCTTGTCTAAATCAAGAGTTAATTTATGTTAGATCACGATCCGAAATTTTTTATAAAAAGAAAAATTTTAAACGACCAATTCTGCTGCGTTTCTTGATTTTACAAAACTATGGTGTTCTTGAAGATGATTTTATGAAAATATTTTCCGGAAATTTATTCCAGCTAACACTAGCAGAAATATCATGGTATATGTATCTTAACTCAAGATTTCCCAGATTGAAATTTGATATTTTTGAACAATTTTGAGCTTTTATGTTTAAGAGTTGACATTTTAATCTGACCGTTAGATCATCAAATAAACTTCGTATTTGTGATATACTCATGAAAATATGTAAAATGAGATATATATATATATATATATATGTTGATTATAGCTGGTGACTAGCACGGAACCGAAATCCGACAGCTCAGATTTTGCCATGTTTTACATGACACTGGTCAGGTTTCAGCTCAAGTCCAAATTGGTTAAGTTATATATCTAACCTACCTAATTTAGGTACTAGGAATTCGGTAGTGATGCTTGTTTTCAATTTTAGGCTTCATTGGAAAAATAACATTTCAAAGCGAGTCACCAAACACGCTCCATAGTAACGTAGCATGGTTTAGTCACCCGTTTGAGGTAAAAATTCGATTACTTGATTCTAAAATTAGTTTAATTATGATTTTTACTTATTTTTAATAAGGTTCCCAATCCAGTAGGTATTTTCTTTTAGTCGTTAAATCATTATCTAATAGTTGTCATAATTTGGGTAATAGAAAAAAATAATAATAAAAGTAAATATATATTATTTAATGATTTTTTCTCTTCAACTTTTACCATAAAAAGACGTGGATAATTAATTTTAATTTGGCAAAATAAAACCCATGGATAGGTAAAAAAAAAATATCTACTAGATTGATGCCATTAAAATAAATATAGAATTTTATTAAATATTTGTTAAAAATATGATTTATACTTATTTTGAGATGATTTGATATTAAAACTGTCTGAAATACACGTCACACTAGTTGGCATACCAAATATCTTGCTTTGGAACTATTTTCTGCAGGAACTGGATTTTATAAGTTTTGATAAAAATGACTGTTATGCTGCCAAAATTTTTATAAAATTCAAATTGAATGAGAATTAAACTTGGTTGATTAAAAATATTGCATAGTATGTTTTATGATTTTGTAGAAAATTATACATATTCTTATTCATGTCATCCATATAGCATTACATGCATCATTGCACCAATGCAACCAACGGACTTACGACATCTCTTCAGGGTGATTGGACTTGTGGTACCCTATCTGGGGTGCTCGGACTATATTTCACACTCACAATCACTAACTTATTTAACTTGGACCATATTATATATTTGCATACTTGCAGTCACTAGTCTTTAGTGGCTCGAATATGTCATTAATTGAATTGCTCGAATATGTCATTAATTGAATTGCTTGTTATGTGCTTGGCTTGAGTGATATGTACTTATTTTAAGATGGTGTTTTATAATAGTATGGAATATTTGAACCTTTAGACAATGATTTTATTTTGAGATGATGTTTTACAACGATTTGAAATATTTGAATATTTGAACCTTTTAGACACTGATTTGTTTTGAGATTATGTTTTGCAATAGTTTGCAATATTTGAACCTTTAGACAATAATTTCAATCAGATTTCAGTAAAACTGTTTAAATAATTTATTGACTATATAAGAACTTGAAAGTAAGTATTTTATTCTAATTGAAAACTTGTAATTGAATCTCTACTGAGCATTCACATACTCACCCTCTTATTTTCTTCCACTTTTAGGTGTTGAATTACTTGAGATAGTTGTCTTGATAGCTCCTGCAATCCTATTCCTATTCCCTAATGGGTGTCTATATCTTATATAATTTCCTTCTTTACTCAAATATTTAGTTCAGGTTTAATGTTTTTACTAAGTCGATGTATGAGAGCAACAATATTATAAATTTGAGTACTTAGAATCATAAATAATTTTTTTTTTGTAAACTATTTTGGACTCTAAACTCATTTTACTAAAATTTATGATTTAACAAAATATTTCTAAATAAATAAGCTAGAAACCTTCTAAACTTTAAGTTAATGCTCTCTTGAGAAAATAAAACTATTAAGAATTTTTCTCATTATAAAATTTACTAATTTTTGAGGACTAAAATTTAAAATTTGAAATACTTAATTTTCTAGAATTTTAGAAGATTATTATCTTTTTTACTATTTTTACATAAAATTACTAAAAAGCACGATTTTATATTCCGATCGTGACAAACATAATAATGGTGTTGAAATAAACGACTCAGAAATAAAACTAAACTATGCCTCTCTTATCAAAATCTCACCACATCAGCTTAAAATATTCGAAATGGTTAAAAGTCAAATACTGGTATATTTTGTTTGTGTTTCGTGTTTGTGGCTCGGCCTTTATTCTAACAATTGTCAGTAAAGAAAATTGATCCAACAAAATCCAAAGACTAATAAAAGCGAATGAAACAAAGATCTAAATAGATAAATGCATCAATATGTACATTTATAATAGCCAAGATGTAATGACAGTCCCATAAGATAAAAGCCAAGGAGTAAAATTAACCTCAACCAGTCACAATTAAAGATGATAATAAACTAGTCAGTGAAGCACAATACGGACCTAAACTATTCAGTTAGTAAAACAAGAACCTAAACTAGTCAGTCTGTATCCTTGAAACGAACTCCAACCACCAGAATCTTACGACCGAAGGTGACAGTGAAGTCCTTGTTTGTTTTAGGTTGCCATTGGCAAGAGGGAGAAAGAATAAAAGGTATGGAGGTTTTAGGAAGGAAGGAAAATATGATGAAAGGAAAGGAGAATAAGAATACCTTGAATTGTTTGGTGAGAAAAATGGAGAGTAGAAAGAATAGAGAGTGGTTATCTGTAAAATTACTATACTACTCATTTAATTATGTTTTGAATAATAATTCTAGAAATTATATTGGACAATTCACTTTTTTTTTCCCCTCTACCCCCTCTCTAATCATTCTAACTATGGACGGATGGAATTTGGTGAGCCCGTAGCTCTCCCCACTTTACTTCTTCTGAATTTTATTCTCTCCCATTCTTCGCCTTCGCCCCTCTCCATCCTTCAAAAATCCACTCTATCAAACGTAGCATTAGTCTTTGCTCGCTCAATGCTTTCACCCTTTTTTTTGGGGGGGGAGGGGGTTGTGTGGACGGGGAGAGGGTCCAGTGGTTTGATTTTAATTTCTATTGAAGTACAAGGGCATTTTCGGACATTTACGGGATATAACTGCTACATTACTAAATGTTTTAATTTGCTGCTATAGGACAAAATAATACATTCCAACTGCTTAAAAGAGAGAGAGAGAGAGAGAGAGAGAGAGAGAGAGAGAGAGGGGACAATGACAGTAGACTGGTAAATTCACAAGGCCATTACATGCTAGAGTTGGGAAAGAAGGCCCACCATGATTGGGCGTGGCCTGTACTTTGCCAATAAGGGCTGGGCTTTAGGCACGGTGAGCCCAGCGCCTTCACTCATGTCCACCATCTCCTCACCGTTCCCCTCCCACTCAAAGCACTGAATAAGCGATCCCAAGGCCGAACCAACCATCCGCAGCGCGAACCCCGCCCCGGGGCAACCCCTTCTCCCAGCACCAAACGGCAATAAAGTGTAACTCAACCCTTCTCCCATTCCTTGGAACCTCTCCGGCTTAAATTTCTGAGGCTCGGTTCAAAACTTGGGATCGTTTTTATGGCCCACATGTTCACCAATAACATCGTGCCACGTGGGACGCGGAAGCACCCCACGGTGCACTCCTCCGATGACTCGTGCGGAGCCAGAAGTGGGGCAGCTGGGTTCATTCGGAAGGTCTCGTTTATAACGCCCCGGAGATAAGGAAGCTTCGCAAGATCCGACTCTTCTATCAGCCTGCTCTGCCCAATACGGGCCTCGATCTCTTCATGGGCTTTCTCAAGGGCCTCTGGGTTGTTGAGCAAAAGGGACAGTGCCCATTCCATGGTTCCGGCTGAGGTATCTGTCCCTGCCGTTAAACCTGTAAAAGTAAATGAATAAATCAGGGAAACTATGAACCCAAAAAAGAAAAAAGAAAAAAACAGGGGAAAACAGAGACGGCTTACTTGCATCATGCCTTTTATAACGTCGTCATTGTAATATTCGGGTTCAGTTTCTTGCAGTGATGACAAGAAGTCGATCATGGTCTTCTTCTTCCCATCCAAAGCCGAATATGTCTCTGTCTTTCTTTGCTGTTCGATCAAATCTTGCATGTACCTGTCTCTCTTCCTTTGTAATAACACCAACTTTTCCTGGAGCCTACCGAAACCGAAATAGTTCAAAACGGGCACGAAGTCTCCAGCGTTGGTGGCGCCGCTCAAGCGGAGTACTGTCTCGGACACTATCTCTTTGTTCCAGTTATCGTTTCCCGGCGATCATTCTCATCACAACGTTGAGAGTCAGCTCGAAAAACGTTGACTTCATCTCAACGGTCCGAAACTCACCACCTTGGCAGCTCTGAAAGAGTTGGCGAATCAACGACCTGATCTCAGATAGGCGTACCCCGTAAAGCATCTGGAGTCTGTTCGATGACAGTAACTCCATGGAAGCTATGCGCCTTAGGTTGCGCCAGTGGGGCCCGTTAGAGGCCCATGTCAGGGTCGCGTAGTTGTATCCGAGGTGTTTCCCAGCGAGCAAAGTAGGACGATTCGCGAAAGCGATGTCGTTTTTGGTGAAGCATTCCTCTGCGACAGAAGGGGAAGATACGAGGACGACGTGGCGGGTACCGAACTGGATGTGTAGAACGGGACCGTATTGGTCGGACAGCTTGGCCAGTGTTCGGTGGAGGGGTTTCTTTAAGAGGTGGAGGTGACCTATTATAGGTAGGGAAAAAGCAGGGCTTGGTGGGAGTCCTCGGTTCTTATGAGGCAAATACTTTTTGAGGAAATAAAGGAATATGAGCAGAAAAATGTAGCAGTAGAATAATGAATGCATGGAGATATTTTCTGATGGCATGGTTTAGTACAAATGTGAGATTAGGAGAAATCTTGTGCTTCTTATTTAGTTACTTACGATGAACTTTTATAGTAATGTACGAATCGTCGCTATGCTATTTAATTAGCCATAGGTGATTTCGGAATTAGTATCCTTCCAATTTAGATATTGAGATGATGAAAGATCCAGGTGGTAAAAGCTCGTTAGAATCTGACAATGTGTCAATCTGAGGTACTTTCATGAAATTAAAAATTTGATTTGAGTCGGCCTTAGCCTATCAAGAAGTTTCAGCTTCATAGATAAATTCATACGTCATTAGGATAAAAATACTATTTATATATATCAAATTCTCAATGCTTAGTTCTCACTGTTGCCTAATTTAGTAGAACCTACCATTATTAAATCTCATAGTTATGAATAATAATCAACTGACATGTGACCGTGATGAAATGTTCTTTTGCTAATTTATAATGATGCTAAAACTTGTTGGTGTGATTTGGCTGACATATCAACCTTGCCATGTTGGTTAAATTTTGTAGACACATTGTGAATATGTATGTTCCATGATTTGGGGTTCAAGAATATATTTTAATAAACGAATTTGAAGACTAAGTCTAAGATTTAAATATGGCAAAAGAATGTCACGTCAGCATGAAATAGACAAAGGCACAAAGCCCATGGTATGGTAAGTCTGCTTAATAGCTCGAGCATACTGTAAAACTCAATTTCTCATCATGAATCAAGTGATCCATTCTTTGAGATAATGGCAAAATATTTCCACCTTTTTACTGGATTTTTCAAAGAAAAGGATCGTTCACAAGCAAGAAACTATCGCTGAACTCATACAAACTGAATACAGTTAACTAAGGATTAAAACATTCTCTGAACTTCTCAGTAACCTGCGGATTCACTAAGCATATAAGTGAGTCCTCTGGTTAATAGTCTATAATTTCTTCTTTCAAGTGTTGGATTCCTGAAATACATAGGATTGTATCATACTCTACTGCTGAAAATTTTGAATATTTGCAGACCTTCCCCGCTTCTATTTAGCATAATGTCCAATCAGGCTGTTGGCTAAGCAAGAGTTCTATGGCATTCTACACAATATAACTTTCTTCTCTTTCCAAAGTCAAGCTCTAGGGGTTAAACAATCTTCTCACCTTGTGGATAAGCCTTCTACATATGGGACATACCTTGCTCTCTCCATCCATAATCCTACAAAAACATGCATATCATAATGGTTAATATTTCTCCAAATATTGTAAAACCTCAAGACAGTATTTACTATTTTCATACTTATAAGTACCTCTGGGCACAATCGTAGCAGGTGGCACAGTGACCACAAGGAACATAAAAACAGTTGCGCTGATCATCGTAACAAATGACACATAATTTTGCATCATACAACTCCTCTGAAGAGCTACTATAGGCGTCAGAGTCATCATCTTCTTCTTGATCAGCTGTTCCATATGTACACCGAATTGGCTTCTCTGGCATTATAGGGTGAGTCTCGGTAATTTCATGTACCGTGTTGTATTCCACGGGAGTTCCAATCTCATCACCATCACAGGCTCCGAAGTATTTTAGAAATATAAATATGAAAATCGTAATAAACCCTATGAATTGAACATAAGTTAGTGCTGAGAATACTGTTAAAACTTTTGGAGAAGAGCGAACAAACGAGGTTTGTCTCTAATGTTTGTACCTAGAACTGCGATATAGGTTATGACGCGAGCCACGAAAGAAATCTCAAGGTACCACCCATCTAGATGACCCTGTAAGTTATATTGTTTTGTTAGATCATAACAACATGTTGAATACAAGTTAGAGAAACATTGTTTGGGTAAAGCCTTACATTGTTGGGTGTGGTTAGTATGACGTAGCGAGTGTCAGGGAATAAAAGTCTGAGCCGGCACGAACCATTTGTTGTTGAACACTTGTTGTTGGCTTTAGTAATATCATACATCTTCGATGAAAAATTCGCTTTCAGAGTTATAATTACGCTTCTGAAATTTGAGTTTACGATGTCAAGGTAGTACCTGTCATCTTCCTCAATAGCATATTCAACTTCTTTACCTGACAAAAACAATTATGTCTAGCATTGGATTCATTCATAAAGTGCTCTATTAAATGTTGCTTCTTCACTCACCAATTATGCCATTTAGACAAACAAATTAATATTTGCCTGCACTGACTTACTATTTATATCTGATAACAAGCATGAATTTAAAAAAAAAAAAAAGAAAAAAAAAGAAAAAAAAGTAGACTGATTACCTTTTATTGGTTCATCAAGCGTCAGGGCATTAGGAGTAGTTTTCAATTTCCGCAACATTGTTTTATAGTTTCGTTCTCCTGTAGAACCACGCAAACATTTGTTAAAGATGGATCTAGCAGAGAACATCCCTAGCAAAGGGGAGAAAACTGAGAGGAAAATTCTCAAAAAGACTCGAATTAAGTTAACCTTTACTCATAACCGCTTCGAGTTGAGTCAACGAACTACTCTGAGCTTCTAATCTTAAGCTGATCCTCGAACCCTTGTTTAGCCACAATGAAAATCCCTGCATCAGAAAATGTCAGCCCTTCAGTACACAAAAAACATGAACCATTCAGGGATGATATTGATTCTTTATTTTATTTTTTTTCCCATTTGCCACCTTACGAGCGTGCGATCCAACAATCAAGTACTTAGAAACACTCCAATTTGTCTCGGAGCTCAGTTCGGGCTTTTCATTAAAAGCATAAAGAAAAACCCCTTCTCCACTCTCATGATCTCGTACTTGGACTTGTTGAACAAAATAGGAGCTCGTCTTGACGAGCCGTGATGAACTGGGTCCGAGCACCATACGACAATCCCCATAATAGCCATATCGCAGAGTAACCGAAACTGAAAAAAAACCAAAGTGAAAATGCCTTGTTTGAGAATGAAAGGGTCAGAGAAATTTTAAAAAAAAATAAGGAAAATATTTGTGAAAATTACATGCCACAAATCCAAAGGATGAGAGGAGTTAGAAAGCCGGCCCAAGAGTCATGCCACCGCTGAGGACGGCTAGGAGCGATCCAAACCGGCCGATACATTGTGGCTCGTTGGGGGAAGGAAAGGATCGAGAGAAGAGAAAAGATGTGGCAATTTCAATAGCTAGCTACTGGTCTTTACTGCTTAAACTAATTGGAATAGGAGAGAAGAGAAGGCATCAAATGATAAGGGTGGATTTAGACTAGTCAGTGTACATTCTTTCAAGTTTGAAGGTGGTTGTGTGTGAAGGAGTAGTAATGCTCCGCTTCTACTAACCGTTCTCGATGCCACTGGCGGGTACTTGAATGGCGAGGCGTTTGAACGTTAGGTGTTGGTTATTTTCGTCCCCTTTTTTTTTCTCTCTCTCTCTCTCTCTCCAAGATTTTGGAATGGTCCGACAATACAATGATCCGGAATCGAACACGTTTTATTATTATTTATTATATTTTTTTGACCCATTTTGGATGACTACATTGCCTAAGATAGTCTTTTATGACTCACGTAGCTAAATCATTTTGATGGAAAAATATACCAAATAGTTTTGGTTGACTAAAGTAATGTGGAAGATGGAAACTCTAAATTCACATTTTTTTTAACCATTAACTCCAATAGAAAAATGGAACTTAATTTTACTTCTTAAGGGGAAATTTTGAAAAATCAACATTTTGATTTTTCTGCACTTGATGGTCACATGATTTATAACTATGGCACCTGGTAGGTGATTATATCACATGAGTGACTTGTGTCACCTGCTCATACATGATCTAATTTTCAAAAAAAAAAAAAAAAGTTAATGTGAGCTCGTTAACAAATAATGGGAAGACTAAAAATTTGACTTTATTAGTTTTTCATTTTTTTGGTTAATTTTCACATGGTGGCTGTCTCACAAAAGCCTAACTTCTTATCAATTTTGTTAATGTCACACAATTAGTATGAAACGTGAGAATCGAAAAATATATATAGATATATAGATATGGACACTAATTTAGTAAATATTTTTTTAATATATATATAGGTATTATTTTGGTCAATAAAATTTTATTATATATTTTTTAAAAAAATAAAAATAATAAAAAAAATGACATTAATGATACAAATCTTTTCATGCACTTTATCATAATACTATTAGATGATAATCTAACAGCTAAAAAAATATTTATTCATAAGTTAAAAAAATATTGATTGGATTAGCAACTTTTATATATATATATATATATATATATATAATTTGGGATTTTCAATTAATTACTTAAATAAACGTGACCTAACCAGAAAAAGAATCATCTAATTTGCCTCCAATTGCACTTTTTTAAATTTTTTACCTCTTTTTTTAAAAGAAAAAAACAAAAAATGGAAATAGAAGATGTCACAATTTTTTGGGAATTCTTTTAAAGCATGTGATGAAAGAAAATGGAAAAAAAAAATATAAAGTATAAGTCATCAAAAAAATAGATTTTCATTTAATAAAAGATTCAGAATTTCAAATCACCCAGTCTCAACCCTAGTTGAAATATTCAACCATGTCATAAAGGTCGAGTGAAGGAGATGCTGCTGGGATAAGTGGTTAAAATGTTCGACTATAGTCAAAAGGAGGCATGGCCAGGATCGGCAGTGTTTCTACAAGTGGTGGTGGTGGCGACACATAGGTAACTTGGAGTTTGATAGTGAAGAATATGTTTTGAGATTTATTAGGAAACAGGTATTTAAGAAATTTTTTATGTGTAATATGACAATAAGTTTAGTTTTGATAATATTTATAGATTTTGTCATGATGAGAGCATTAATAGACTCATTAACACTTTAAATTTTTGGATTAATTTTAGAAATATCAGTAAAAAAAATTCCAATTACAACACGCAAATTGGTCCTAACAAGTAATTTTGGTGGATGTCCACGTTTTTCACTTGATTTTAGTAAATATTCATTGTTCTATTTTCATAGCTAAATGTATTTTTGCACTTGCTATATATATATATCAGTTTTAATTTATGTACTGAGTATATAAACTTTTATACTGTGTATATTATGTTTGACACATTGTATATATACTCATATACCAGTCATATTATTATAATATTTAAAAATTGACATTTACTTAAAATAGACCCAGAATTTGGTCATTTTGAGACCCTAAGTTCTTTCCCGAATCTAGGCCCCTAATTATCTAATAGGGCCAATAGGCCCGCCATGTCTGTAGATTACTACTCCGGGCTTACAGCCTGCTGAGCTCGATTACTAAAGCCCAAATATCTAAAATTATATTATAAAATAAGAGGCGTTGGACAGTAGAGATGACGATGGTTACTGGTCAGGGGTCCCACGTGGGGGAAAAGGCCGGCGTCGTGAAAGTGTGTGCAGATTTCAATAACAATTGAATATAAAATCAAGACAAGATGTCGTGTTTTGTAGCATTTGCGGCAGAGAATCATCCTCGTCTTTTACACCAAAACCACAAATCTGAAGGTTCAAAAACACCTTCTCTATGTGCTATACTATACACACGACCTACGGGGCCCTAACACACACGGCACACCCAATGCCAAACCACCTCTCTTGGCCCATTCTAAAAACATCGCTACCGTTCCACCAGCGCCTAGAAAAGGGGCCAAACAAAAAAAAAATGCCTTCTCTGTTTTCTGTCGCCGTATACATGCATTTATATGTATATATTTTTATGTATTGTACTTCAATCGACTGATCCACCGGTACTTGTTACATATCATCTTATTCAGATATTAAATTTAGTTTTTCATAAAAATATAATAGATTTAAAAGGTATTGTTTTTAGTGCTAACTCCTTGTTAATACAAAAAACTTTGTGGTAAAAGAAGTTAATTAAAGACAGGATAATGTAACAAGGTTCAAAAGTTCAGTTGCAGTGATTTTGAACTCATGATTATTAATCAAACGCGCCTTGTAAAATATTGTTAGATAAGTTGTATATACCATTCTCCATTGTCTAATTTTAAGGGTAACAGAAGAGGAGAAAATTGATCGGTGTAACAACAAGGTTGCTTTATAGGAAGCTCATTTACTTCGATCAGACTGAGAAACACTTGGTTGTGATACTTTATGGTGTGCCTAAGACAGTTGTCTAAAATAAAGTTTTGATTTTTACCAATTTCCTAAGTTTATTATTTTATGTCACCATCATATATATGTATATATTTCGTGCATTCGTGTCATATTTTTTGAATCATCTGTCAATTATGACGAAAACAACTTTTGTCTGTTCTTCCATCACACATTCAATCCTTCATCTTTTTTATCGATTAAACCCCCTAGAAGGGTTTTATTAAAACATACTTAGCTATTAATATATATTTACAAATATCTGTGATTGTGACAGATATATCCTATTTCCCACCATCGTAGTCAGTGCATATATACCTTATTTCCTGCTGTTTCCTTAAGAGAAAGTAAAGAAATGGGGAGAGTAAAGCTTCAGATAAAGAGGATTGAAAGCACCACTAATAGGCAAGTCACTTTCTCAAAAAGAAGAAATGGTCTTATCAAGAAAGCGTACGAACTTTCTGTTCTTTGTGATGTGGATGTAGCTCTTATCATGTTTTCTCCATCTGGGAGAGTCAGTTTCTTCTCCGGCAATAAAAGGTTCTGCTCAACATATATATACATATAAACATGTCCACATATATATATATATATATATATATATACGGACTAGCTTGACTTCCAATATTGTTGTGTTTTTACAAGCTAATAATTGATTGATATTAAACCGTTAAAAGGAATCAGTGACTTTTGCGTTTTTATATTTTAACAATTGCTAACTAACCAGCTATTTAGTTTTTCTTGTTAAATTTTCTTATTATTTAAAAGCATTGAAGAGATTCTTGCACGCTATGTAAACCTTCCAGAGCAAGAGCAAGGACGGTAAGGATATTTTTGTTTTATCTAGGAATTTTCAATTAGTCTGTATTATGTACTTGATATTATAAGTGGCTTGTTTAATTATTTTTTTTCCCTTTTCTCTTTCTCCTCTTGCTCTGCTGCGAATCCCGTTGTCAAACTTGCCATGCAATTACCGTGACATTAAAGCCTGCATAATAATGAGGTAAAAACTTTAATCTGAACTATCATTCAGTGGGCTGCACCCCATTTTCAAATTCCGGGAATATATATATATATATATATGTATATGTGTGTGTGTATGATCTTATATTATATGATCCGGCCTTTTAGTTTACACATTTTTTTTATTATTATTAGTGTTAATTTTAAAATGGTGAGTTCCTTTAAATTTCGCAGTTTCTCAAGCGAGCTGTTTGCAAGTTAAGGAGTGAAGCTGATCCAAACTATCAAACAAACAGGTTCTACTCATTTTCCCCTAGACTTTTCCCATCCGTACATGCATGTAACACACACACATACATATATTTTTATATATTGGTGTTTTGTTGCATATTTAATGCCCGTGATCGTGGTCTTGTGATGATGCAGCCCAACGAGTACAGATTCTCAGCTCGAGGTACTCAATTAATCTATGCATGAGTTAGCTCTTTTTCTTATTATTATCAACAACGCCGTACATTTCCACTCGTTGGATTTTGTCAACTTCGTTTTTTCTACTTTCTTTATTTTCTACTTTTGATTGTATAAATCGTATAACAGGAGATTCAACAAGAAATCCTTTGCTTTAGGTCGCAATTGGAAGAAATGGAAAATCGACTAAGGTCCTATTTATTATATCTTCCATATCATACATTATATATATAGTAAAACCATTTTGAAACTCTAAATATATATATATATATATATATAAAGCACTAATCTAATAGGTATTTTAGGTATTTTTTTATCTATTTATAAAATTTTTTGTTACATACTTTTTAATATTAAAAAATAAAATAAATAAATAATATTAATGATACAAATTTTTTCATGCACTTCATTATAGCCATTGAATCACTATTAAATAATGATCTAATTGTTAAAAAAAATACCTACGCATAAATAAAAAATAATATATATATATATATATACTCACAAAAGATATTTAATACAAGTAAAAAAATATATTAGTACAATTAATAACCCAGCACCTATTAATTAGTACTTAATTACAAATGATATCCAACAATACTTTGCAGGATATTTGAAGGCGATCCCTCTGAAATCACAACCTTGCATGAGGCTGATTACCGGGAGCAGATTCTTAAGGAGACTCTGAAAAATATCTGTATGCGCAAGGTAATTAATTAATTAAAGATGATCACCTGGTTTCTGTTAATTCCCCTCTTCACATATTTATGATATAATTAATTAAATACTAACACACACACACACATATATATCCTATAACTGATTACTGGATGATAATTTTGAACTTATACAGCAAGATTTGGAGAAATATACTTCGTTTGAGTCACAGTTAACCACTCAGGTAAATACTAGCAAGCTCGTTATTTAATATCTCCAGGCCATATATAATTATGTAGTATATGAATAATTTGTTTGCTTTAAGACGATATTTGAGATCAAAGACGGAGACAACTTGGGCCAGGGTCATATTTCCCCCTCTCAATCTTTTGAAATTTCAGTTTTTATCCTAAAAATTATTAAAATGTTCAATTGTATCTCTCATTTGTCCCCTAAATTTTGATAATTTAAAATTCACCCACATATTTTATAAAAAATTAAACAATACCCCTATTGAATTTTATGATTTTTAAACTTTATCTATATTATTTGTTTTAAATACTTAATTTTTCCACATTTTTATGAAAATATTTTCTTTGGATCTGCTTCAAAAAAATCTTTTTAATTATATATATATTGGTCCATATTAACTGCGTGTATTTCAAAGTTACTACTTTTAGATTGTGCTAAATATATTACTTGATTATAGGTTCATTTGAAGAAATTGAAGAAAAAAATATATAAAGAGCAGAACGGAGGAGGAGGAAAAAAACCTAACTATATATATATATATATATATGTGTGTGTGTGTGTGTGCGCGCGCGCGCGTGTGTAATAGTATGCATTTTTTCTAGTTAATATTTTAGTAAACGCAAAGCAGCAAACCGAAACTTTCATAATTTATTTTTAATGGCTGTTGAAACAGGTTGATCTGCCGCGAGAGACTGCAAAGCTTGATCATCGTGAACTTGTTGCAGCAAGTCCACAGAATATCATAGACTGGCTTTCACAAAGGGACCCACAAATTCAAATACTGAATTTTTTGGACGCAAATGGGCTTCTCCCCGTGAGGTATTGACATAAAACTTTAGGAAATTGATAAATAATTAAAGATTATTCCTTTCGAGCCTAAGGCCAATATATAATCCGGACATATATAACATGGCATATGGTTCCGGTTTTGTATTATTTCACAGAGACGAAGCGCAACGTGGAGTTGAAATCCTAGCGCCACCGTCAAGATCAGTAGTACTTGTGAATGGACAAAACATAAATGATGATGATGAGGTTGATGATCACGTAACCCCAACAAGTGGTTTGGAGAACGACAATAATGATGATAATATTAATGGCCAACCTCCTCAACTTGGACATCTTCTTGACGTCAACTTGTCCCCTTCTTGGACTCAATTCTATTCCACCGGTAATACACACAAACACACAGACACACACACATATATACGTGTGTGTGTATATAAAGTTTTATCCATGTATCTCGTCTAACGTAATTTCCTAAAGTCTTAATTATATAGCTAATATATACTATAATATTTGCATTCTGCATGTATAAACCATAAGTTTTGGAAGCTATAATTAATAATATTTTATTTTCCGCAGGGGATGAAACTTTTGATGAAGCAGGACTGCCCGGAGGACGGGAACGCCATGAACTATACATGTCTCGGTACGCAATGCCACACATTTTGACGCCCAACCATAATCAACAAGACTAAACATGATCCATATTTTACAACACTTTGTCATCTCAATCCTCACGCCTTCGGCGCATATATCAAGTGGTCCTGTGTAATTATCTGTCTATGAAAATAAATTTGAAGTGTAGCTTTCTCCTCCTTTTTTGTTTAACCATCGCACAAGCAGCTTAAAGTTAGTTATTAAGTATATCTATATATATATATATATATATATATATATGTGTAGTTGTGATAAGATGTGAGATCAATGATATCATATAACATATGCGCGTGTATTATGCGCATAGGGTGCTGAGCTAAACGCGATACCTTAAAAGGTGAAGTTACAATCCTTAATTAATTCCGCATTTAATTGTAATTCTTCTTACAATCATGCATGCAATTGACAGGAAGTTAGTAACTATAATTCTAATTAAGTCCTAAATTTGGAAAAGTCAGTTAATCTTTATGTTATATTTAAGTAAGTCTTAAAACAACAAACAAAATCACTTAAAAATGAATGAAGATACAAAAAACATCCGCTCATTGTCATGACCCGAGGCCGGGGTCAATGGCAGAATAGGTATTTCATAAATTAGAAATACAAAAAAAAAACTAAATAAAAAGACTCAATTCATTCAAAATTTTTGCCCCGAGAACTCTAACTTTTCAAAACTGGCCTCAACAAAATATTTAAACGAAAATAAAATCTCACAGTTATGTGTCACTCATTGAACATAGACCGTAAACAAAACAATTATTTTAATAGTCGTACATCACAAATTATCTCACACTCAAACTCAGAATTAAGTAATACAAACCATGTCCAGATTTCATAATCTAATTTATAAAGTTTAATGAAATCCAAATTGCTCATCTGGACAAATGTCTGCTGCATTGCCTCGATCAGATGAGTGAAATCCGGACGAGGAGGTTCGGCATCCGGCTGGTGCCTCGGAACTCTTCTAGGAGGCATCCTTAAAG
>JXTB01000197.1:121650-152690 GCA_002914805.1 Parasponia andersonii | reverse complement strand
CAACTTTCAATCCGGGCAAAATGGAGTTGAGATATATATACCTTGATGATCCTTGCGACGATACGAATCCAACGGGACCAGTTTGAGGCCGAAAGGTGGCCGGAATCGTCGCCGGTGGCCGAATTTCCGAAATGGGTCCAATCAGCTTTAATGGCTTTTTCCGGCGACACAGGCGGCGGCAGGAAGCGGCGACAGGCGGCGGAGCTTCGTGGTAGCGAAGCGAAGTGACGCCGGTCGGTGGGCAGCCTAGACGGTGGTTGGGCGGCGGCGTGGCTCCCTTTGGCCGAGAGAGAGAGAGAGAGTGATCTGTGGGGGGGAGGGGGAACGTGAGGGAGGAGAGAGAGAAGATATATAATCTGATTTTGATTTTTTTTTTCTAGTCAAAAGACCATTTTGCCCTTTAAAAAAAATGGGTTTTTACAATATGTCCATGTATGCAATCCTGATGTCCGAAGTATCCTAATGGATCACTCGTAAGTCCGAGCCACCTAAAGAGGCGTCGTAAGTCCAATCACCCGATGTAGGGCATCGTAAGTCCGATCATCCGATGTAGGGCATCGTATGTCCGATCACCCGATGTAGGGCATCGTAAGCCTGTTCACCCAAGGTAGGGCATCGTAAATGTGTGAATGTATACAAATGTTTTATAAATGACATAATAAGAATATGTACCATTTCCACAGAATCTCAAAATAACCATGCAGTATTCTTTAATCAAATCACTTCTAGTCCTCAAAATTGAGTTCTTAAACCATTTTGGATTTTTTGAAAATTTCGGCATTACAACAGCTATTTTCTATCAAAATACAAAAATCCAATTTCCTACAAAAATCAATCCAAAACAGTATATATGACACGCCAACCAGTGTGACGTGTCTCCCAAGCAGTTTATATCTCATTTCAGATCAAAAATGGACATAAACACAATTTTTATAAATTTTTTTCACGAAATTCTATATTTATTGAAAATATGTAAAATTCATAAATTAAATTAATTTTAGAATTAAGTAATCAAATCCCTACCTCGATTGAGCGTCCAACTAGCGTTACAAGGCTATGGAGAAAGTTTAGCGTCGTTTGGGTGCCGTTTGGAAGAGCGGACGTCGTTTTCGAAACTTTAGTTCCTTGATTTGAAAACTTGATTTTCAAATGGAGCTTCAAATCATGAAATAGACTTCACCACTGAATTTAGAGCACCCAAAAACCCTAGGTTAGAATATAATTTGTCAAATTTGGATGCGGACCCCACGACACGCAATTCGAGGCAAATCTGAGCCGTCTGATCTCATTTTTCGAGCCCGCTGCAGAACATAGTCAATATATATCTCATTTTTCACCATTTCCAATGTAGATTCTAAAAATGATATCAGTTTTAAAATCTAACGATCGGATCGAAAACTCAAATTTAAAACCAATCACCAAAATTAAATATTAAAATATTGCTACAGTAGTCAACTTCTCGCCGGAGCCGAGTTGGAGGCCGATAGTGATCGGAAATCAAAGCTGGAGTCAAGATGAATCCAGCGGTGGTGGTGGTGCAGTGATCGGACATCGGACGGCTGAACGACGGACGAAAAACTGATCCGATGGCCCGAATTTCGGGCTGCGATTTCTCAGGCGAGGAGCGGCAGTTCACGGCGGTAGTACCCGGTGCTGGTTTATCGGCGTCTTCTGGTCACGGCGGGTGGGCACGTCTGGCACGGCGGCGGCCGGTGGAGGCTCGGATGAACAGTGACAGGCGGGGTTTCGGGGGTTTACGTGGAGAAGAAGAAAAAATGGGGGGGAGGGTTTTATGCAATTTTTCAAAAACTGTAGCAGTGGGACATGTGACGCAATCTGATTTGACCGAAAAATAAGTTTATGAAATTTCACTTTGGCCACAATTTTAAAAGATTCTTTCACTTAAGTATCTTTTTAATTACACTTTTGTCCCCGATTTGAAATTTTTTTTTTCACTTTTATCCCAAATATACCTAGATTTTATCTTGTCTAGATTCAACACCAATAATTTATTTCTAATTTTTATTTAATTAATCCAAAAATATAAAATTACCAAAATACCCTTGAAATAAAATTACTTAATTATTCTTACAAAATTTAGGATTTTACTAGCTAAATAAATCTTTTTCTTCATAAACAACTACGTATGTAATTAACTATGCACCATTATCAATGCTAATTAAAAACACGAGCATCCTCAAAATGTCAAACGTTTTGTTATGCGTTGATTTCTTCTTTTGGTTTTGGATCAAATAGAAATTGAGCTTTGCAAACCACAATTTTTAGCTTTTAAGGTTCATATATTACTACGTCACTATGTTTTGTTTTTAAGGTGTATACTAAACTATGTTGAACACACTTGTGAATCGTGTGTATAGTACTATCATGAGGTAAATGCAAGCATAGGATCCATTATATGAAGATCCTCATTAGCGTATATATAATAATATTGTGAGAGAAATATTAGTTTGCCTCCTTTTTTTTAAAATTATGTCTACTCCTTTGAACAATGCATTGGATTGAAATTAATTTTTTTGAAAAATAAATAAAACCTCATATTTATACGTTTAGTTTTGGGCGCCGGTGCTGGCGTCCTGATATCATCTTCTTTTTTGTATTAAAAAAAAAAAAAGATGACTTTGGATGACTGGAACCATGTTCAATTGTCTGCAAAGTAGAAAGAAAAACGCTTAAATTTCGCGGACTTTTGCGGAGAAAGTTTATAATTACGTGGCGGATGAAATCAAGCCAGTTGACAACAAAACAATAAGAAACCTCCTACAGGCTATAAAGCCACAAGAATATGAGTACGATCGATCCCACTCTTCTGGAAGCGGAGGATAGAAACTGCCGTTTTTCATGTAACTCGTGAAGTCCGTTTAGAACCCGGATTTTAAAAGAAAAAAATTACAAAAGAAAACTCATGAAAAATAAAATAAAAATATTTTTCCTAAAAGTTTATAGAACTTTACTATCATATTTTTGGCTTTACTAATTAATGTGTCTAATATTCTATATACTAGAAAATAACATCAAATCAAATTTTTGTTTTTTTGGAAAAAATTTCTATCATTTTTTATTTCAATCTAAATAAAAAATAATAGAATCTTTTAGAATTTTTTTTCCTTTAAAAAATCTAAGTTCCAAACGGAACCTTAAAGTTGTATGTAATAATCAGCTCCGCCCGTTAATTTACCATCTTGTAGTGAATAAAAAATGGGCTTCTTACAAAAAAACAAAAAAAAAACCCAAAATCTGAAAAATTAAAAAAATCCTAAACGAGTTGAACTTTTTGAAAAAATCCAGATTTATTTAGAAATATATTATTTTTTAAAAGATTATATAGAAAAATTACTTTTGAAAATGGTCAGAACATGCTAATTTTCTTCAAAATTGGTACTTTTTAAAAGTACTCAAAGTAACTACTCGATTTATTTGAGATAACTACACTTGTTACCTCAAGTAACTTATTATTTTATAAAAATTAGTACTTTTCTAAATAAATCTGAAATTTTTCAAAAAAACTATATAATTCAGAATTTTTCAATTTTTAAAAATATTTTACCATATAAAATTTGATTTCTGCATAGAAATTTCTAATGATTTAAATTCCAGTGGTGGGCCAAGTACCCAAATATTTTTATTTGTATATGAGGGAAAACTTTGGGCTCTCTTAATAATTACATGAAAAAATGATATTCTATGCAGTTTTTTAAAAAATAATACTGAAAATATGATATTTCCAAAATAATTATTTTTTCGTACGACATTCAGTGACATTTTTCAAACCAATTTAGTGACTATAAATTGATAAATCAATTTAATTACTAGAAAAACCAATATAATTTCTTATAACTAATAACTAGATTTCAAATAAACTAATTTTATTGCTAGAAATTAGAAAACAAAGATTATTAGAAATTATAGAATTGTGTTACTTGAAACTAATAATTTGATTTTCTGGAGACTAGAAACAAATTTGGTTATTAGAAACCAATGTTACTTGAAACTAGTTTGGTTTGCTAGAAATCAAAAACCTATTTAGTTATTAGAAACCAAATGGTTTTTCAGTTTCTAAAATTTAATTAGTTTATCGATTTTCAGTAATTAAAATATTTAGAAAAAATTTACTGAATAATTATTATAGAAAGGTCGTATTTTATATATTATTTTTGAGAACCTAGGTATAAGTATCTAAATTCCTAATTACATTGTCACCTGTCGACTCTCCTAATGTGCAGAACCAAAATTATATTAGGTGAGCCCTAAGCTTGATTTATGGTGGTGGGATTAATTTCGGTTAAATTTGGATTATACGTGTCATGACCCAAACCCCGGGCCAGTGGCAGAAAAAGAATTTTACAAGTGCAAATTCATAATTTATTTTAGAAAATAAATGAAACTGCAATTCTTCGAAAAAAAAAAAGGGCAATTAGTTTACAAAAATAGTTCAAATTATAAATTCTCACAGTTTGTGATCACCACTAGACATAAATTGTTAATAATAATAATAAAACATAAATATACATCACATCGTCATCACCAGTAGACATTATAGATAATACAGGCTAAATCCAAAGTATGAGCCTTAAATATTATTACAAATCCAAGGTGAGTATCTAAGTAATTACTAACTACAAATTTAGGATAAACTTCTTCTTGAATTACTCCGCCCCGGAGTTGTCCAAGTCACACTGTAAATTACCTGAGAAGGGAAAGAAAGGGGGTGAGCATTCACATGTTCAGTAGGAATTTCAATTATCCTTTTTGATATGAATGCAACTTTTCAAACCTGTATAGTTAATATCTTTCCAAAATCCATTTATAAAATAAGTTTGCAAAGTAATCAAAATCATAAGTAATCATATTCATTATTGTACATATCATAAATCAACCAAGTACAAGTATATGCATGAGCTCTCATCATCCCATCATCATCCCATCACGGTCCTGTAATACCTCTGTAACAGAGGTACCCAGCATCCTGACACTACCCGGAGGTGTGTCAGCAAATCCTGCGCAGGGTCGTAGGTGTCTCACCTAGCGCTGCAGCAACTCGCCAGCGATCAAAATACCATGATATTAAAATGGAACTCAAGTACGTGATCCTTGTTGGTTAATTGACCTAACACTTAGGAAAATCATACATGCATATAGATATGGAAAATACATGATCATATCATGAATGCAGTAGAAAAATAGCAGATTTAGGTTTTAAAATTTTACATGAAAACAGTTTTCATAGCCATATAACACATACATCATATATAGGATCATATACAACATAAATCAAATCTAGATACAAAACCCTAGAGATAAGATTGAGGTTTACCTCTTGTAGCGTGTTCCTTTTTGATCTCCTTATTAATGGTAATCAACCTCCAACCCTAGATCTTTTTATCTATGCTCTTGCTCTTAGTTGATGAAGTAAGTGGGTACCAAGTTAAAACCTTCATTGGAGAATGATCAAGAATGCTTTCTTGATCCTATGGAACACCGGGACGTGAGATGAGAATGTGAGATAGTAGGAAACTTTTTCTCTTCTCACTTAGCTTAGGTTGGCTGAAATCTCTCTCTCTCCCTGTGTCTATGCGTGTGACTCTCTTAGAGTTACTGTGTAGTTTTTTCTCTCATATATCTTATATATATGGAACCAAAAATTGCTAACCCTAGTCTAATTAAGATTGGGCTTGTTCTCCAATTTGGGCTTTGGGTGTATTTTTATAAATATGTCCAACTCATGAAACTTATTTATAAAAATACCAATTTCTGTGTAGAATCATTATTTTACACAGTTTCATGAAACTAATTTCACAAATACCACCAACCAATTAATGAGCTTAATTGAGCTAGACAAGGGACTTAATAGATCCAAATAATCTAAGCTCCAATAATATGATAAATACATAATAACTCTTATTATGGTATTTATATAAATATTATTAGTAATTAAGATTGGGCTTGTTCTCCAATTTGGGCTTTGGGTGTATTTTTATAAATATGTCCAACTCATGAAACTTATTTATAAAAATACCAATTTCTGTGTAGAATCATTATTTTACACAGTTTCATGAAACTAATTTCACAAATACCACCAACCAATTAATGAGCTTAATTGAGCTATACAAGGGACCTAATAGATCCAAATAATCTAAGCTCCAATAATATGATAAATACATAATAACTCTTATTATGGTATTTATATAAATATTATTAGTAAATGGGACACTCCACTAAAGGCCCAATACTGCACTCTTAGATTAAATGTCATGCTTTTTATAGAGATTTAATCAACTAACCTTGATTAACCGATCCATCTAGTATATTCTATACCACATATATAATCTCTATATAATGTTGTAGTTGGATAGGTGAAATTACCGTAATACCTCTCCAACACTTATTTACCTTTAAGTTACTATCTTTCTATCAAGGAATACTGTTGTCGATAATTTTGTTCATAATGGCCATTTAGACAAAATTATCAACCAATTCACAAAGTGAATACTAAGATCTTAGATTTAATTATTCCATGAATCTTGAAAGAACCTAAAGTGGCATTAATGTATAGTGTCCTTAACTATTTAGTGTTCTCATCAATTCATAAGCTATAACCTCCAATATGTTAGAGTTCACCTCTAATTTCATAGAGTAATATTTTAACAAATCAAAAGGCTATAACCCATGAAAGCAAGTCCAATCAAACATCAAGGATTAAGATCTATATGGTAAGAGCTAGTTTGTGATAATATAAGAATTGAGTAACGGCACTCCAATTCTTTATATTACCCGGTTTAGTTTAATACACATAACTTATTTATGTTGTATTAGTATTTCTATCAGAAGTCAGATACTTCAATGATTTGAGACATATTATTCCTATTGAGATAGACAAATACTACAACCTATAGTAAATAAAGTATTCCATCTTTATTTATAGATTGTAAACTACTTCATTTAGACTTAGATAAAGAAACAAATCTCTTCATAATTAACACTTAATCATGTTTGTTTCTTTATAAACATATAAAGTCATGGAATCTTTTTCAGATGAATAAACTATTCAACTAAGATAGTTTAATCTAGCAAATATCATAATTTCATATAAGAGAAAGTTGTTTATACTCATAAGAGTAAAATTGGAAATCTACTTTTTAGAGTAAAAATCCCAACAATCCTATGGTAAGTACAACATGTCATAGAGTATGTAATAAACATTCATCAAGTATTTTAAGAAATCATACTTTAATACTCATTTGGTATTATTGTGGGATATACAGTAAATCGGGTAGTATAACGACTGTATTTTCCCAAAACCAAAATTTCAAACCTGCATAAAAACCATACAATCCAATCCCAGAACAATCCAATATATATCAACAGTTCACAAATTTATCAAATATCCAATCAAACCACTGAATTATATGAAAATTGACATTTTTGAGAAATAGGTCATAATGCACATTTTAAATCAAAATAAGTATAAAACTTGATAATTGAACCCCTACCTCATTAGAATAGTGATATCATGCCAATAGGTCCTCAAAGTGCCGTTGAACGATCGCTCAGAGGGTCAGGAATCAATTTCAGGCTCTCGATTGCTTACTTGTGAAAAATCAACTCCTCAACGGAGCTTCAAATTGACAAACAAATCTCTTTACCGAACTCCTAGCACCCAAAATAGTTAGATTAGACATATGATTCGACCAGTTCGGGTCTGAGCCGACACCGGACCGGTGTCATGCAAAATGAGATAAAATCTAAGCCGCTAGATATGGTTTTTCGTGTTGATCACTAAATATAGTCAATATATATATATATCAAACTTCACCATTTTTCAAGTACATTCCAAAAATGACAATAAAAACGAAATCTAACGGTTGAATCAAAAGTCGAACCCGAGCTCAAAAATACACAAAAATAGTAACTTTTAATCCGGATAAAATGGGATCGTGTAATATATACCTTTAGGTTCCTCTCGACGATACGAATCCAATGAGTCTAAGAATATGACCTGAAATGGCCTGAAATGACGCCGAAAATTCAAAGTCCTCCGCGGCCTAAAACGGCGTTTCTCGGTGACGGGATGCTCGGGGGTAGCTGTGGGCGGGCGGCACGACAACTGGCAGTGTGGGGAAGCTCCGCCGGTCATTGGTGGGGCACGATGATGGTCAGCAGTGTGTCTCGGCTAGGCTCGGTCTCTCGGCGACTCGACGAGGAAGAGAGAGAGAGAATGAGCGAGAGACGAGTGTGAGAGTGAGAGAGCAAGAGAGAATGAGCGAGAAAGAGAGAACGAGCAAGAGAGAATGGGTGATCGGAGAGAGTGAGTGAGAATAAGAGAACAAAGAGTGAGATCGGAGGGGAGAGAGAGAGTGAAAAAAAAATATCTATTTTTTTTTCTATTTTTTTAGTCAAAAGACCCTTTTGCCCTCGATAAAAATGAGATTTTACGATACGTTTCTATTTTATGAACAATGGATGGATACACTGGTTACTAAAACTAGTAAACCACTAAATCATAAGCATTTCAGAATTTTCTAGCAAAGATTGCTGAATTTGCAAAATGAATATGTCTCAGGCCTACTCCTGAGAACAGTTAAAAATTTTTGGTTCAAGATATTTGATAGGACGATGTTGGAGTATTCGTTTTGCTTTTGCGTCTAAATTGATGGTGGTAATGATTGCATACTTTGGCTTTGGTCCTGGTTGGAACAAATTTTGTGTGGAGTTCAATTCATCCTACATTCCTACATAAATATATATGGTTTATTTGCTTAAATTCAAGATCTTTTGGCGGTCAAAAAATAATTGGCTTCTTTAGATTAACCTTAGAATTGGATTAAAACCTCATAGTTAAACACAAACGCTAAACCAATAGCACTAATATTTAATTTATTTTGGCCAAATTGTCTGCATCTACATATCAAACTTAAAAAAGACCGTTGTTATTGAGAAAATCAACCCTAAAAAGTATGAAGTCACTAATTCGGTTCAATAATTTTATTATATATTTTCTCTCTCCCAAGTTTTCTCTCTCAGTACTCAAATAATATAAACACTATTCTTTCTTACAAATCCTTGTGGGAATATAGACTAAGTGTGATTTGGTTTTCTCTCTCAGTACTCAAATAATATAAACATTATTCTTTCTTACAAATCCTTGTGGGAATATAGACTAAGTGTGATTTGGTTGTAGTGTATGGAATTACAAATGGCAATATAACCTATAATTACGGGCATTTATGACTATCTAATCTGGGAGGATAAAAAAAAAACTATTCAAGTAGAAAAAATTATTAGGATAAGAAATAATAGTCCTACATATATATGGTGCATAGACTAATTAGCATAAACCATCCCATATCTACTCCTACATACGTATACATATAATAAACTTTAATAAACATAGATATATATATGTTTATTTTCACACTAATTATACTCATATATCTTTTAGAAAATTAATAAGTTTGGAAACTTATATATGATTATATGTTTTAATTTTATAGTTTAAAAGTGTTTAGTTAATTGTTATATTTGATGTTATTTCAACTATTTTATATATATATATATATATATATAAAGTTACCTTGCTAAGATTATTTCCTTTGAATTTTATTGTCTTGTCATTATCAAGGGGTAATAGTTAAGCATAGTTTTCCCTCTTAACTATTGGTTAAGTATAATATTATCCCAACATCTTAACAAATCATTAATAAAATAGGTATGGTATTGCGATTAATCTTCGAACTGATATAGTAATAGAAAAAACTGTCCACGTTCCACATAGCGCTGTCATTCCTAGGTGGAATGAAAAGGAGGAGATAATGGAAAAAAGAATAAAAAAAATGAAGTCAATAGTTGGGTTGTAATGTTTATTAACTATGAAATATAAAGTTCAATTATATCTTGACAATAATAATCCTAAATTAAATTAATTAATTTATAGTTAATTTTTGATAAAAACGAACAAATATGAAATGGTAAAAGAGAGGGAGGAAAGATAAAGTATAGAATACAAGGATAGGAAGCTTAGCAGATTGGAATGAGAGATAAAATGTAGAGAGATGATGGAGTAGGAAAAAATAGATATGCCAAGGAAAGGAGAATAGCGAAAGTACGTAGAGATTGTACAAAAAGTCAAGGAAAATCATGAGAGAGAAAAATAAAAGAATAAAACGTATAGAGATAAATCAGAAAGAACGAAAAGATAAAAAGTATTGAGATAGATTTAATAGAGACAAAGTAGTGAGAGAGATGTAGGAGATATAAAGTGGTAAAAAAGACTTAGAAGAGATAAAGTCAAGTATGTAGTATTTGATGAAAATTAAAGTTAAGCAATTAGGGAAAAAAACAAACATCTAATTATGGAATGAAGTAGTCATTCCACTCGAGTACATATTTTAATGTATTAAGACCAATCAAACAAATAAATGGGGTCTTCTCTTCAATTACACCAAAATGTTTCATTTGCTTAGTTCTAGATCTACAACGGTTCCTCGGTTTTAACACAATTGTCTTCATGGCCTTGACCTTCTTTTTGTTATAATTAATGATCAATTCTCTTCACTATTCTAACCCTTATAATAAGATTATAACCAAATACATACACATCATTAACACAAATATTTGACTTGGTCTAGCCTAATTACCTATATCCTTATATCAAATCCAACAAAAAAGAAACTTCTTATATGGGAAAAAAAAAATACAATCCTAAAGGTTTGAATTGACCAATTTTATTTCAAGAATATTATTTGACCAATTTTATTTCAAGAATATTATTCTACATTTTTTGTATCCCAATCTATCTATAGCTTATTGATTCTCCTAGCTATCTCTATTTTTTACTCTTAGATTAATTATAAGCAATCATTTGCAGTTCTCACAGTCATTAGGTTACACAATTAAAGACCTGATAGTTGTAAACGCCTTATACCACTCTAGACTCTAGACTAATCGAACGAAATGAAAAGTAAGAGAAAAATCAAGTGGTTGGCAAGCTAGTTTTTTGATAATAAAAGGGAATATGGTAGCACCATCGCACTTCCAGGTACCCCACATAAAAGAGTAGGGCTTTGAACTTAAGGCTATGTTGAGTAGATAGGAAAGAAAATAAGAGTAGGGCTTTGAACTTAAGGCTATGTTGAGTAGATAGGAAAGAAAATAAGAGGGAAGAAAAAAATAGGAAGAAAAATAAATATGTAGTATGGAAAGAAAAATATTTTTTCTTTACAGTTATTCGGAAAAAATATTAGTTTAATTTAAAATTATTATTTTACCCATGTGTCACTATTATTTAAAATTGAGTACGCAAGGAGAGTTTAGTAATTTAATTTATCCGCATATTAATAAAAAAAATTTCTTCCTTTTTTACTCTCTATTTTTTGGAGAAAAAATTGTGTTAATCCTACTATTTTTTTCTTTACCATTTTCTCTTCCCTCCTGCCAAACGATCCAATATTCTAATTTCCTTCCATTTTTTCCTAGCCTCTTTTCCTTCCTCTCTCTCTCTCTTCCTTCCTAATAAACATAGCCTTAGTCAGAGTTTTAAGCAGTGAACGCAAGCAACTCTGGGCCTCTAACTACCCTTTTCAGGCTACAAGCTGGTTAGTTATGGTGTTAGTCTTCGAACTTTGTAGTGATGATTTATTACTCTAAAATTTATTGGACACAGCTATAGTAGGGTACTCCTAATATGGCTCTGTGCGAGGCCATTTGTTGTGGATCGTCCGATTAAAAATACAAAGTTCGGATATAATTTAATAAGTATGCTAGAATACATCTCATCATACATGATAGAAATAGTAGTTAACGACAACATCTTTGCTTCTTTCTATTGATCTCCCCCCTCTCAACTGGACACTGCCCTCTCAGCTTCCTTCTCTCTTTTGATCCCGGTCACTCACATGCACTCTCTCTCAAGCTATAAATAGAACATTAATTCCAAAATTCAATTGGTGAACTTATACCAATCATTCTTGATTATGATATCTATCTTCCTGTGGAAACGATATTCGAGTTTTCTTAAAGTTCAAATTTATTTGCAGTGTTTCTCTCCATGCTCCACCTTGCCATACCTAATTTAACTAATTTTCGATTGAACTCTACTACATTATGTTAGAATCCAAATTGAGTTTAAATAAATACAAAAATAAACTTAAATCCCTTTTGTTCTCCGTCTTCCCACCTTCATACTCCTTCTTCCCACCAAAAACCCATCTGCAGACCCAATTACTCAATTTGCTTTCTTTTCGACTAAACCACACATCAACACATACTCTCTTCTTTGGGATTTAGGTCAAAATGTAACAATATATTGTTTTGGTGGAGTTAATTTTAGAAGAACTTTTGTTATTTTGTCATCGATCCTCCCAACAACCAAATTCATCATAATTAAAAAAAAAAAAAACACAATTGAACATGTTTTAACTACTATTAAAAGTTGAACCCATTTTTGAGGGAACCCATTTAAAAATTTGAAAGAAATGGAACAAAACCTATTTTTGAAAAGTAGAATTTTATTTCATTCGTTCATTGGCCTCGGCCATTTATGATGAGGATGGTGGATTTTTTTTCTATTTAACAGAAATAGGAATTTCATCTGAAAGAAAAAATGCATATGAAAAAGAACTTCTAAAATCAACTATAATATGCAGAAGAGAGCGAGAAAGAGAGAAGAAAAATCTATAATCAGAGAGGAGAAGAACTAGACATGACTAACAGGAGATTAGAAATACCAAACAGTGTATTTGAGCATACCTATTAAATTATATCCGAACCTTCCGTTTTTAATTAGATAGTCTATTATAAATGGCCTCACATAGGGCCATATTAAGGGGAGCCCCACTGTAGCCGTAGCCGTAGCCAAGTTTAATTTGTGTTTTAAATGTTAAAAAATTGTATAATTTACTGTGAGACCCGTTCTTAGACCACATGCCACGTAGACGATTACGTGACAAAACAGGCCACAAAGGGTATGCGTTATCGTTACGTGTCCAAAGTGACCATTCTAAAGCCACGTGAGTTGCACGTGATACTTTTTGGTCCCGTGGGCTGTCAGGGACCAAATCGCTCCATCCCAGACCCCGGACCGGTCCAGCCCAATTCATTCTCTACTTCTACAGGTGAAGGTCAGGAGGCTCAAGGGTCTTCCTCCAGAAGACTCCTGAATGGTTACGCGTTTTTCCAGACCCAGACAAGACATTTAAGGTGATCTTGAATAAGGTACGCGCATTGGACAAACCGACCTGACAGAACGGCGGCTTGTCAAAAGTCTCACCCCTAATAGACTCGGTCCATAGGGGACGGCGGAAATCAGTCCTTGACGATACAAGGGAAATCACAGTAATCACGGCCCGTAATCTCCGAAGTACGTCCAGAGGAGAGAAGATATTCTGTCCTGGGATTGAGAATCATGAGGTTCATAGCCCAGGACTACATTTATAAGCCATGAGCTTCCGATAAAAGGGGGCATGTATGCATAAAAAGAGATATCTAAAAAAAAGCTTATGAGAAGAGAAAAAAATATATTTTGATAAAAAAGAAAAACTAAATCCTGGCTACCAAAAAAAAAAAACTGACTTAAGCATCAGAGAGTCTTTGCAGGTAGTCACTCCCGCCTCTCCGACCCTGCCCAAAGCCAGGAGTACTTCAAGATAGCTAGGATACGAAGACAGTTGGAAGGAACAATATCAGCGGTTCAGCGACACATGGATAGCTGGTAGAAACTGCTCCAACAGTTTGGCGTCGTCTGTGGAAACTGCTCTAACAGTTTGGACCAGCCCCGATGGAGGATGGCGTACCAGGGTCGGAGTCGTCGCTGGATAAAATGACCGCACCAGACCCCTCGCCAGTTAAAGCCCCAAGACCAGGCTGACTGCCAGGGACCTCCGAGGTTTGCTTTAGCGGACCGAAAACGGGGATAAGCTCCTTAGCAACAGAAGCGGATATACAGGGCCTGTCTTTTTCTGCAGTAAGCATCTTCAGCATGTCAGCAAGGTACGCGATGTTAATCTCATCCCCAAGCTGCTGTATGTAGTACTTGACGAAATAGTGGTCTCTCTCGATGTCTTTCTGCTCGTCAAACTAGTCTGGTGCTACCACCTCCGCGTCACCTTCGAATTCCCTGTTTTCCCAGCCAGACAAGTAAATTTCCACAGAAAGGACATCCACCTGCCTCTGATACCTCGTTTTTAGTTTCTCCACATCTGCTAGTCTATCTCTCAGTGCCGCCAGCCTCAGCTCTGCCTGCCGCTATGACAAGTCGACCAAAAGGGTGTTAATGTCAGCAAGGTCTTCGCCGTGCTTGCGAGACAACTCTACTTGAGCCCCCATCAATTTTATATGGTCCAAGAAAAGATGTCGGCGTACCTCATTTGACTGGTCGAGTCTGCATTGCAGAGAATGGGCCTCCAGTTTGGCTTTCGCCTCGGCCTTCCCTGTCTCGTTAGCATCGTCAACGGCCCTGTCGCGAGCAATGAAGGCCAGCCCCATCTCTGCCCCAGCGCTCTAGAGTTTTTGCTCCTTGACCTTGAGCTCGTTTTGGGCCAGTCTGGCGGCCTCGGATTGAGTGAGCCTGTCGGTCTTCGCCTCGGCCAGTCTCGTAGCCAGCTCCTCGCGCCTGACCCTCTCGACACTCAGAGTATGAGCTACCACGCTGCTGACCCTAGACTCATTGAGGCTCCAATACAAGTCAAAGTCAGTTCTCAACTCAGCAAGGATAGCCTCACTGTGCTCGGCCAGTATAGAACGGGAGTTCAACTCCTCGGTCAGATCCCTGACGCGAGAGGAATAGAAAGACCGGATGGCGGCTAGCTGCAAGATAAATGAAAAAGAGGTCAGCGTCTAGCAAGGAAGCTGAGAAACATAGAGGCAACCAAACAAGCCAAACCTGCGCGAAGGTACGGCTAGCGACAAGCTTGACCTTCTCCAAGGAGAGCGCCTCCAGCTCAGGTTCCACGGCTAGATCCTCTCTTTGGGCATTGTCCACGTCTAAGGAACGCGACTCTACCCTGCCAACCGTGAGGGCAACCTCTCCCCCAACTGGGCACGCCCTTGAAGCAGCGGTGACAGAGACGAAGGAAAGCTTGGCATCGCCGAGCGCACAGTCGGTGACAGCAGGGGGCGGTGCATCCTCAGAAGAAGACGTCATGGCAGCTCCCACTATATCAGCAATTTCGGTTATTGTCCCTTTGGAACCCCGCCTAAATATGATTTTTTGGTCTTGTCTTGACCATTCCCTCCCGACGGGTCACTATGCGCGGACCTTCTTCTCCTTAGAAGGGTCAGCGTGGCCCCATCGTTATCACTATCAGAAGAAGGGGCAACCCTGCCCCTCTTCTCCGCCGGGCCCTCTTTTTCTTTGGATGAGCCGGCATCGTGGTGCCACTTTATTGGGACCAGAGGAGGGGAAGACAGTCGAGATTTCAACCTCAGAGCCCCCCCGCTGAGCTCAGCGATCTCCCCACTGAGGCAAGCAGCACCAAACTCCGCACTCGACTTCAAACCAGAGTCAGAAGTGGAAGAGGTTGGAGCAGCAGATCCCCCGGGCAGTCTCAAGGGCGCCCCCTTGCCATATATGGCCTTTATGGCTGTCGTTTCTCTGGTCGGAGGTCCGCTTGCACCAGAATGGGGGATCACGGGTGCTTCATCCTCTGAAGACACCACGAGACGCCGGCCAGCAGTTACCTTGGGGTGAGCCTTATATCTAGCAGTACTCCCCTTGACGGGGGAAGGGTCTGCCGAGGGGCTCATTTTGGAACCTATAAAGAGCAAGCAACATAGTTAGATCACAGCCATAACCCGATCGACAAAGCTCCAGGATGCGAAAATGAACTCACCTCTAGCCCTCTTAGGGGCGGCGGCTTCCTCCCTACGGAGCCTGATGCACTCTTTAGCCATGAGCCTCACGGCCTTTTTGAGCTCGTGGCTAGTCGGTGCCACCAGGTCGTTGGAACCTGCCAATTGGCTTGAAGCCGTAACCTGACGACCTACCATGGCGATGCGATCGTGCTCGTCCCGGCGGAATCAGTTCAGGGCAGAGGCATCAAGCCAGCTCTGCAGGTGCTTCGTGATAACCCAGGTGTCCAGCGAGAAGGGAAGGTATGAAACCATCCTAGGTATCATATTCATCATCTGGGGATTGAGGATGGCCTGGATGTGTCGGCAGTCCCCAGGAGACCCGAAGATGACGATTCCTTCCAGCCCTTTGAGCCGCCCCGCCGACAAATGCGGCTCGAACTTATTTTCTTCTACAGAGGCTGCACAAGACAAAATAACGTGAGCAATAATAAACGAGATGAACGCAGACCTGAAAATCACGACCTAGCACTTACTCTGCAGGAAAACCGAGGGAATTTGGAAGTACTCTCCATTCACCCAAGGAGAGCACCACGCCCCTCCAACGGCATACAGCCTAGAGTGGGAGTCCCATTGCTTGTCCGACCTCGGCAAGCCCCAGAAAATGTTACGTCCCGGGAGCGGTTGAAGGTAAAAAGTGGGGTAGGAGCTCCTTTTGGGGATGAGGGTGAGTTTGTATGCATAAAAGACCACCTCCAGGTCGATATGCATGTTATAAAGAACTGACAGGGCAGAGAGCCCCATCAGGATCATGACCCCGTTTGCATTTAGCTGCATCGGGTGGATCCCCATCAGAGCCAAGAATTGGTGGATGAGAGGAGGAAAAGGGAACCGCAGCCATTTCAGATGCCTTCTTCCCAAAATAATAGAGCCTTCTGGGGCAGAGGGACGAAGATACCAATCCGCGGGGCCCTCGACCCTTTTTAACGTGACTCCACCGGGGAGGCAGAGCTGTCTCCTCAGCGATCCAACTCTGAGTCCACGACGGGGCGAAGTTCCTGATCTTGATTTGAGGCCATCGTTCTGGATACGATCGAAAGAGCAAAAGTCTCTAGAAAGGGGAGAAGTCGGAAACCCTAAGATTTTACAAGGCTAGAATAATTGGAGATTTTAGTAAAGTAGCAAACGAGCGTAAATGCGGTTTTTATAGGAAGGGAGCTGAAGAGTCCCCCCTTTAAGAGGGTCATTGTGAGGAAGGCCGAAGAACAGGAATTTTCAAAAAAAATCTGGAAAGTCACAACCAGGGATAGCGTCGTCAGCTTCGGTAACTGAGAAAAAATGATGGTAAAGGGTCACGTCGGATTGAAGGACTGGAAGCATGACTTCCCCACTTGATCGATGCGAATCCATCAACTCGGGAAATGAAGGCAGTTGTGGGACCCGTTTTTAGACCACGTGCCACGTGGACGATTACGTGGCAAAACAGGCCACAAAAGACATGCGTTATCCGTTACGTATCCAGAGTAACCAGTCTAAAGCCACGCAAGTTGCACGTGATACTTTTTGATCTCATAGGCTGTCAGGGGCCAAATCGCTCCATCCCAGACCCTGGATCGGTCCAGCCCAACTCATTCCCTACTTCCACAGCTGGAGGTCAGGAGACTCAAGGGTCTTCCTCCAGAAGAGCCCTAAATGGTTACGCGCTTTTCTAGACCCATACAAGACATTTAATGCGATCCTGAATAAGGTACGCGTATTGGACAAACCGACCTGACAGAACGGTGGCTTGTCAAAAGTCTCACCCCTAATAGACTCGGTCCATAGGAGACGGCGGAAATCAGTCCTCGATGATACAAGGTGAATCACAGTAATCACGGCCCGTGATCTCCGAAGTAAGTCCAAAGGAGAGAAGGTAATCTGTCCTGAGATTGAGAATCATGGGGTTCATAGCCCAGGACTACATTTATAAGCCATGAGCTCCCGATAAAAGGGGGCATATATGCATAAAAAGAGATATCTAAAAAAAAAACTTATGACAAGAGAAAAAAATATATTTTGATAAAAAAGAAAAACTAAATCCTGGCTACCAAGAAAAACCACTAACTTAAGCATCGGAGAGTCTTTGCAGGTGGCCACCCCCGCCTCTCTGACCCTGCCCAAAGCCAGGAACACTTCAAGATAGCTAGGATACAAAGACAGTTGGAAGGAACAACATCAGCGGTTCAGCGATACGTGGATAGCCGGTGGAAACCGCTCTAACATTTACATTTCTATAATATCAGGTTGTAGTTGTTCTTTTGTTTTAGTTTGTTTATAACACATTGAATGACATTGTAGCACTATTTTCGTCCTAAATAAATCAGGGTAAGAGGCTCATGCCAAGACTTCTTGACATTCATGTATACTTTAATATAATTGTATCCATTTATTTAAATTTTTTTAAAGGCTTTATTTTATGTTTGCCTCCAACCTATATGTAGAATCTTTCGATACATTTCTTGAATTATTAAAAATTTTAACTTTGCTCCTTATAAACCATTAAAATCATTATTTTATTCGACAAAGAGCCAAATAGTAAGTATTTTAAAGAGTTATGGAAAAATCAAAAGTTTATTTGTGACTGAAATAAATAAAATAACATGTGAAACTGATTATTATAGTGGTTGAAGAAACTAAATTGAATTGTTGAAATGGTCAATAATTAGGAGCATAAAAACAATCTGCATAATTAAGGGGCAAACATAAAACCCTCCAAAACATTCATATCATGCACCCTTGTAAAAACATAAAGAAGTCCATATACATGAATTTATTAGGTTAATATATTTCTATTTGAATAAAGGTAATATATTTTTATTGAAATTGCTTTTATATCCATTTTTTGAAAAATAATTTGCATTCTTTTGTGGGGTTAAACTCCTTAACATAGCAGTTGTAAATAGCGGCATAAGTAAGAAATGAAATGAAAGGCAAAGAAATATTTATTGTTTAGTTGTGTTCGCAAAAATGAATAATAGATTTTAGCCTTCCCTCTCAATTTATATCCAAAACTCAAATTGACCCGTGCACTTTTTCATTTATTAACATTTAAAGAAACACCTAGTTGGCCCGCCGAGTCCAAAATAACATTTTAACAGAGACCGGGAAGGAAGTACTTAAACTAAAAGCATCGAATCCCAAAACAAGGTCAAATTTCAAAATCTGAACCAAAATCCAAATAGGATGCCAATGCCTAAGATCCCAAACTCAAATAATATAAATAAAATAATAAAAACACGAGTCTCTCCCTCCAAAAGCGCGCAAAACTCTAGTTTTTGCCCCAAAACATAAACTACGGATAGAAAAAAATGGCGCTTTCTTTCAGATTTAAGAGCTTCCTCCCTCCCTCCACTTCATTTTCCTACTACTACAAATCTCCACACTCTCTCCCCCAAACCCACTTCATCTCACTCTCTCTCTCTCTCGCTCTCTTTCTCTCTCTTTTGTCCGAAACGCTACAGAGAGCGAAAGCTGACCATTTAGCGCCACCGTGTCCATGGCGGAGCAAGGCAAGTGCGTGCGCATCACGCGATTAGCTAAGAAAAGGTCCGCGGCGGAGGTGGCGGTGGCTGCTGCCATGGCCGACGACCAATTGCCCAACAAGAAGCGTGTGGCATTGGGTGAGCTCAGGAACTTATCGAACGCCATTGCTCCGCCGGATCCCAGTGTGGGAAAGCCTAGACGCGTGACGAAGACCAAGAAGGTCAAGAAGGCCGTACCCATTGAGACGACGACGAAGATCGCCCAGAATGAGGCTGACACGACGCCGTTGGATGACCCCCAAATGTGCGGGCCTTATGTTTCTGACATTTATGCCTATCTTCAAAAAATGGAGGTAATGGGATTTTTCTGGTTTTGAAAATTAATGCCCAATTTTGGTTTTTGGGCTTGTTTTGATGATGGGATTTGATAACCAGGTCGAGAAGAAGAGAAGGCCCTCTCCAGACTACCTTGAGAAGGTTCAGAAAGATGTTAGTGCCAACATGAGGGGAGTATTGGTGGATTGGTTGGTGGAGGTTGCAGAGGAGTACAAGCTTGGTTCGGACACACTGTTTCTATCGATTTCTTATATTGATCGGTTTTTGTCTATGAACCCCATGACTAGACAGAGGCTCCAGTTACTTGGTGTTTCTTCTATGCTCATCGCCTCGTAAGATTCCATGTCTTTGGAACTATTGCTCTTGCTATTAAGTTTATGTTTAATAGATTCTAATGTTATTCCAAATCTTCATTGGTCGTTCGTTTAAATCTTCAGAAAGTACGAAGAGATCAGTCCCCCTCATGTGGAAGATTTTTGTTACATCACGGATAATACGTACACAAAAGAAGAGGTATTCGCCTATTTTGTTCAATATTGTAAGTGGTTTGGTGTAACGTTCCTCTTTTGGTTGATATTAACTTTGCCTGTTGATTGTGAAGGTTGTGAAGATGGAGGCTGACATACTAAAGTCATTGAAGTTCGAGATGGGAAATCCTACTATAAGGACCTTTCTAAGGTAAGGACTGTGTTAATACATATTTCCCCAATTGATTGTTTTATAACCGGTGGTATTTTACTCATCGTTTGTCTCTTTTTCTTTTCTCAATTTTGTTCTGCAGAAGATTCACTGATGTAGCTCAAGAAAGTTACAAGGTAATTAGCCCGGTACTCATTTCTCTAGTTTGGAGTGTTAATGTCTTTATGAAGGATCCTGTTATTGACTTTATTACTCAAATATTTTTCAGACTAGCAAGATGCAGTCACAGTTCTTGGGATACTACCTTGCAGAGTTGAGTCTTTTGGATTACAGTTGCCTTAAATTCCTGCCTTCTCTGGTTGCTGCTTCTATTGTGTTTCTAGCAAATTTTATTCTTTGTCCAGATATTCATCCTTGGGTAAGAATCTACATTTTGAAATGTTCTCTTTTGAATGTGTATTTTGTGAGCTAGATTGTACTAGTGAGTCTTAAGTCACTGATTTATGTGCATTTCAGTGTTCAACCCTGCAGAAATATTCTGCATACAAACCCGTTGATTTGAGGGAATGCGCTCTTCTCATCCATGATTTGTACTTGAGTAGAAGAGGAGGGACACTTCATGCCGTAAGAGAAAAATACAAGCATCATAAGGTAGCATTTATACGTTTCACCTTTATCCATTGTATTGATCTCAATTTCGCTGCTTTGGAAAATGGTAATCTGGACTCCAATTTATTTACCCTGATCTTTCTTTGTGCTTTTGAACAGTTCAAATGTGTGGCAACTTTGTCTTCTCCACCAGAGATTCCCGTTTCTTATTTTGAAGATTTTAATTAGTCACTACTGACCTGGATCATTACTTTTCAAAGAAGTTTATCTTGATGGCATTCTTTATTTATGGCTTACCACAACACAATTCTGCTGGACTCCAAAAGATTAAACTGGAACTTTAACCGTTGAGGAGCCATAGCCAACCCCGTAATGGACCAAAACATCACAGCTTGGAGATCTTGAGATTGCAAATTACTGAATTGAGTGGGAATTCACCTTACTGGAATCAAACGTAACCGAAGACCAAGAATGCCATGAAATTCATTGTAACACAAGTCTTATCAACACTGAATGAATGCTGTATGAAGCAGATCTCAGTGCGAACTTGAAGAGAAAAGAAACCATAAATGGAAGATTTGTGATTTGGCGAGGCTTAATCAGATGTGTTCTAGCAGTTGATTAAGTCGATCTGGTGGGAGAATGCCTGGCTATGTTCGACTTAGAACAGCTATTGTTTGTAGGGTGAGTACTTAAAAAGTCTGCGAATTGTTGTATGGTTTTCCATGAATACGTATACCTTTTATTTTCTTTCCTATTTTGTTCATTAGAAATAAAGGGAAATTAATGGAATAAGAACATTTTTCTTCCCTTACTTGTGAGATGCTCATCATACTTGTATACTCTAAACAAGCTGAAATTATGACTATTATGAAGTGGATCAATCTATATTTAGGTTGCTTGCTTTCCATACTCTTGTAACTGTTCGTCAGAAATAGATTATAAAGTTTATCTAATATTCTTAATTTCTGTTGTTGATAGAAGTTTTGTCAACGGAATAATTAATTGGATTCTAAGAACGAATTTAACTAAATTGTATATAGCTTTTTAGATGTTGTATATAATTTTTTGAAAAATAATGAGAGCGATTTTATAGTAGTTTAATCCAGAAAAGATGATTTATTTATTGTAATTTATTATGGAGAGTATATAATAATATAATTTTAGTTCATCAAATAAGTGTATTTATGAATTTGTTTACGATATGACTGAAGTCTCTTATTTATAGATGAGTATTTACAATTGCGTATATTATTTTAGATAGTATAATTATCTCAAAATAATAAGATAATTATAAATTATTTAATAATTACCTAAAATAAATGAATTATCTATACTTAATAAATTATCATAATTTAAATAATAATTATTCAATTATTTGTTAAGATATCCATCTTTTAGAAGATTTTGTTCTAGTTGTGTAGCTTCCTAAAGTGTTCATTAATTTGGCGACAGACTATTGTAGACACAACCAGTTGAGTAGTAAGCAATTTTGTAGCACAAATGATTTACCCCTTTCTTGTTTTTTGTAAGCATGTGATTTGATCTACCAACTTAAAAAGTAAAACTCTTTAATATTAATTGCTCCTCAATTGTGGACTATTGGATGAGCAGATGAAGGATATGTATCACCTTACTAGAGCACCAACTATTATTCTTTTTTGTCCTTTGCATTTTGTATAAACAACAAAGAAAAAGTAGCTTTTTCCCAATTTGTTAACCGTACAATAGAGCATAACTTCAAAAGATCCAATCTTTAATATTGTTCTTTTGATCTTGTTCAAAACCAGACCAAAGTTTTCCATCTTTGTGTTTTTTTTCTTTTTTGAAATAGTCCGTAATTCTTTTTTCCTCTTTGTTCCTTGATAGTATGACCATTAAACGAAAAAGAGCTTCCTTTTATCTTTATCCATTTAGGAGCCATCGTGTACTAATGGTTTCAACACTAAAACTTCTCCAAAAACATCATTTCTTCGAGGCTCATTTTTTCATTTGTTTATGTGAATAATTTGGAGAATATCTAGTCGATTTTCCTCTGACAAATTGCAACCTTTATCTTTCATTTGTGCAAATAAGATTTGAAAACTCAACCCTTTCTTTTTTTTTTTTTTTTATGTTTGAAAAACAATATGTAGAAACTAAAGGAGCTTGCTTTATGTCTCCATCTGTCCAGAACCATCACTTTCGAAAAATCCCAAGTGTAGAAGTTGTTCAACAATCTTCAAAGAACTTGCTCTTTCTTGGCTAGTTTCTGGAATGTTTTTAGGAGCTGTACTCAGTCACTTTCTTAGCAAATCACAGCCTCTAGTTGTCGTTTGAGTAGAAAAAGGTAAGTTTCATAAACATCTTTTATTCATCCGTTAGGCAATGATTTTTGGACATTGCTCTTAGTTTTCATTCTGATTTAGACTAGAAAATATATTGAAAGTTTGTAGAACTTCCATTTGAGCTTTAAGAGAACTACAACCATGGATAGTAGAATCTACTTATAAAATAAAAATAGGTCCTTTGAAGCTTGTAAGAGCTGATTTTGTTTTTGGTTTTTCTTGAGAACATGTTAGAATCTTTGTAGAATTGTTGCTGACACCATGTAGGATTGTTATCAACTCCACTAAAGTGTAAACACAAATTTCAAAATTTGTATACTTGAGTTTTGAGAAAATGAGTTCTTAGAAACCTGAAGGATAGCTAGTTGCTTCTGGGTTTGGGCAAGATAGGTCCTAAACTCCTTTGTTTTAGACCTAATTGTTAAATTGAGTATTCCACGAACTGAGGCCACAAGGTCTTGTGTTTACTGGACTGGTGTAGCTTGTTTTGGCGCACAAATTGAGATCACCTATTTTTTAGCTTACTAGTTTTTTTATACTAAGTATAGTTCAAATCAGCTAGCTTTTTTTTAAACTCACTCTTGTTATTCGTAGTCCACTTTTTGTATCTACCTCACAAGCATGTTTGCCGAGACTTTTCTGATGACGTTTATCTTTCCTTGAATTTTGGTTTTTGAAATTTTATTTGCTAGTTGCTAAGTCATGGTGGGGTCACTTTACATGTCTTCACACACTAACATAAGACTTGTTTACATCTTCAGATGTCAAGTGATGAGAGTGTATCCTGAGGAGAATCTAGTGTACTCAAATCATCGTTAGCTGCATCTGGCGAGATGGAAGAAGTGCAAGATGAGATATCACAACTAGTGAGCTCGAGCGACATTCACAAAGAGTCTTTAGATGTGGTTTCATATGGACGCCATGAGATAGGTGAGCAAAGAGAGAGTCATAGTAGTGATAAGGAGTGTTAGGTCCGTTTATCAGGTATTATTGAATAAAATTAATTTCTAATTAATTATGTGAGGTGGTAATGCGGAAATTGTAAAAATAATATAAGATATTTTTATTTAGTTCAGTTATCTCCCGATAACCTACGTCCAAGAGGCCAAGCCCAGATAATAAACACTATTAGCAAAGTTTGAATGAATATAAATACTAATTTAATTTATACAATAAAAGACTCCCTCTTTGGATTATCGCAATATAAATGTATTCCTTCACTAGTATGTCTAGTGAGTATCATTCGTCTTAGGTTGACTTCGTTCTTCTGAAATCCCTTCAGATACTTGAAGTCGATGTTCTCTCGAAGATAATCAGTACCTCTCCCGAAGTACTATCACTTAAACGGCTAGGACACCTCCTAAGTCTAAAATATGGCTAAAAGAAAAACTTTTCTTTTAAAACCGAAAAATACAATAAGTGCTCTCTCTACATAAAGCTACTCTTGAGTGGCCTTTAAATAGAGAAAAGAGCAAGTCTTCACGTGTAAGATCTGTAAAATAACAATTAAGAGTATTTAATATTAATTAGAAGACTTGCAAGATCAACCAAGTTTATTAGTAAACTTAGAAAACGGATCTAGAAAGTAGTTGTTGATTCTGTCCACGTGTTGCAACATGGTCTGTTAACCCAGTCATGTTGTAACATAAAATAGAAACTTTCAGATTACTTTCATGGTATAAAAATGTAAGCTACTCAAACCTATTTGACAACTAATAATACGAATTAGAGTAACTTTAATCAATGAGAATCAGCACAAATGAGTTAAGAAAATTTCCATAAAAGATATTACACATAAAATATTCAATTAAAGAAATTTCCTTAATGAAATATAGACATATACTCAAAACCAATTTAGGAAAGAGTCACTTACTCATTTCTTCTCAATTGAATCCGTCTATGTATTAATATGATCAGATTTTTATGTTTAACAACTATATAAATTGTGACCTAATGCATTTAAAAGGAAAATATAGAAAATACTGAAAAACTTATTCATGTTAAATATTTAGTCGCATGTTGTAACATGATCGTGAAACCAGTCATGTTGCAACATAAAGGTTGCCAACAAATTATTCGCTCTTTCAATCTCCTCATTTGGCATCTTTTAGACAAATATTTGATATGCCTGCAAAACAAGGTCAGTATCTAAAATCCAAAATCCAAATATGCTTTCTCCCCCTTTTGGACAAAAGATCTAAAGGCAAAGAAAAAATAAGTGATAAAAATTGTCAATCATAAATCAACTAATAAAACTAGAACATGTTGAAACATTAGAACACAAAAGAAATTAATCCTGCAGAAAATTAAATACACCCAAATGGTATCAAACTTATACAAACTAAGAAAATAAAAAAAAAAAAACAAAAAAGAAAATAGAAAGAAACACATAAAGATCAAATATCATCCATGTCCATATCCAATTTCTTTGCAATGGCAGCAACCAATTTCTCGATCTTTGTAAGCCTGGCTTCTTGACCTGTGGATGTTGTAATAGTAATAGCAGCAGGACCTTGTATACCAATATCAGCAGTAGCTTCAAGCTCCCCCTCAACTGGATCTTTCTCCTTAAGCTTGAACACGATGTTGGATGGAGTGGCTGTGAGGAACTTAGAGTCATACATGAGAGGGTGTTGCTGAGATAGAATCTCATAAATAAGTGATGGAAAGATCAGCCTCTTCTTGGGATGTTTGAGATTACAAAGTTCACAAATCTGCTTAAAAATCAGTTGTCCCAAGTTCACTGATACACCTGTTCTAACATCATATAGAAAGCTAGCAATACCAAAGTGAATAGTTGGATAGTATGTGGTAGGTCTCCAATTATGCATACCAATCCGATGAAGTCCTCTGTACTTCAAGGTCAGATCAATGACTTGAAGAATATCCTCTTTAGGCCACTTCTTCTTTGTCCTAAGTAAGTCAGTTGCAACTATGTCTTTATCAAAAGATTTTTCAAACTCATCATGAGATCTCAAAGGTACACTGAGAAAATCAGAAATCACTTGAGGCGAGAAATCATACACATGATTTCTAAAAAAGATCTTATGAAAGGTAATGGAATCAGTTCATCAAATCCATCAGTAATATTAGCATAGAATTCCTGAACTACTCGATAACAAAACCTTTATTTTTAAACACAGTATTATCCCATCCCTGATCTTTAATGGCTTTTAACACACTAATACTTAAAAAAAACTTAGAATTGATGTTTCTTTCAGGAATAAACTGACAATGACAATAAACATTCATTGATGCAGCAATTTCTTTCTTGTAGTACCAAGGAGTAAAGGCATTATGAATATTATAACTTGGTGTAGGTGTTGTATAAGTGGAAACACCCTTTGCCTTCATAGCTGCAGTGGCCTTCTTAGGTTTCTGTATGGTTTGTTTATAGGACTGGCCAGCAGACTCCTTAGAGTGTTGAGCGGCAAGAGTAGCCAACGAAATAGCTACTTGTGTTGCAACATCAGGTTGATTCTGGTCAATAGCAGAGGGAATTACAACATGTGGGTGCTGTGTTGGAATATCAAAAACAATAGGTGACTTCTCTGATTGTGTCACAATAGGGGTCTGTAATTCAGTGGGTTTCGATATTGCAACAACCTTTTTTTCAAGAACAGGTTCTGAAAGCAATGTTGCAGCAGGTGCTTCCATCGATTCTTGATTATGAAGACTCGATTTAGAAGTCTTACCATCATCTCCTTTTCTCGGAACCTGCTTCCATTGATTCTTGATTATGAAGACTCGATTTAGAAGTCTTACCATCATCTTCTTTTCTCGGAACTGACTCTTCTGCTGAATGAGAGATTGATTTCGAATTGGGGGAATGAGAAGAATCTCCTGAATCAGTTGGTTTTTGCAATTCATGGATTGTGATGGAACAACCTCTGGTTCAATCACCTTTTCCGGCAACGATGGCTTTATTTTTGCAGAGGTCGGCAAGACCACCGATTTCTGCTTCTTAGACGGCGGTGATGTTTTCCCCTTTCCTTTTGAAGCAGGAGCAAACTTGCTCTTTTTCCCTGATCTGGTGTTAACCATAGCTAGCAGTTTCTGTAGGAACAGAGAAAACGAAAAAACAAAAAAAAAAAAAGAAAGAAAGAGGAAGAAGAAGAGACTACGGCTGAGACAATTTGGGATTTTAGGGTTAAAACAATCTGAATATATATACCCTTCGTTACCCAAAATTTGAAAAGAAAACAAATAAAAATTGGAGCCATAAAGCTTGAGAAATAACTGCCATGAATAATTTTGGAACATGTTCTAACAGATGATGTCAACATACATTTTTTTCCATAAAATGCCTTTTTTTTTTAAATAAAGATCTGTAAATATCTCAATGTTATAACATACCTTATTTTGCCACAAAATCAAAATTTAATATGTATGGAAAACTAGAATGAAAAATTGAAACATATAAATTTATTTCAATCATAAATTAATTTTTAAAATAAATAGGACTTGCCAATTTTATCAAATAAAATTTCTAAATTGCTTTTAAATTAATTAATCATCAAGGATTGAAAGACAACTGACTTACCTTAAAAATGTTGATCTCCACGAAATTCCATTCTAAATTTCAGGCTATAAGCGTGTGGTGTAATTTTTTGAGCAGTACATCTTTGTTTATTGCTAGTGCCATTTTTTTTTTATATTTTTTATAACAACACAAAAATGAAGCACCCACAGTCAGTAGCTTTCACTCTATCACTGAGGTAGCCCTTTTCACACAGTAAATCGTCCTCTATTGTATTTGTGATACATAGCATCAGATTACTCATGGATGACTTTTACACATCAGTATAGGTAGCTTTTTTTGACTAGGGAGCCTTTTTTACAAAATTTTTCTAAGATCAAACAAACAAGGGTTCATCAGTTAAAGTTCAATCTAAGATAATCCATCTTTCATCAATGAATCCAGAAATTTTATAAGAGGAGATAACAAAGACTGTATATTAAAAAAATCAAATTATGATTAATAAAAATTCATCTCTTTCAAATATTTCTTTTAAACTTTCCACACACAAAAATTTCAATTTCAAATAGCAAAAATTTGGCATAAAATAAAACAGAAATATTTACATAGAACAAATTCCCAAGGACTTCCTCAGGAAAACAAAACGCACAAAATCAAGTGGTTTAGTGAATATGTTTGCAAGCTAGTTCTCTGTTGCAACATACTCTAAAATAATGACATTATTTTCAACTAATTCTCTAATGAAATGATGACGAATATCAATATGCTTAGTCCTAGAATGTTGCACAGGATTTTTAGAAATATTGATAGCACTAGTTTTATTACAATATACTACTAAATTATCTAATTCAATACCGTAGTCTTTTAGCATCTGTTTCATCCACAATAGCTATGTGTAACAACTCCCAGCAGCAATGTACTCAGCTTCGGCATTCGACAAAGAGATAGAGTTCTGCTATTTTCTATGCCATGAAATCAGGTTATTCCTGAGGTAGAAACAATCTCCAGTTGTACTTTTTCTATCGTCAGCATTCCCTGCCCAATCTGCATCACTATAACTAACAAGATGAGTATTAGTTTCCTTTGAATACCAAATTTCATGATCAACAGTCCCATTAACATATCTAATGATTCTTTTTACAGCAAGAATATGAGNTACGTTAAAAATGTTGATCTCCACGAAATTCCATTCTAAATTTCAGGCTATAAACGTGTGCTGTGATTTCTTGAGCAGTACATCTTTGTTTATTACTACTGCCTTTTTTTTATAACAACACTAAAATGAAACACCCACAGTCAGTAGCTTTCACTCTATCACTGAGGTAGCCTTTTTCATACGGTAGATCGTTCTTTATTATATTTGTGATATATAGTACCAAATTACTCATGGATGTCTTTCACACATCAGTGTAGGTAGCTTTTTTTGGCTAGGGAGCCTGCCTTACAAAATTTTTCTAAGATCAAATAAACAAAGGTTCATCAGTTAAAATTCAATCCAAGATAATTCATCTTTCATCAATCAATCCAAAAATTTTATAAGATGAGATAACAAAGACTGTATATTTAAAAAAATCAAATTATAATTAATAAAAATTCATCTCTTTCAATTTTTCTTTTAAACTTTCCACACACCAAAATTTCAATTTCAAATGGCAAAAATTCGGTATAAAATAAAACAGAAATATTTACATATAACAAATTCCCAAGGACTTCCTCAGGAAATCAAAACGCACAAAATCAAGTGGTTTAGTGAATATATCTGCAAGTTGGTTCTCTGTTGCAATATACTCCAAAACAATGACATTATTTTTAACCAATTCTCTAATAAAATGATGACGAATATCAATATGCTTAGTCCTAGAATGTTGCACTAGATCTTTAGAAATATTGATAGCACTAGTGTTATAGCACTAGTGTTATCATAATATACTACTAAATTATCCAATTCAATACCATAGTCCTTTAGCATCTGTTTCATCCACAACAGCTATGTGCAACAACTCCCAGCAGCAATGTACTCGGCATTGGCAGTCGACAAAGAGATGGAGTTCTGCTTTTTGTTGTGCCATGAAATCAGGTTATTCCTGAGGTAGAAACAACCTTTAGTTGTACTTTTTCTATCGTCAGCATTCCCTGCTCAATCTATATCACTATAACCAACAAGATGAGTATTAGTTTCCTTTGAATACCAAATTCCATGATCAACAGTCCCATTAACATATCTAATGATTCTTTTTACAGCAAGAATATGAGACTCCTTAGGTCTAGATTGATATCTAGCACAAACACCAACACTATAGAAAATATCAAGACAACTAGCTATAAGATACAGTAGACTTCCTATCATGCTCCTATAGAGCGTTGGACCAACATCAACACCATTTTCATCTTTGGTCAACTTGAGATTAGTACTCATGGGAGTATTCATGTGTTTGGCAGATTCCAAACCGAATTTCTTCACAAGCTTTTTGGTGTATTTGGATTGAGATATGAAAATCCCATCTTCAAGTTGCTTGACCTGCAAACCTAGAAAAAATGTCAGCTCACCTACCATACTCATCTCGAACTCCTTCTTCATCTGGGTAACAAATTTATGTACTTTATCATCAGATGTAGAACCAAAAATAATGTCATCAACATATATTTGAGCAATAATAATACCAGATTCAAAGTGCTTGATGAACAAAGTTTTGTCTACTCCCCCTCTCTTCTAGCCTTTTTCTATCAAAAAATTTGTTAACCTTTCATACCATGCCCTAGGTGCCTGTTTCAATCCATATAGTGCCTTTTTGAGTTTAAAAATCTGGTTAGGCAAATATAGATCTTCAAAACCTTTAGGTTGTTCTACATAAGCTTCCTCATTCAAAATACCATTTAAAAATGTACTTTTTATATCTATTTGGTATAAAGTAAAGCCTATGAGACATGCAATTGCGAGAAGTAAGCGAATAGATTCCAATCTAGCAACGGGAGCAAATGTTTCATCAAAATCAATGCCCTTAACTTGTGTGTATCCTTGGGCAACTAACCTAGCTTTGTTTCTAATTTTGTTACCAAATTCATCAGATTTGTTCTTATAAATCCATTTGGTTCCAATCACATTAGCATTCCTAGGTCTAGGTACAAGTGTCCACACATCGTTCCTAGTGAACTATTCTAATTCCTCTTGCATTGTTTTTACCCAAATTTCATCTAATAGAGCTTCCTTAACATTTTTAGGCTCAATGATAGTGGTAAAGCACACATATTTTACCAGATTTATGTTTCTCCTCCTTGTGACCATCACATCATCAGGATTACCTATAATAAGATCAGAAGGATGATTTT
>JXTB01000197.1:60335-119921 GCA_002914805.1 Parasponia andersonii | reverse complement strand
TCAACATTTTTAAGGACTTTTGAGTCCTTTCAAGTTCAGCTGAGACTTCTTTTAATTTTGCTTCTTTTTCAGCAAGCAAAGCCTCCAATTTCTGCTTTTTTTTTCTGAAGTATTTTTGTACTGAATAAGGGTAGAAATTCTTACTTCAAGTGATTTGTTCTAATCAACCACTCTAATCCATTGAGAATACATATTCTCATATGATGCTTGAATTGATTCTACATTCAGTTCAGATTCATCACTGTCAAAATCAGAATCAGTATTGTGATATTTTTTTGTTTCGGATGTTGCAACAGAATTGCTCTGCGTAGCCTGTGTTGCAATACGACCTGCAGATTTCTGCAAAGAACAAACATCATCTGAAACCAAAGAAACACCAAATGCTACGTGATTACTTACATAGTTGTCATCTTCATCTTGACTACCTTCAGATTCTTCATCACTCCATGTAGTAGTCATAGCTTTTGTCTTTTTCTTCAAGGTATTAGCACGCTCAGCTTGCACATGGCCATATCCCTCGCATTCTCTGCATTGAATCCCTTTCTTCTTATTAAAATCAGGTTTAAGAGAAGGCTTACCTTTTCTAGAATTATCAGGTTTTGACTTTTTGCTCATCTTCTTCAAGAACTTGCTAAAGTTCTTTGATAAGAGGGTAAGCTCGTCACTCTCTTCTCCATTTTCTTTATCGGTTGGTTCAAATGCAGCCTTCAAAGTGATGGATTTCTCCTTTTTTCTTTGCTTAATGTTCATCTTATAGGTCTAAAGAGACCCCATCAGCTCCTCAACTTTCATGGTGTCAAGGTTTTTGCTCTCATCTATTGCCGTGAGTTTTTGCTGAAACCTATCAGGCAATGTTCGAAAGATTTTTCTAACCATCTTTGTATCTGAAAAATGTTTTCCAAGAGAAAAAGCTTCGTTAGAGATATCAAAAATTTAGTGAAATATTCAGATAATGTTTCATATTCTCTTATTCGCAATTCTTCAAATTTAGAGGTTAACATGATTAATTTGGTTCTTTTCATATCACTAGAACCCTCAAAGTGTGTTTGCAAAATATCCCACGCCTCTTTTGCATATTCATAATTTGTGATCATCTTAATCCTAATAGAATCTACTCCATTTAATATAGCATGCAAAGCCTTAGAATTGTAATTAGAAAGTTTGCCATCATCACATGACCATGTCAACTCAGGTTTAATAATATCCTTCCCTTCATCATCCTTAATAGTTTGAGGACTCTAACCACTAAGAAGAGATCTCAAAGCTTTTTCATCAAGAGCCTTAATGAAAGCTTTCATGCGTGCATTCCAATAGGAGTAGTTCGTGCCATCAAGAAGTGGAGGGTGTGATATGGACCCACCTTCAGCAAGGAACGATATACCTGAAAAATCAGGTCAAATATACTGCAAGATCTCACTAAAAATGTTAGTGTTCTGCTCTGATACCAATTGTTAGGTCCGGTATTACTGAATAAAATTAATTTCCAATTAATTATGTGAGGTGATAATGTGAAAATTGTAAAAAAACCACAAGAGATTTTTACTTGGTTCAGTTATCTCCCGATAACCTACGTCCAAGGGGCCACGCTCAGATAATAAACACTGTTAGCAAAGTTTGAATGAATACAAACACTAATTTGACTTATACAATAAAAAGACTCCATCTTTTGATTGTCACAATATAAATGTATTCCTTCACTAACGTATCTAGCAAGCACCACTCGTCTTAGATTGACTTCGTTCTTCTGAATCCCTTCAGGTACTTGAAGTCGATCTTCTCCCAAAGATAATTAGCACCTCTCCCGAAGCACTATCACTTAAACGACTAGGACACCTCCTAAGTTTAAAATATGGCTAAAAGAAAAAATTTTCTTTTAAGACCAAAAAATACAATAAGTGGTCTCTCTACATAAAGCTACTCTTGAGTGGCCTTTAAATAGAGAAGAGAGCAAGCCTTCACGTGTAAGATCTGCAAAATAACAATTAAGAGCATTTAATATTAATTAGAAGACTTGTAAGATCAACTAAGTTTGTTACTAAACTTAGAAAATAGGTATGGAAAGTAATTGATGATTCTATCCACGTGTTGCAACATGGTCTGTCAACCCAGTCATATTGTAATATAAAAAGGAAACTTTCAAATTACTTTCCTGGTATAAAAATGTAAGTTACTCAAATCTATTTGACAACTAATAACATGAATTAGAGTAACTTTAATCAGTGAAAATCAGTACAAATAAGTTAAGAAAACTTCCATAAAAGATATTATATATAAAATATTCAATTAAAAGAATTTCCTTAATGAAATATAGGTATATACTCAAAACCAATTTAGGAAAGAGTCGCTTACCCATTCTTTCTCAATTGAATCCGTCTATGCATTAATATGATCAGATTTTTATGATCCGTCTATGCATTAATATGATCAGATTTTTATGATCCGTCTATATATTAATATGATCAGATTTTTATATTTGATAACTATACAAATCGTGACCTAAAGCATATAAAAAGAAATTATAGAAAATACTGAAAAACTTATTCATGTCAAATATTTAGTCGCATGTTGTAACATGACCGTAAAACCAGTCATGTTGTAACATAAAAATTGCCAATAGATTATTCGTTCTTTCAAGGACGTAATGATCAATTTGAAACATAAATCAACGAGTATGATGATAACGGGAGCAATTCTAGTAGGGGAAAACAGATTCAAATCATGGTGGTCCAAAATTATGAAGAAAGAACTGGAAACAATAAGAGAAAAATACTAAGTAGCTTTCACCCTTTATCGACTAACCAGTGACGAGAGGCCTCATAACTCTTCTCCTTGTTTTGCCCATTTTTCTGAAGCTATAATAAAATATGGAATAGGACTCTTTTTGCACCCTTTTATTGAAAAGGTTCATGATTACTTTGATATATACCCTTTCCAACTCTTACCCAATGTTGATCATTATATAGTTAGGATGTATCCTCTTTACAAGGAGATTGGGTTCGGTGCTTTGTCTACTGAGAAATTTGCGTACTTTTATATGATAAAACCCAATGTAAATGCTAGTGGATTATATTATTTCTGTAGTTAGCCAAAGAAGGCTTTGAGAGCAATTATCAATGTTTGCTCTGGTATGCACATTCAGACTACTAAGTGGTTTTGGTATCCATCTTCAAAATATAGAGTTTTTAGTACACAAGATTATAAGACTAACAATTATCTCTTGTTTGCAAAATTATTATCTTACTCACATTTGCATGTTTGCTTATACAAGCTTGATTTTCTTGTAGATATTCATCTGCGGGAAATACTCGAGGGAAAGAAGTTCGATCATGCCAATTCTATCAATGAGCTCTCAAATATACGCCGATATTTTTGTTGCTTATGTACCAAAGAGAGCTTAGTTTGCTACAACTTCCTTCTTGAGGTTCTTACTGTAACGAATTTGAGTTAGTTATTGTGTTAGCTAACATATGTAATATTTGAATGCATGCATGGACAAGCTCAAACTCCATCCCAATCCTCATATTACCACTTGTGGTGGTTCTAACTCTTCTCCAATATGTGCACTTACTCCTAAAGGTGGATGCAATATAGCTCATTGCCACCCTAGCTCCTTGCCAATCAGACCTTAAGAGAAAAAAGGTTGCTAATGGTTCTCCGAGATACACGCACTTACCTGTCTATCTTGAGGAAGTGAATATCTTTACTACTTAACACTATTCTTGGCCTTATAGCTGCAATCACAACCCTTCCATTGCGTCTTTGCTATTCCTTTGACTTTTTTTAGCGAAGCCATCAATCAAAAAACATGGTTAATTGCACACAATATGGATGAATTCGAGAAGATGATAGCAAATTTGGAGGTGATTTTTCAAGTGCGTACATATGATGCTAGAGACCTTTCATTTGGTATGCAATTTTATGTTTGCCTACAAATTTACATACTATTTTCATCTCTTTTTGTGTAGGTTGCCACTTTATATTTGAATGCTCTCCATACCAACTTTGATTTATAGAAAAATAATGACATTCTAAGGGATAAATAGAGCAATTGAGAAAAGTTGAGGATGCCAACACCACTTCTAACAAGCTTACTAAGGAAAAGTCTTCAATAGAGACTAAGCTTTCATTGGCAAAAAAGGAATCTGAAGCTTATAAAAAGGAGATAAATCACCTCCAGAAAATTATTGAGAAGAATAGAGCCCACTATCAATAAGGAGATGAAATCCAAGCAGTATGCTGTGAATGAAGTCATTGACACCTTAACAATGAGGAGATCGGTGAGCAAGCAAGTGAGGAGTATGTGTGAGGATACTTTTTCCAAGGAATCATTTTTTTTTGTTTTCTTTTTTACCGTAGATGTAAGCTATACCTATTTTCTTGCATAGGGTGTAAGCAATCTTCTTGCATATATGTATGCTTTACATATTTCCTTATATGGGATGTAAGCTATATTCTTGCATGCACCTTAAAACATATAATAGTTGACAATATGTTTGCTAGTAAGTAGACATTCAAGTAGACAATGAACCAAAACTTTTATTGGTGTATTGATGACATAATTTGGTTATATCAAGACTTACGTGTTTATTATATCATACAACTTGACTTTTATTCTCTGTGAGATTCGGTATATTTATCAATATTTATCCCCCACTCGTGACCATAGTACACATTGCATCAGCAAGGGGTATTGTTTACCAACTACCGCGTGCAAGTTTTCACCTAAGTTTATGTGGAACATGCACATCTTTTGGAGTGTTCTTTACTCCCTTGTGCTCTCCAAGTTTTGCGGTTGATTATAATAAGCAAAAACTTGTTATAGAGGCACGAAAATATGCCCCTAGTAGAAATTGTGTCCTGTAGGCATAGGCGAATTCATGACCCGTAGTGATATTGTTAAAGTCATAACATGTAGTAACAGTCGAAATTATGAGTTGTTATCAAATGTAAAGAAATGTACGCAATAGTAGTAGCGATGTAGATGATTTGCGTTACAAATTCTAAGAACTTTTTACCAACTAATTCCTTTATCTTATATATTTTGGGTCATATAATGCCTGTAGTACATATAATTCTTCCCATGTTGGTCCAAACACTCCCACTTTTGGTCCCTTAGTGTTGGGAAAACATTTTCTGAGGACTAGGTTGCCAATTTTAAAGTGATATTCTCTTACTTTAGAGATGAAGTAGCGTGTAGAATGTTGTTAATAAGTTGTGACTCGCAGTTGAGCGTTGTTTTTCATTTAGTTATTTACCAAGTTTCAGTACTTGTGTAGACTCTTTCTCATCTACCTGTAAGGCAATTAGTTCCTCAATAAGTCTAGTAGTAAGTTCCTCATTATTTGTTCGCGGGTTGAGGTTGTCGCCAACTGATTCTTTGCTTGCATTCTTGGGTTCAGCTATGAGAATCTAGTTTACTATTTTGCTTTCTGAGGCTATTTTTATAGCTTTATTATAGCATTCATGAGCTTTATATTGACTTCCTCACAAATATCCTATTCCCTCCAAGGTAAAGAACTTCATAGTTAGGTGGTAGATAGACATAATTGCTTTCAGATCCTTCAAGGTAGGTCGTCCAATCACGGGGTTGAATAGGGATAGGTAGTTGATAATTAGAAAGTCGATCATAACAGTGACCTTGCGAGGTGCATCACCGACTGTTAGCAGAATGAAGATTGCTCCTCGAGGGATAAGGAAATCTCCTGTGAATCCATAGAGTGGGCTGACGACTAGTCTAAGAAAGTCTTTACTTAGCCCTATCTTCTTGTTTGCATCTAAGTAGAGAATGTCTGTTGCATTGCCATTATTAAAAAGCATCCTATAGAGATTACTGTTTCCCACTTGATCTTTGATCACAAGGGCATCATTGTGTAGATAATGCATAAATCGTGCATCTACTTTTATGAATGTGACGTCATCACACTCTTTTGTGAATCTTCTAGTTGGTCTCTCTTTGAGGTGGTGTATGTTAGTAAGGTGATCAATTTTAGCTTTTTTTGCATATCGATTCTGAGCTTTCTCATATTCACTACTTATGTGAAGACCACCAAAGATAGTTCTAATATCACACATAATTTCTTGTGCTTGTTGCTTATCTTTTTCACGCTCTTTTTGGTCACGAGTATCATCTTTGCATGCAAAAAATTCTTTCAAATATCCTCTGTGAATTAGGTCTTCAATCTCAGATTTAAGCGTATAGCACTAATTGGTATCATGTCTGATTTCTTTATGGGATCGGCAATACTTCTTTAGATCTCTCTTTGACACCTCTAATTTGATAGATGGTAGCATTATGAAATTGACTTTCCTTCTGACACTATATACACATGCTCTATAAAGGCCGTTAGCTCAGTGAAGTTGTTGTAGCGTGGAACTGGTGACCTCCTTTTTTCATTACGTGACCTTTTGTGAGATGATTCTTGCCTGTAAATGCTTTTCCTCTTACGGTCATCATTTTTACTTATATCATCTTTAGGTTGTTGCATGATTGAGTTCTTATTATTATTACTACTTCTAGCATTGCATAATGCTTCTTTAGAGCTTCCAACTCTCATGTACTTATTGGTAAGTTTATAGAAATTAGTCATGCTTTTGTAGTGTCATTTTTGGAGGTATTCCCAAAGTGAGAATTCTGGCAGTAAACCAAAAGTCATGTATAAAAGTACTCCCTCATCTGGTGCATATCAAATGTGCATGTGTTCAACATTTAATCTAGAAAGATAAGACTTAAGTGTCTCATTAGGTCCTTGACGATGCTTGCAAGATGAGCTAATAGTAAGTCGAATTACTTTGTAGGTTGATGATGTCTAAGGAATGTAGTGCTAAATTGTGATCATGTAGTGATGGAGCCTGCTTCGAGAGTCTTGAACCACCTTTTTGCACCTTTGGTAAAAGTGAATACAAAGCATCGACATTTGACAAGGTCTGACACCTGGTGGAGTTCCATCAAATCATTGAAATGATCTGGATGTTCTTGTAGATTCATTTTTCCTTCATACAGAATAATTGTTGGCATTTTGAAGTTATAAGGTAGAGGTGCTTCTCGTATGTCTCAATCGAAAGGAGAATCATGATAATCCACATTAAGTTCGTCCTCATGAGATTTTAAAGCTTTGAGCTCATCTTTCAGATCACTCATATGTATACCTCTAGCAGATCACATGCATCGATTGGATATAAAGGTAACTGAGTGTCCAGGTGAGGGATTTCTCCATGCTTATTGCTCACAAAATCGTCGATCAACATCTCGTCGCTCATCATCTTGGCATACAGATCTTGGTTGTGAGTTTTGGCAATTAGTCTTCTATTGATCATGTTGATGACTCCCTTCTTGTCAATTATTGAGATGGTTTCTAAGATCGTCTCGATCTCCAAGTCTATTGTAGACACTTCTTTACTGCTCAATTTGGTTGTTATTTTCATAGTGTAGTAACCTATCCTGCAAATCTTAGCTGCGTGATAGTTTGCTTCGAAGATCTCCTTCGTGTGCATCTCGGGCTTATTCATGACATGCACCTGCACTAGTACAGATGTTGTCTCGTTGAGTGCTCCTAGTTCCAGATCTTGGGGGTGGAGATCTTCTCTGTAGATTGCGTATGGATTGACCAAGTGTAACTTTTTCAATAGGAATCGTACCTTCAGGAATATATGCTTGTTAAGCAACAACGATTCCTTGCAACAAGGTATTTAGGATATCCTGAAGGTTACCCAAAGCAGCAATGATTTGCTCGTTATTAAGCACTTGACTTCCGGCAGTGGTAGCAGCATTCGAGCTAACCAATCCAATATTTGGAGTTGTCTGGTCATTGTGTGCAGTTAGTGGTGCACCTTGATTTGTCGGCATGTTAGTCACAGTGGATAAAGTTGTTTGATCTTTTCATTATGCATCACCAGCAGTAGGGACTTTTCCTTGGTTTTGTTATTGTGCAGTAGCAGCAGCGATAGTATTGCGTGTATCTTGGGATGTCCTTTGAGAATTGGCAGTCATTCAATTCCCCATGGTGGATTCTGATGACGGATTGCTAGAACAACCCTCCTTCTAGCGCCAATTATTGACAGATGTTTTGTCAACAGAATAATTAATCGGATTCAAAGAGTGAATCTGATCAAATTGCATACAATTTTTTAGATGTCACATATAATTTTCTAGAAAAATAATGAGAGCGATTTTATAGTGGTTTAACCCCCTAAAAGATGACCTACGTTTACTGTAGTTTATTATGGAGAGAATGTATACAATGTTATAGTTTCAGTTCAGCAAATAAGTATATTTATGAACTTGTCTACAATATGACTGAGGTCTTCTATTTATAGATGGAGAGCTCTAGTCATTTACAATTACATCCATTATATTAGGTAGCATAGTTATCCCAAACTAATAAGATAATTACAAACTATTCAATAATTACCTAAAAATAAACGAATTATCTATACTTGAATAAATTACCATAATTTAAATGATAATTATCCAATCATTTTTTGAGTTATCTATCTTCTAGAAGATTCTGTCGTAGTTGCGTATGCTTCTTAGAGTGCCAGCATATCAAGTCTGCTATTGGCTAACTTTTCAATTCACACGTAAGTGGTAATATGCTAGCTAATTTTGTGTAAGCCATTTAGCTTTCTAATGTGTTAGCTTACTTTTACTTAGTTGAGGTGACTATTTTGCTAGTAGATAAAAATGAGCTTACATAGTTGAGGTCGTATGTACTTTTTAAGTTGCGATTGATAACAAATAGAATTCTTCATATTGAAAGCTTGCACATACCTCATATTTTGTATGCACTTTATATTTTGCGTGCACTTTTTCTATAACTTACATTTTAGTAGACAACACTTATCATGTGGTATTTCAATTTCCTTTAGGCTTCAGTCCAATTTCCACCCCCATGAAACAATAATCAGCCGTTGGCATGAACAACAGCTTTTTGTAACTTGAGTAAATTGAATTTTACAGTTTCTCATCTAATTAAAAGTAAGTTAAATACAATTGTTTAAGATACATACAACAAAGTTAACAACGTTTTAAGATATATATGGATCAAAATTAAAAGTAGTTTTTTCATATCATCTTCATTATTATTTTTAGTTGCTAAATTTCTCTTAAGAAATTGATTAGGGTCCAGATAACTATCAAACAAAGTTTTTGATAAGAAAACGTGGAATAAATTAGAGCAAAAGAACTTTTTTGTTTTAAATTACTAGTTGACTCTAATAAGTGGTACTTGGCTAATTTTTTTTGTGTAAGTAAGGTGATGGTGATTTAACGATTTACCTTGCAATACTGGATTGTGTCATTAAGCCGAAAACCATTCTTTGGATAAGAACATATGTTCGGGGAAATTGGGAAATGGACTTGGCTACGAATAATTTTGGGTTAAGTAGACAATTATTACTTTTTTCAAATATTTAATTGAATTTACTACAATTATTAGATTTCTTTTAGTAGGGAATTAGTCAAGAATTCATCAAGGATCCGTCAGGATCATCAAGAATTCTTTTTATTCATTTTAAAAAGTGATATAATAGTAGATTTAAATAATAAAGAAAAAAGTAGTATTTACCTAATTTATTCAATAATTTTGGTGAAGTTTACACTCAGTTTTCATTTCTTGTTTTATAATTCACAAATACCCTTTTATTTTATTTCATGAATACCCATTTTTTAGGTATATATTTCATGTGTAAATGTAAAATATGGAAACATTTACACCCAATACCTATTTCTTTATCTTGTATTTCACAAATACCTTATTTTTTAAAAATTGTATTTTTAAAAATATCCATTTTTTAGGTATACATTTTATAGTATGATGTTATTTACAATGAAATTTTTTAAATGTGGTTTATTTACAATGTAAATTAATACTTATGGTATATATTTTAAAATAAATATAAACTTTTAGGTATAATTTTTATTCATAAAATAGATACCATTATACACATTTATTGTATAAAATATTTTGGTAGACATCTTTCAAAAATCGGGTGGTGGCAAAATAAAACTACATGCTTAAGAAAACAAATATTTGTGTATTTATCCCTAAATTGTGTTGTAACTTGATACTGCTTTTTAGGTATAATTTTTGCTCATAAAAGATATACCACGATATGTATTTTGTATAAAATTCTTGTGGTATACAATTTTCCAAAATTTAGTATTTTTTAAAAATAAAAATAAAAATGGTATTTATGTAAATCTACTTAAAAAGGTATTTCTTAACTTTTTTCATAATTTTACCCAAATGTCTTTTTTATGGCTCTTTTATATAACGACTTTTCTAAAATTAGTAAAAGTTTTTCTTTTTTATTTTCTTTTTTCCTTAACTTCATTTTGAAGCCAAATACTCCTAGCGGGGTCCTTCTCCCGAGGAAATTAGACTAGCAGCATTTTTTAGTGCTTCACATTTTACTGTTAGCAATGTCTTTTAGCTTTTAAGTTTGCAATAGTTTTCTTTGTGAAGATCCAAATTTACTTTGATGTCTACGGAGTTTGTTGGTTTAGTTTTGATTTTTCATACAGATGGGATCTTTTGGGCTACAAAATTGCTATATTTCTAAATGTATAAATTAGTTGTGTACGACAAATAATGAGTTTTAAAATCGATATTTGAAAGACTCTTTGTATTTGTATTTGGGCACTCAACTCTCTTTCTGTCCTCTATTTCACCAAAACCGTAACAAAAAAGTAGATTTTGGTCATGGATGGATTACCAAATGCTATGAACAAAGTTAGTCATAGGTCAGGTTTGTTCCTAATGTAAAGGATTCTGAGATAAAATCATCTCTCCCTCGAGTCAAATAAGAAAAAGTAACATGAGAAAAAATGATTAAGAAATACTCATTTTAGACAACATATTAGATTGGCACTCATCTTTAGGCTTTTTTTTTTTTTGTTGATTTATGCTTTGTTTTTAGATTTTAGAAAGTTCCTATTGCCCTCAACCTGAACAACAAAGTAAAAGGGAAAAAAAAAGGAAAGAAAAAATGACGAGGGGCAAACAAAACATAAATTGCTACTTTACATTAAGAATCATTTGCCAAAAGTAAATCAAACACAATAATAAGTTGATTAAATGTTTATATATAGAGTGTTCACACAACTAAACAAAAAGTACACCTGGTGTTTTAATTTATAAGGATAATGTCTCGTGTACTAAATTTTGTACTAAATTTTTAATACCAACATATGTGTCATGTAATTTATAGTCACTCAATTCGTGATAATATTTAATCTATTTTTGATATTTTTTAACACTTCAATTAGTTTGTGACAACTTACATACTATATGTGTTGGTACAAAAGTTGAGATGTGTATTATTATCTAATTTATAATTATTTAGTAAATAATAATTAACTTTATTTGTCCTTGAATTATGTAGAAAATCTCATTTAGTCCTTACATTTTAATTTTCATCATATTAGTCCTTAAACTATTAAAATGTTCCATTTAGTCATTTTTGCTATACATTATATTTTATTCTTAACAAAAAGCATATAAGATATATTTATCCTTTTGCATTACTAATTTTAATAAATATTACATTTCAGATAATTTTAAATATATGTTGTCAAATGTTGCAGCTTTTTTATTCAATCAACATATTTAAACTACTCCAATTCCTATTCCAATCTCTTTAAGGGTTAAATGGCTATGTCTCATATGCTTTTGAAGAATAGAATGAAATTTATAATAAAAATATCTAAAATGAAACTTTTTTTTCTCGTAGTTTAAAAATTAAAATAACAAAATTTAAAAGTTTAAGTATTAAAATGAGACTTTTTCCATAATTTAGAAACTAATAACGTCATTTATCCTATATTAAAATAAACCAAACATAACAAAAATTAAGTTATTGGTTTACATTCAAACTTTTTTTTTTTTTTTTTGGGTGAAGAAAGAAGAAATTAACCACTAGTATACGTTATCACTCCAAATATTGTGAAGGAAAGTCACCAATATTTTTAATAGAACAGAAAAAATCACTAGAGGGCATTTGCTTTTTTCTAGACTTGAGAAGGACAATGTTTGATTGCTAAACTTCCGACTCTTATTTTGGTCAATAATTTTCTGTTTGATGAAACTTTTGTCTTCACTATAATGATTTCTGTATAAAAAAAAAAACATATTACTCCAAATCATTAAAAAAAAAAGGTCAAAATTTGAATTTGGGTAAGTTAAAATGTTGGGTACAATTTAAGTTATTTGTGATTATAATGTCAAATTTTTTTTTTTTCCAATTTAAAGATTAGATTTGCAATTTTTCGAGTTGAAAATTGGGAAACAAATACGATGACTAATGCACTTAATTGAATGAGTCAAACTTAACTGGATGAGCCAAGGTCCATTCAATTTGATCGGGCTACTTTTGATTGTTGACGTGATATGTCAACAAAATAAGAATTAAAACATAGGGAAAATAGGAAGATTCGTTAATTTCCAAAAGAGGGGTTGGGGAAGGTTAGGCCAAATCCCGCTCATATGAAACCTCTAAAATCCAAAAAAAAAAACCCTAAAATGCAAATTGAAAGATCTTCATGTCCTAAGAGCTGAAAGAATTCAAAGATTATTGGTGTGATATTAAGTAACCAAATTAATTTTTATGCTTATCTCTATCTAGCAAAGTTTAGGAAATTATAATAATTACTGTGTAATAAGAAATAAGGTTCGATCTCACGAGTTATTAGTTTAACTAAATAAGCTACTAATCCTAAAATGAATGACCAATATGCATTAAAACTAAAACTAAATAAATAAAATAAGAAAATAAATAAATACAAATAAAATAAATTAAATTGGTCAATGTTTTATTCTCCACCACTAAACAATTATGTTGATTTAATTTCTTAATTCTAAATTCAATTATTTATTAAAACTATCAACTATAGATAATCTACAGATGTGCAACTACCTCTTTATTTCCTTAGATTATATGCTAGGTAGATGAATGACATGCCTAGTTTCTTTCTACTAAATAATCTAAGCAAACACTTTAAATTAATTCAATAAAAGCATTACCACAAAGAAAGATATTATATTAATCTAAACAATCATCATACAAATGCTGATTTTTTAACTTAGGTTATATTCTTCATTATAGCCAATGCTTCAAACGAGTATACCAACTATAATTTTGCCATTTATAGATTCAAATATAACAAACACCTATTCAAATCCTAATATTAAAATTCAATCATATTTGTCTAATTGTGTACCTAAACAAGCAAGATACCGTTTATAATTTAATACTTATAGAAGAACTTAAACAAATTTAAAATAAATAATTAATATATAAATATAGAATCTGAAAACTAAATAACAATTATGTTTATGGCTTTGAAATCACTATTAACCTAATCTAAGGCGTAATTTAGTATATATATATATACATATATAAAGAAATAAACGAAATAAACATTATCCTACAATAATAAAAATAAAGAATAACTAAAGGAGAAAAGGAAGAAAAATGAGGATGGTAGCTGCAGCAGCTCCCAAGCTCTGATCCTTCTCTATAGATTTTAAATGTATTTTTGTGTCTCATATGTATATATGATCTCCTCCGTCTAATGTAAAGAATCCTATTTATAGAGAAATAGGCCTGGGAGTTGAGTGAATCGAGTCTTACAAAAATATGGAGTCCTTAATCTTCAAAATCAGTGGTTGAATGACACTCTAGTGCCATGACACTCATGCTCCAATGCCACGGTGCTAAAGCCTCGAGTTGTATACTTTTTTTTCTGGGATATTGAACGAACATCGTGATGCTGAGCTCCTGCCTCATTATTCGTCTTTTTCCAACTTTGCTCATTTTCAACCTGTTTCAGTTCCTTTTTGTATTTTCACCTCTAAAACTCCTAGAAACACAAAAACAATACAAATTAGCCTCAGATAAATATAAAAACTAGCAAAGTGATATCTATAGAAAAGTAACTATCATATAGGTATAAGTTGTCACCTATCAAATATATCATCACCCAAATTTGACATAATACCAAAATTAAAAAACAAGTATAACCTTTGTTAAGCTTGCTGACATGCTTTTTGGTTGGTTATGGCATCGTGACAATTCTTTATAAATTGGTGGTGATGACTCAACTGGTGGATGAGATGGTTGAAAGTGACATTATTAGGATAGGTGAAATCTTGGGAATAAGAAGGGGTACTCGTAGTGCAAACGGGTTCATCCAATCCAATTCGCAGTTTTGTTAATATATTATATCCAATGGCACTTTTTTTTTAATATATTATATTTAATTTAGACTAAAGTGCAGATTTCAGAAATTACGTCCAATCTAATTTGTATAAAGCGTTTTAACCAATTAAATGTGATCCAAAAAAATGTGGTTTGAGATACTTTGCATTAGTTCCTTGAGTATAATTAATAAGCCCTTATAACTAACTTTATGTTGATTTTTATATTTATTTATTTTAAGCATAAATTTGGGTTTTGTATTTTAAAAAATAATAATCATATGTGGTAGGATATATAATAGAATTTTGCACCTTAAATAATAACTGTTGACATAGAGTTCTAATCAAACAACGTGTGAGAGATAATTAATATTAATTTTCTAATATTGAGAATCAGACATACGGTTTATAATGCTTCAACTTTTAATGAAATAGCTTGTGTTCACTGAAGTCAATATAATTAATGGTAATTTTGTCGTATAAGAGAATATTCAGTCCCCAATCTCAATCCATTTGCCATATATTTATAGGTCGAGGGAGATTAAGTATTAATTAATTTGAATTTAATTAGCTAAAATTATGAAAGTATTAGCAAAATTATTTGAATTTAAATCCATTACTTTTCGCATAATTTGCCCAAATTTTATGCATAACTGATGTGCCCAGCTCGTATGCAAGCTCATTTATGTGATGAGGAAAATGTTTGATTTTGAGGTGAAAGTTTTAAGAAGTTTTAAATTTAATTGAGATTAGCTCATTCTGAACGAATTAAGTGTATAATTTGAGTTAATGAAAATCGATCGTAACAACAGCGGATAAAAATTTTTACAATATACATGAATTATTAAAAAAAATGTATAAATTATATATGTAAATTTTCATATGTAATTAAAGTGTGGATTGATTTAGATCGATTATTTTCAAAATAAAAAATATATATGATATGTAGAAGTGCGAACTTGAGAAATTTAATCTATTTCAATCCTCACATTGTGGATTGGATTGGGTTATAGAGATTGTACACCATAGTGTTGATTTTGAACTACCCTGTGGTGCAATTCCTCTTCCATAATTCTAGAACATAGTCAAATATATTATTTTTCTTTTCTTTTTTGAATTAGGATTGAATTAGGAATGGTGAATTAAAATCTTAAGCCACGGTTGAAGATAATATGTGATATCAATTAGGCTAAGCATGCAAACATATAATGTACTTTATTTTCTCTAGTCTTATTAGTTCTAACCCTAGGGTTTGAACTTTGAATGACTTAAGAAATAATTGGTTAAATAAAAAAAAATGTTCTCCACACATTCTCTATAAAAAAATTTATATTGAAATTCTTTGTTTTTTTTTTTTTGGGAGAAAAAAGGACATAACTTATTGAAATTGCAGAATACTATCACAATCAATACCCCTATAACTATTTAGGTTGGAAATAAATATCTCCTATATATGATTGACAAATGTCTGTTATCTGCTGAGGAGAATTAAATTTTGCATAATGCACTCCATAGCATTCCCCATTTCCCGGTTCCCTCTCAACTCAAATTGACATTTCACAATGCGCCTTTCCCAATACCCAAAAAAACACAAAAGCAAAACCCCCCAAAAAAACGTTGGCCCGCGTTGTTCGAAATAGCATTAAAAGGGATCGAGTCCAAAACGCCAAAATTTGAAAATTTGAACGAAACGCAAATGAATACCAAAACACACACCACAACACAATGCCCAAAACTGAAAAGTGAAAAAAACATCAACACACGAATCTCTGCCCAAGCGCGCAACTAATAATTCTTCTTTTTTGCGCTTACTTTTTAGTTTCAATAACTCCCTCCTTATAATATCATAATTTAAAAATAAAAAGTTAAAAAAAAAAACCCATAAAAATAAAAACAAACTCTCCCTCCAACTCGCTGTTCAAAATCCCCCACCTTAGAAGAACACTCTCTCTCCCCTCCCTCAATCTCTTCCCAAACACCACTAATAATCTTCCCAAAACACACTTCATTTCTGCCCAGCATGGCGGAGCAGGGCAAGAGCGTGCGCGTCACGCGAGCGGCCAACAAGAGGTCGGCCGCGGCGGCCGCCTTGGCCAACGACGACCCATCGGCCGCCAAGAACAAGAACAAGAACAAGAAGCGCGTCGTCTTGGGTGAGCTCACCAACTTGCCGTCGAATGCCGTCTCTTCTCTCGATCCCTCTTCTTTGGGGGTCGATCCCGAAAGGCCCAGACGCATAGCCAAAGCGAAGAAGCTCAAAAAACCAATGCCCAGTACGACGGCCGTCACCGCCGTAACAAACAACGAGGGTGATGAGAAACTGGACCCTGAAACGACGTCGGATGACGACGATCCCCAAATGTGCGTCCCGTATGCTTCCGACATTTATGCGTATCTACACGAAATGGAGGTAAATGGGGGTTTTGGGTTTTGAGTTTTTGTTGTGTTAAAATATGTCTAGTACCCAGTTTTGATTTTGGGGTTTATATAGTGATTAGTGGGTTAATCTTCAGGTTGACCCAAAGAGACGGCCTCTGCCTGATTACATCGAGAAAGTTCAGAAAGACATTACTCCTGGTATGAGGGGGATTTTGGTTGATTGGTTGGTGGAAGTTGCAGAGGAGTACAAGCTACTACCTGATACTCTCTACCTGACAATTTCGTTCATTGATAGATTTTTGTCCTTGAATATCCTCGGTCGCCAGAAGCTTCAGTTATTAGGAGTTTCCTCAATGCTTATTTCCTCGTAAGCCTCCCAAGTCTTTGAAGCTAGTTTTTTGAATTGGGTTTTTGGTTAATTGAATTGGGTTATTAATGGTTTTATCTATTTGTTTATTTATTCTGATAAGAAGAAAGTATGAAGAGATCACCCCTCCACACGTTGAAGATTTTTGTTATATCACGGATAACACGTACACGAAGGAAGAGGTAATTGTTTGTTTATAGTTTTGCAGCATTTCGATTGATTTTACTATTTTGTTCTCGTTTTGGTTTGGTACTTAGTTCTATTCTATAACAATTGTAAAGGTGGTGAAGATGGAAGCTGATATACTCAAGTCCTTGGACTTTGAATTGGGTAGTCCTTCCATAAAGATATTTCTAAGGTACGAGAGATATTCATGTCGTTTTATTGTTAGTCATTGTTGAATGAAATACGCTTATATTGGTAAATAAAAGATTGGGACTGATTGTGTTCCCCTCTCCATTTTGGTTCTGCAGGAGATTTAATAATGTTGCTCAAGAGAGTTACAAAGTCAGTTAATCTAGATGTCTTTCTCTTATGTTGATTTTCTGAAAGTGGTAACTTTTATAATGCTAACTTGTTTCTATGCTCCTTTTATTATACAGACTCCAAACCTACAGTTGGAATTTCTGGGCTACTATCTTGCTGAGCTAAGTTTACTAGACTATAACTGCGTGAAATTCCTACCTTCTTTGGTGGCAGCATCTGTAATCTTTCTTGCAAGATTCATAATTAAACCGAAGATGCACCCTTGGGTAAGAGCTTATTGTATTATGCCCTCTGCGATGTTACTTAATATGCATAGAAGGCAGTTGATAAGTTGTGCTGTTTTTGCAGACATCGTCCCTGCAAAAGCATTCGAAATACACACCTTCTGTGTTGAAGCAATGTGTTCTTATTCTACATGACCTTTATCTAAGTAGAAGAGGGGGATCTCTGCAAGCTGTAAGAGTGAAATACAAGCAACATAAGGTATTTACCTAAACTTTATTTATGCTTGTCCAGATAAAGGAAAGTTCAATATGCTTGTTTCATTTTTATTATCTTTCTTCAATTGTAATTGCTGGACTATAAAATGCATGGTCTCATTCAAATTATGTTCTTATTTGGGAACAGTTCAAAAGTGCGGCAACCATGCCTTCTCCTCCAGAGATACCAGCTCATTATTTTTCAGATATTATGCAATGATTGACGAGAAAGATTATTATTTTTGGATGATTGGGAATTAAGCTGCTGGAAAAAGACTTGGAAAATGGGTTTGTCAGTAGAAGTTGGCTTTGTTTCATGTTGCAGGGAATTCTTCGTTCTAAACAGCTTGGAATAGGCTGCTATGATGCTGCACTGCTCACATTAATGGTTTTGAAGCCAGGAAATTCTCTGCCAGTTTTTGTAGTAGGATTGCGTATATAGTGTAGTCCTTAGCGACTAGATTTTCTTCATTACTTTTAGATGTTTTTTAAAGGTGGTGGAAGTTGGTTTCTCACGTTGAGAAAACATTTTGGGGTAACATTGGTGCTTGTCAGTCGGAATCTAATCATTTAGTTCTGGTTCTTATGAAAGCATTTAGATTTTTGTTGTCTCATGGCTGTAAATTTTTTCCAAGCAATGTCAAAGTAGTTTCTGAAACATGGCATTTAGGGTAGGTAAATGGCGTTTGGAGATCATTTGTAGAAAATGAACATCCTTTGCCAACAAACTTAGATTTATTTGTAAATAACTCATCTCGGATAGTTCATTGGATTTCTTTCGATCTCTATGCTTGTTCTTATGCAGAATGTTTCTAATTGCGCAAATAACAACCAGGGTCCCAATTATGGTGGAAGCTATTCTCTTTCTCTCACTTTGATTTATCTCGTTACTTTGAACGTTGATTACATAATTTGCGGGATTACAATAAGTTTGCATATTCCCGCTTTTTAAATCTGTTACGTATGGGGCTTTTGGCTCTCAATCTATCTAATTATGGTTAAAGCTAGAGACGGGCTAAGCGTGTCAAACAGCATATTACCTAACCTCTACAAGGTGTCAAAGTATAATGCGTTGTTGGTTTGGGATGAAAAGCTAGATTTAGAAGCTATTATGTCCCGGAATTTAACAAAGAGGGCATTTCATAATACTAAACAGAAACATATAAGCACACCCTCTTCTATGATGAATGAAGAGAACAAGATATGATCCCAAATTTCCATGTTCTACATGCGAAAATCCAAAACGCTGACTACGTTGTTGGCAAAGCAAGCAGCTACCTTGTTGCCTTCTTTGTTCCAGCAAACTTCAAAGATCCCACCATTTCCGAGGTATGTTTTGACGATTTTGCCTTCTTTCACAGACCATATGTGCATGCATTTGTCCATAGACCCACTGGCCAAGAACTCACCATTAGGGCTAAATGCAACCGAGTACACAGGATCCCTGGGATTGGTAATAAAAACTCGTGTCAACATATAAGCATAGAATTCAGACTTGGGGTTGGTAACACTATATGTTTTTTGTTTCTGAAAGTGAACAAGGTGGAGATCTTTTCAAAATGTTGCCTAAGAGAACCTCACCCCATTTTTGTTTTAAAAAGCAAAAAATAAAATGTAAAGGATAATTATTTGATTGTCTGTTTTCAACTTATAAAAGAAAAATGTGCATATTGTTCACGTGATACAGGATATCTGCAGGAAACAAGAACAAGGAACCGTAAATTTTTGACAGCTACCTGTGGCCATTAAAGCTGTAAATAAGTCTGCCTTGTTCTACGTCCCATAGCTTTATGGTAGAGTCAAAGGAAGCGCTGCTCAAGAAATAAAAGTTGGAGACATGAACCTTTTTTATTTTTTATTTTTAAAAGAACAAGAAGAAGACAACAATAACCAGTAGTCAGTTGTCCAATACCAGAGAACCATTTTCTTACAATGTGCCATAATAACCTGAAGATGCCCATTATGAGACATCAATGTCAGAGAAGTAGCATATTTACCTCGCTAGGACTAACTGTTGGCTAGGATTGTTTGTGCCTGGTCCTGTAGGACTCCAACGGATAGTGTATATCTCCTATGATTTGTGCATCCATCACCCAATTAACATTTGAAACGAATTTAATAAAAAATTACATGTGGAGAAAACAAGTACCTTAGAGTGTTCCTTCAAATCATGTAAGTGCTTGTCTTGTTTCAGACTCCATATCTGTGTCAGAATAGTCTGTTTTTAAACCCGATAACAAGAGAACTCAAACAAAACAAAAACAAAAAAAGTTAAGGGGAAACTCATGAAGAACCCTTCTACACTGAAAAAGCATCGAAAGATGGAAGGAGTGCTCAAGCATGAGTGTCTGGAGGCACGCTCAGAATTAACAAAGAAACACTACACGTTCCACACATCACGAAGTTTGGAGGAGATGAATTCTTATACCAAGACCAGGATTTGAAGCAATCACCTTTGCGGTAGAATCATCAGAACAAGAAGCCAATAATGTANCCCTGAAAACAAATAATAAATAAATAATGTGATAAAGAGCATGCCGCAGCCTTAATCTACTAATTTTGTCCGCTACATTACAGTCCCAGAAATTTGCCTTCCTGGTATCTCTATCCCTTTTAGGCCTAATCCAATCCAACCCGTCACTGCAATGATCTAGGAGCTTGCAGTGTGTAAGTAATTATAACATGTGAAGAAATTATTTACCTTACCACTTTGATCTTGTAAAAGCCACTTAAGCAGCAAGGGTATGTTCCTAGCAGGGATTATAATCTATAAAATTAAACTGAGTTCTAATTGGTTTTACACCAGGCCATGCAGAATTAAATTAGGGTTGTGCACTGCGAGTTTTTAAACCCACTACGACTCAGACAGGTAAATAAATTTTGAGATGAGTAGTCAATGCTGACATTGTTCATGTCATTAAATGCAAGTAACTAGTTGAACCAAAGGTGTTGGAAGAGCCAACAATTTAACTCCTCGAAATTAAAAGACCGATTATTACTGAATGGTGATGCATTCAATAAGGACAGTGGAGGTAATTGAACTAACAGACATAAGAACATTGACATTTTGACTGAAAAAACAAACCTGATGTCCTGAGAAAGTTTTCACCGGTAGTTTCTCTCCGATCTTGCAAACTTGTATCATGGTATCAGTGGAGCATGTTGCAAATGAAACATTGTTTCGCCAGTCAACGTCCAGAGTTGGAGCTGAAAAATAATTTGGCTCAAGTGTTATTGAGACTTAGAAGTACACACACACACTAGTTTGAGAGAATAAGAATATAACCCTAAATTTCAACGCATTTTCACCAACCCTAAATTTCAGACACAATGTGGTATCTGAATGAAATTCAAATTGTTGTCTACATTCTCCAGTCCTTATGTCCCACACAATTGCAGTTCTATCCACACTGCCACTAAGAAGATAATCACCCTTCTTGTTCCACTTTAGAGAAAATATAGGACCTTTATGTTTGTTCAGGGTAGTCCTCAAATCCCCTAGATAAATAAAACCATTAATAATAAAAGGTAAACCGATACTGCTTCAAACTAGAACAAGCCAAACACTTTTAGAATAGGTTGATGTTACCAATCACAGGATCTTAATTGCAGTGATGTTAAATAGATGGTACCATAAATGACTCACCATCTCTATTCCATATCCTTGCTTGTCCATCATAAGAACCTGTCGCAAGTAAAGTCCCATCACCCTGAAAGGGTGAGAATTATACAAGAATCCACATGTATAGCATGTCAAATCTTGATATTTATGAATTCTAAAAACTGAAAAAATCTTCAAAATAAAATCTAACATATCAACTGAGAATACTAGAAAAGTTAATCTCAGATATATTAATCTGAAAAAGTTAAAGAAAAGAAAAAACTCACGTTCCAATCAAGTGTGGTCACATCCTTGCTTTTCTCATTCGTTCTTTTAAAATGCCGTAACACTTTGACAGTTGGAGAGTTATTTTGCATGCTAGATATAGAAATCTCATCCGGAATGGTCCAAATTCGAGCAGTTGAATCTCCAGATCTAAATGTCAAAACATTTCAAATTTAGTTCTTGATAAATAAATCTTATATTTCTAATTCTTCTCAATACAATATACTTACCCAGATGCAAGAAGTGAACCTGATGGACTCCAAGCACAAGCAAAAACCTATAATTGTGGAGAAATAGATCAAGTGATCTACAGGACAACATACTAAAAATGGAAAACCAATGCATTTTACAGCATTATGTCCTAACCTCCGAGGAGTGCCCTTCTAGAATTGCTACATCAGAACTGGGAAGTTCACAGCGTAAGGATATTGGGCTCATGGAGATTTCCATTGGTTCTGGTCCTATTTCAGTTAATCACTAACTTATTAAATGCTTGAAAATGAGAAAACAATACTCATAAGGGGACAACAATCTTAAAATACAGACTTTAACAGAATGAAAAAGGCAAAAGAAAGAATTACCTCCGCCATCTCCATTTTTCTCTTCGTGATCAATTTGAACCTTATCTTCAGACTTCTTGGCGGCATTGTGATCTGGGTCTTTTTTTTCCTTGTCTTCCTCCGAATCCTTCGACATCACATTTTTATCATTCTGTTCCTCTTGCTCCATCCCTTTTTCCTCCTCTCCTTCTCGTGCACGATCCACTTCATCTCTCTGCTTCGTCTCATTATCCTTTTGCAGATTCTCCCTCTTTTCTTTAACGATCCTCTGCAGTTCATACGCGTCTTTTGTGATAAGATCCAAGGGTTGTATGTACGAGAAATCATCATCCACATCAGCATCACTCTGTAGGTCAAAAACAAAAACATCTAAATCAGTGATCATGAACCTCTTGAGTATTAGCACAAAAAAATTAAAAAAAAAAAACAACAACTTACACTGCCCAAATTTGCCTCCAGCTCCAGATATTGCAGTCCTTTCTGCACAAATGTAACGAGTGCAGCCGGCGGAACTATATTGCCATCGATCGTGCTTCTGTTAATACCCGCTTCATATCCGAAAGCAAAAGCTGAATGTGTAAAGCCTGAACAAATTTTAAGAGAATTGATTATCATAATCCACTGTCTAATTTGGCAATACAAATTTTAATAGTTTAGTAACGTTCTTCCAACATATAGAAACACAAATTCTCAGCGGTGTCCTTACCATTACCAAGGATTAAAATTTACCGAACTATAGGAACATGTCTTGGGCAAAAAGCCTATGGTTTTGTCACCAATCACAAAAATTACCAAATTTTAATCAAGAATTAGCTCACCGTCACTACTTGCTTAAAATTTAAATTTAAAGAAAAGAAAAGAAAGAATGAATGAATGAATTTATAAAAATAAATTAGTTCTGAAAGAAAGTATATAGGTGGCAAACAAAAACTGGCCAACTCCAACAAAACAAATAAGCAGATCCCTTTTCACATTCAGGGATTGGGTCCTCAATGCTAATTCACTTTCACCATCACCAAAAGCAACCCAAAAGAATAGAAAGAATAAAATATCATATATTATAGCCTCCAAATTTGGAAACTGGTTTTGAAAATTTAACCACTATTTTAGTTATGGGTAAAGAATAGTGAAACAAGCACGAACCTGATTCGTGGAGATAACGAAACACTAGGTAGTTCAGTTCGGCGGAGTTGAGGGACATCATAGTGGTGCTTAAGACGATACCCTTTTTTTTTTTTTTTTTTTTTTTCTTTTTCTTTTTGTAGGGGGAGATTTTGCTTTAACCAGTGAGAGTGAGATTAATCACAGGTTTCTTGGGCACAAAAAAGAGGGACAGAGACGTTGGCCGTTGGGCCACCACTGGGAAAAGAAAAGTGTGATTCTTTTGCTATAATTAAAGAGGTGCGTTTATGGCGCTGGTGGTACTTGAATGTTAGGTTGTTGGTTCGTTGCAGACGACGTCGTCGTAGTTTCGATCGCTTTGCCACCCACCCCTGGGGCCTGGGTAATTCAACGGCCTCATTGGGCTTTTGAGAAACAAGGTCCCAAAACGGCCCATTTCTTGGGCTTATGGTCCTACATACGGGCCTTTGCCCTACCCGAGTTGATTTTCAGGTTTTGGATACCTATACCTACTTTTTAAAAAATATTATCAATTTTACGAATTTAAAAAATAATAAAAAATCGTACAAGCTTTTAATGGCATTTTTTAAAATACTTTGGAAGCTAGAAAATGCGGTGACATTTTAGTAAATAATTCATCTTTTTTTTTTCTTTTTTTTATAGGAAACTACAAAGGAAATCAATTTAATTTAATTTAATTTCTTATTAGCGGAATATTCTGTAAGTAAGTAAATTACGGGAAACCAAAAAGATTTCCTAGAGACTAGTTTGATTTTTTTTAGTCGAAAATCTTGTATGTAAGTAAATCATATGAAAGTACAAAGGTTTCCTGAAAACTAATTTGGTTTCCTTTAACCGAATATTCTGTACGTAAGTAAATTACATGAAATCACAAATATTTTTGGGAAACCATTGGGGTTTCCTTCCTTTAGAATGTCAAGTAGATAAATAAATCATAGGAAGCTACAATGTTTTCTATAAATCATTGTAGTTTCCTTGTAATAGAATATCATGGAACTAAGTAAATCACAGAAAACTATAAAAAATTTTCTAGAAACCATTGTGGTTTTTTTTTTTTTTCAAATCACATGAAATAATAACAGTTTCTTGAAAGCTATTGTGATTTCTTTGTTGTAGAATGCCTTGTAGCAAGAATTGGTTGAGACATTGAATAAAGACGCTGAAAAATATGATCAAGTTCTCAAATTAAGTAATTATATTTTTGAAGTAAAAGCAACAGAAATATATATTAGTTTTTGAATTTTAGCAACTTGTTTCCAATAACCAAATTTGTTTCTAGTAATCAATAATTGAATTAACCGAATAGTTTTACTATTTATGAAAGAAACTAATTTGGTTTTCAATTTTTATTAACTAAATAGTTATGATATTTATTGTGGAAACCAATATGGTTGTTGGTTTTTAGTAACCCATATGGTTTCTAGTTTCCAAAAATTAACTAGTTTATGATTTCTAATAATAAATTAGTAATTAGTTTTAAGAGTGATCAGCTACATGTAGATTAGGAGCAAAAAGAAACAAGAAAAAATGGAAATTTTAAGACATTTTTTGATTTTTCTTAACAAGAATTTGTTATTTTTCTAAAAAAAAGTAGTACAAAAATATATAAAAGTTTGGACATAATATTCTTGGTATTATTTATCAAAAGGTAGTACTAAGTGTCTTTTTTTCCTTGATTTTCCCTTATTGGGTCTACTCGGGCTTTGGAGGTCGGGTTCTAGAGTTGTATAAGCTCCTCTGCCTCCGTTTTTATTTATTTAGTTATTTATTTTTGTTAGTTGAGTGCTCAGTAACTTATTTTATTTTATTTTTTTATCAGTTTTTTATTTTTTTTGCCCTTTAGAAATTGGTGATCAGGATTCAGCCATTTGGGTCCCTTTTTCACGTCGTCTGCGTATATAAAAAAACATTTTTTTATTGGTTAATTTTATGTCCGTGGATTAGTGTTATAGGGTGGACAGATACTTGACGATTTACCTCAAAGTCAGAGATTTAAGCACCCAGAACCTCCTCTTTCGTTGTTATAATAAGCAAAGAGTTTAGAACTTCTCCTTGAAGAGCATAAGTTAACCTAGTACAACAATATTTCTTTAAAAAAAAAAAGGAAATATACTTCTTTTAAACAATATTAGCAAAGAGTTTATAATATACTTCTTTTTTTCTCTTCCCCATTCCCACTCTCTCTCTTTTTTTTTGAAAGAAAAAAAAAAATCTTTTTGGGCTGATTAATGTGACATGTTGATGGCTATGTTTCAGTTACTTAGTACAACAATATTTACGCAACCCAGGTTAAATTTGCTTTTAACGTGGAAATTATGTCGTTCAAGTGAAACTGTGATAGTCTGCAAAAGGCAAACAAGTTCTAGTGTCAAACACGCCTAATTTCCTATAAATGTTGTGCATTGATCAAATGTGTCTGCCTAATTGTATGCATTTAATTTCGCAAAACCACATGAATGAACAAAATTGATATGCATTTAATCATGCAATAATCACGCATGATTAAACATTTTGCATTCTCCAGGTCAAATTGGAAAAAAAGAAAAAGAAAAAGAAGACTTTCTGAAAACCCAATAATCAAATTTTGAAAGAAAATAATATTATGAGATATCTAATTTTTTATTAGAAGATAAAAATCACACACTAAATCACACACCGAATCCCATCTAAAGAGTTACTCAATCTTTTAATACAAAATGGACACATCTACTTAGTACCTTAAGTATATAACATTACTCTTTGAAAAAACGGTAGGCAAATTCTATCTCTTATTTAGTCAATAGAGTGCAACATAATTGTGAAATGACATGGTAAAGAATTTGTAATGTCATGACATGTTTACTTTCAGTTTTCTATCTTACCAAAAAAAAAAAAAAAGAGAAAAGTAAAAACACAAGAGACAAAAGGAAAAACCGTGGGGAGAAAGCGCGTTGGGTAAGGAGAAGAACATATGATTAACCAGTGGATTTTTCCTTCTGTCTCTTGAATAAGTTCCTGCAATTCCCTCAAAAGTCATCGGGAAGGACGCTGGTTAAGCTAAGCATGATTTGACCACTCAAAACGTTTTCTTTAAGCAAATTTCATTGTACGTATCATTAGCCATAAAAGAAACCAAATAAAAACAGAAGAGCAAGTAAATGTGTGTTTTTTCTTTTTTTTTTTAACACTCTCTTTTAGGTTCTTAACACTCTCTTTTAGGTGCAAACTGTAAACCAACAGACTTTTCCTGGCCTAGATTTAAGTAATATCTTAGCTATAAAGTTTAAATTGACAACCTTCCAAAGCCGACAAGCACTACCTAGACAAAGAAAGAAAGAAAGAAAGAAAAAAGCACAAGAGCCAAGGTTTGTATCGTATATGTCATTAATTAGACTTGGAGTGACCCTCATTTTAGGGACTGAAAGCCAGAAAGAGAGAGAAGAGAAAGCAAAGCGAAGAAAAAGTCCTCGCGATGAATAAACAACTCCAAGAAAATATATAAAGGCATATGTCCCCCTCGTAAGATGTGTCCCTTGTTTGCAGGCTCTACTCAATAACACCAACCCACAATGCCAAACGAAACCCTTCCCACCTTTTCCCAACAGTGTGCCTTTATTAGGACCCTTCTGGCTTTTGGCTTGGGCTTCTCTTTCTCTTATTTATAGATCTCTATATCTCTGTTTTGATTTTTCTCTCAAAGCTTCACTTTCTTTTATCAAAATGCTTGTTAGGGGTCAATTTTGGCAAGTGGGGTTTTTCCATAAGGTGATGTTTCTTGTACTGTTTCTCTCATTGTTAGTCTTCGGTGAAAAGGGATTGGCTGATGAAGAGAGTAGTAGTACTACTAGTTTGGTTGTGGTGGTTGATAAGCTCAAGGAGTACTCACCAGGTTTATATGGGAAGCAGCTAAAGAGAAGCTTGAGGCAGTCGTTTGATGCCTTGTTTTCGAGCAAGAGGAAAGTTCCTAACGCCTCCGACCCTCTCCATAATCGTTGAAAAATGTCCAAGTAAGATTGTTTTGGGCAATACTTTTTTTATTACATGCTGTAGAGTTCAAGCTAAGAACGAAAAAAAAGTAAGAAATTAAGCTTCAATTTCCTCGTGTATTGTTTTTTGGCTCTATTTTTCTCTTTGCCTAGACTATATCTTGTAGTTCATGTATTCTAGTTTTGATACCAAATATATGTAAATTCAATATGTAATCAATCAATTACCAGGTAATTAACATGGTTCTAGTCTTGGATTTTCCATGTCATGATGGCTGTAAGTATTTATCTGTCTTTTGCTATTTTATGAACTTCTTTGTCCTTAGGGCTCTTCCCTTTTGGTATTTCACGTACATGCTGATCCACTGGGGTGTACCAGGCTTCATAGTGTCAATGACTCAATACTGTATATTCTTTGAAGCGTACATGTAAGATCCTCTAAGATCTTTGTTCATTTTCTTGTTTGATGTTTCCACTGTGATTTAGCGACTGCTCTATGCATAAGCCATAAGCCCATTAAAGCACTGAAGAGCAAATAAGCTCAAATGTACTACTGATGAATAGTGTCGAGATATATGTACTCGAATACGGTGGCCAAAGCCTAAAATGGTCCACCCCTTTTTATTTTTATTTTTAACGCGTTGGAAAGGAGACAGATTGAAGACAATCTTTATGAGTATGATTTTAAAGTTTAGCATGTTTGTATGTTAGAGATATACTATAATACTACAAAGAAATATTAGTAACCTCATGTTGTCATCATTCCGCGTGTTGTTATGTATTTTGCATTAGGTAATATAGCTTTAGTAATTCAAAAGCACTAAGAAAAACTTTTTAACATGAGGACTACTGAATATAAATGCTTTAAAAGTATGACTTCACCATACTAATACTAGAGTGTAGCGTATACTTCAATGCTTTTAATCTGTTGAGAAAAATGACAAGCAAAAGTTCAAGACACTTTAAGAGTCGAAAGAAAGTACGGAACACCAAAGCGAACCCGTGATATTCGTTATATTTTAAAAGTAGAAAGACTTTTTTTATTTATCTATTTTTGATTGATTAGTTAGAAAAGGCTTGTATTTTTTTACTGTTATTTTTCAGTAACTATACATCATAGCAGTGGAGATTGAAAAGTCAAAGACTTAGCTAGCTCTTACCGATATTATTGAGGAATAATTAAAAAATAATAGTTTGAAATATGTTTTCTTTTTTTCAGTTTTAATTTTTTTTTTACTTTTTGCAAAATTATATCTTTATATTTAAAATATTTGGAAAACTTTACATTATATTTCTAAATTGATAAAAAATTTCACACGAAATATAAAATACAAATTGAAAATATGATATTTCTGTTGAAAAATATTTAAAATAACTTAACATAGTTAGCACAAATAACCATATTTGTACTAAGCAGGTTGAAAGTTGCAAAAATTTTAAATGTAAATACATAATTTTGTACCAGCTAAAAAAATTACGGTTAAGATTGTATAAAAGTGTACTTCACCTTTTTTTTTTTTCAATTAATCGTATTATTGAATTTCCTTTACGTCATTTTTGCATTTTGATAACCATATAATATTGCCGATGAAAAGGTGTCTTGGAGCCAAGACTTCATGTAGCTGGCTTTTGGATTCAATTGATTGTCTCATCCAAAATGGATTAGGTATTCTCCACATTTTAGAGTCATGTTTACATTCTATTTGTATGAAGTGCTAGTTACATGTTAATATATTCTAGGAATTTAAAGCATGACAATAAAAAATAATTTATATCAATAGTTATTACGAATCACCCAATAAAGTGGTCTTATTTGTGACCTGAATTATTCTGCTTTGATGTATCCCAGCTTGGAGCCTCGAACGACTCCACTTATTTGTCTTAAGATATTGCCAAAAAATATTTTCAGACCTGGGTATTCATGAATTTAATTTCAAAGTTTAGACTTTTTACTTTTCTAAGATGATATTATGTGATCAAGAATATGCATAAATTAATATGGACTTTTGAATTATTCCAGCTACAAACAGATAACAATAGCTTCTAAATTAAAACAAAACAAAGATTAATTCAATTTTAACGAAAAATATTTTTTTTTCTAAAATTAGTTTAAAAAATCAATTTAAAATATTATTTTTTACAAATTTTTTAATATTAAATTATTATTTTGCAGTAAAATAATCTCACAATTAAAATTATACCTAACCCAAACTTAGTTATTTTTTTTCGCCATTAACACTTTGTCTTAAAACATTATTAATTCTTAATTGGTCATTAATCAACCTTTACACCTCGAACTCCAATAATTATGCCAAAACGACAAAAAAAGCCTAAAGAAAAAACAAAAAAGACCAATATCGATTTTGTTTTTTTATTAACATAATATGTGTTTCTTTTGGTGTCCCTATCGGAACAGAACATTCTCAACCTTTTGGACCTTATGATAAGCTAATCTTCCTCTGTTCTCCTACTGTGAATTTCGTCACTCTATGATATAGTATACTTGTATCCATACTTAGCTATATTCTTATCCATCTTTCTCCTTACTAAACTTGTTTCCCGGTACCGTAACCAAAACTCACCACCAAGTCCTATCTCTCTTCCATTAATCGGTCACCTCCACCTCCTCAAGCAACCCCTATACCAAACACTCGAGACTCTCTCCCTCAAACATGGCCCAATTTTTTCATTCCAATTGGGTTGCCAGTCCGTCCTCGTCGTATCTTCTCCCTCCGCCGTCGAAGACTGCTTAACCAGAAACGACGTCGTCTTCGCAAACCGGCTACGTAACATGGCCAGTGATATCCTTTCGTACAACTACACTTCTTTTGTGTCGGCTCCTTACGGCCAACGCTGGCGAAGCCTCCGAAGACTCTCTACCATCGAAATCTTCTCTCAGAAAAGTCTACAGAAGTTCTCTAAGGTGAGAGAAGAAGAAGTTTCCTCCATTGTAGGGCACTTGTTCAAAAGAATCTCGTATGTGCAATCCCAAAGAGTGGATTTGAACCATTTTTTCTCGGTCTTGATGTTCAGTATCATGATGAGGATTAGTATTGGGAAAAGACTCGGTGGAGATGAGGAGATCGAGGAATTCAAGGACATCTTCTTTCCATCTCTGACTTTAATGTGCCTTTCCGATTATTTACCGATTCTAAAGTCGATTGGTTATAAAGGATTGGAGAAGAAGATGATAAAGTTGCAGAACAAGAGATATGAGTTCTTGCGGGGCTGGATTGAGGAAGTTCGCCGAAAGAAAATGAGGAACACCGAAAAGGTTCCGGATTCTGAGGAGGAAGTGACACTTGTTCAAATTAGAATATGTCCTATAATAGTAACTCAATCTTTCTTCCTACATAAACTCTTCTTTCCGTATCTAGTACTAAATCTGTCTTAAAATTTCTTAAAACTCTGATATTAAAACTCATTTAAACTTTCTAAAAAAAAAATAATAATAAAAAAACAGAACACTACAATACTGCCAAGTTTAAGTATACCGATGGTGGATTATGCGTTTAGAATTAACGACAGTCTTCACATTGGTCTTGTCTAAAGTTTTCTTCTCAAATTGATTTTGATATAAGCAAGAAATACTGTGTTTAATTCAGGTGATGTTTGTTGCTGGAACTGATACATCCATGAACACCATGGAATGGGCAATGTAAATCATCCACAAGTTCTAGAAAAGCTCAGAAAGGAAATCGACTGCCACGTTGGACATGGTCGCTTGCTCCGGGAATCAGACATTCCCAAGCTTCCATATCTTCGTTGTGTCATCAACGAGACTCTAAGACTATACCCCATAGCACCGCTTTTGTTACCTCATCTTTCATCAGAAGGTTGCACCGTTGGCGGGTATCACAGCCCGCGAGGCACCACTTTGATGGTAAATGCTTGGGCCACTCACAGAGATCCCAAGGTGTGGGATGAGCCCACCAGGTTCAAGCCAGAGAGGTTTGAAGGAATGATTGACGGTGATAGAGAAGGGTTCAATTTTAAGTTCATTCCGTTTAGAGTGGGAAGGAGGGCATGCCCTGGAGAAGGAATGGTATTCCGGACGGTTTCGTTGGCGGTGGGAATGCTAATTCATTGCTTTGACTGGGAGAGGGTTGGGCGCGAACTGGTGGACATGGGGCAAGGCTTTGGAATTACTCTGTCGAAGAATAGGCCTCTTGAGGCTGTTTGTTATCCAAGGCGTACCTTGATTGACCTCCTCACTCGACTCTGAGATGTTGTTGTTGTTATTATTATTTACTTTACTTCGAAATTATTGTGCTTGTTAAATTAGATGGTTAGCCTTGTTCTGGTCTTGTGAATATGGTGTGTGAACTGTGAATTATGACATATACTAGGGTTGATTTAGCTTTGCATATATATATATAAAAACAATTTTGTGTACAAATGCCAGAATTTCTAAGTCCATGTAAGGTTAGATAGAAATGTTGCCCATTTGACACGAGGGTATAACAAAAAAAAATTTGTGCCGAACATGGCATGACATGAGGTACTTTTAGGCTATGCGAAGCAGCACGACACGAAGTGTTAGGCACGATTTAAAAGTATTTAATTTTTTTTTTACTTTAATAATCTTAAAGACTTATGACATATTTTTTTTATCTGCTTATATGATCAATTTTACATAGTAAAAAAAATTAATACTAATAATTACTAGTAGAAAAGACCAAATGCTAAATAAAAATTGATTCAGAATCTTATATTAAAATGATTAAATCAATATTAAAAAGTTTAAAGATTTGTTCTCTTTTTGAACATATGCTAATTTACATAATTTGAACAAAAATCACCCCCTTACTAAATAAAGTTTTGAGAATATACAAATAATAATAGTTTGGGTATGTATTAACTTAATTAGGATGTATTCAAATTATTTTGACGAAAAAATAATATTTCCAACTAAGAATTTTATTATATTATTTATTTTTGAAATTTTTTTATGTCTTTTTATTTTTGTTTATATATAAACCCACTTTACTTGTTCTTTGTTTGGAAAATAGATTTGCATTAGTGATTTTTAATTGAATATTTTTCCGAAGAATTACGGTTATATTAAATATTTTTGTTATTGTTTTAAATCAAAGTTTTAATTTTAAAAATTTCATAAAATATTGATTACTATAATAATTTAATAAGTGGACCGAAATCAAACATAAAGATATATCAGTATATTGAGCTTATTATGCTCGACATAATATGAGTCTTGCACAAACATAAGCACAGTAAGATACGAGCACAAATACGGTACGGACATAAACACGACACGAGATGTGTCTATACTTATAGGCTGTACTGGGTCTAGAATTTTGAAACTTGAAGCAGTATGAACACGACTAGATATTTTGTTAGATTGTATTTTGTTAGATCGTACTAAACGCGCAATTCAAAATACAAACGAGCTTATAAATCATATGATTTGGTACGACAGATTTAACGTCTGTAATGTTAGATATTATAAATCACGGTGAGCACAATAAATCAATCAAATCTCAGATTTCCAATCAAATTTATCACATGTGATCAAACCAAATAATTATGCTATTACATAAACACGTCATTTCGTGAATACCTTGTAATTATCACGACATTTATTGTATTATATATATAGATATATATTGCTGCTTTAGTAGATCAACCACCCGCTATTTCCACACATTCCACTAAATATATTGTAAATAAACAAACAAAAGAAGAATCAATCTACCTAACGCTGAAACGTGGATTTCCAATTATGATCAAACAAAACGTCAAATAGAACAAAATGGAAGATCACTCGTACTGGTATTTAACTTCTTCTATCCCAATGTAAACATGTACATTATCACGTCAACTGTAACCCTGAAAAAGGCTATATTCCTCTGTGCTCATTCTGCGAATTTCTCCACTGTAAGACATGGTGGACTTGTACCGATACCTAGATCTGTTCTTATCCACTTTTCTCATTACTAAACTTGTTTCCCGGCACCACAACCAAAACTAACCACCAAGGGCTCTCTCTTTCATTAATAGGTCACCTTCACATCCTCAACCAACCACTATACCAAACACACGAGACTCTCTCACTCAAACATGGCCCAATTTTTTCTCTTCAATTGGGTTGCCGGACCTACCTCGTCGTATCTTCTCCTTCCGCCACGGAAGAATGCTTGGCCAAAAACGACGACGCCTTTGCAAACCGGCCACGTAGCATGGCTAGTGATCATATGTCGTACAACTACATTTTGTGTTCCCTTCTTACGGTCAACTCTGGCGAAGCCTCCGCAGACTGGCCACCATTAAGAGAAGAAGAAGTTTTTTCCATTGTTGGGCAAGTATTCAAAAAAGTCTCAAATGGGCAATCCCAAAAAGTGGATCTGAAATACTTATTTCAGTTTTGATGTTCAATATCATGATGAGGATCAGTATTGGGAAAAAGTTGACTGGAGAGGAGATAGAAGAATTCAGGGAAAAGTTCTTTCCATGTATGTCGTTGATGAATTTTTGTGATTTCTTTCCGATTCTGAGGTGGTTTGGTTATAAAGGTTTGGAGAAGATGATAAAGTTGCATAAAAAGAAAAATGAGTTCTTTCAAAGTCGGATAGAGGAAATTCGCCAGAATAAAATGTTGGAAGAACATTTTCCACGAAATAGTAATAGACTTGTTCGTTATTTGACCAATCCACTCGACAGGAGTTATCGTGTCATTAACTTTAGCTTTGATACTCTTATTCACAATGGTTGATCCGCTCACTATTTGACTTACTCGATAGAAGCTGTCGTCTTATTAATTTTGATCTTGCGTATTCTTGTTGTCCAAAATAACATCACAGAATTCAAAACTTTGAGCTCAGTTTAAGGCTGACGTCCATGAACACCATGGAATGGTCAATGTCATGCCTCTAAGTAGTACTTAAAAAGCTTAGAAAGGAAATCGACTGCCACGTTGGACATGGTCGCTTGCTCCAGGAATCGGACATTCCCAAGCTTCCATATCTTCGTTGCGTCATCAACGGGACTCTGAGACTATAACACATAACACCACTTTTGTTACATCATCTTTCATCAGAAGATTACACTGTTGGCGGGTATCATATTCCGTGAGGCACCACCTTTGTAACATCCCAATTAAGCTAAAAAAATGTTTAATTTCTATTAATCTTCTATCATAAAATGAGAAAAATCTGGTAATAATTTCCTTTTATAAAAAATATTTAAACTAAAAAAACAACCGATTATTAAAACATCCAGAAATAAAATATAACACTCAAAATAATTTACGAAATAAAAATACTTAATTTTAATCCAAAAGCCAAATACAAGAAAATAAAACTTAAAATCGATTAAAAATGTCCTAACACCATTTGGGATTCCACCGCTGCCGCCAGCCAACCTCCAATAACTTATTGCTCATTTGAAAATTTTAAAAGAATAGGATAAATTTGCGCCCAATAAAAAAATCTCATATGTGCAATAAATGTCGTGTCTTATGAATAATACACTTTAAGAAATCATAACTATACAATCCCCTCTTTTGGAAAAACATCTTAATCATAAACGATACCATTTCATAAAAAATTTTCATATTTGAGCTCAACATATTATAATACTAAGTCTATCAGAAGTTATGAGTCATAAACATAGTGTCATGACAAACATATATCTTTGTAACTATTCGGATCTCATATAATTATCATATTATAATGGCTAACATCGCAGTATAAGCATTCGTTCTTAACATAGTGACTGTAGCTCATTCAGTCAGGTGTATATACTTCTTTCAAGGACTTAACACACACTTAAATAAAAATATTTTTCGTTGAATAAAATCTGGTTGCATAATTATAATACTTCAAGTCCCACATCGAGTATATTTTGGGAAAATCATGGGTATTTAAGTAGTGGTCTATGAGCCTAAAAGTACTATCAAGCTAGCACTTTTTGGTGAGACCTAGTGGTGTTACATTTGGTATCAGAGCCGACCCATTCTATACTTGTGTGGACCTTGAAAGGTTGCCACCGGGTGGAATTGTGGTAAATGTGAACCCTGCCTATATGGGTTATATGTAGGCTATTGAATGTGGACCCTCTAATGAGGACACTAGGTCATTAACGAGAGGAGATTGTAATGCCCCAACTCTCATATTGGGTATGCTCTGAGAATATTATGAGTATTTAAGTGGTGGTCTATGAGTCCAAAAGTACATTCAAGCTTGCACCTTTGGGTGAGACCCAGTGATGTTATAATAGTGCTTTAGAAATCATTCTTTGAAAATCATAATCTCTTGTGCAATTTATGCAATACTTGTGCATACTCATGTTATAGTTAATATGCAAACTAATATAATATAGCATATAACAACATATCATAATGACCATAATAATATCACATAATAGCATGTAAATTTATTTAGGAACACATAAGGTGAGATTTACTTACTTCAAATCTTTAGAAAAACTTTGTAGTGAAATACCACACAATTAACTCCGTTGAAACCACGTGCTTCTTTTTTATCCTTTATTTTTTATTATTTATGTAAAAACATTCATTTTAAAAAAAATATTAACTCATGCTATCATTGCTCTTAAGAAACATATTTCATATGTCTGAAAATATCCATAACATAACCAAATCTGTAAACATTTAACAAACTAGGCATACTTAAGTAATTTTAGATTCAACAATATAATTCAGTTTATCCTAAAATTTTGCATAGCTCATTAAGATATATAAACAAAGTTCTAGAAAAACTATCGGAATTTATAAAAAAAAATTTAGTACGTTTTTCATAATTTTGAATCCAAATTTTGTAACCTAGTAAAACTGTTAAATTGAAAACCAATGCATAATTATAGAATTTTATAGATTTTTTCTTAAATCAAAATAATTTGAAACTTTACAGAAGTATTATAAAATATGCATAAAAATTATAGATTCCAAAATAGACCATTAGATAGCACTTTAAATTCATATAATTCTACATCAGGATTCATATCAACATCAAAATCAGCAAAACGATAAAGATTTCGAAAATCATATTTAATTTTAAAAATTTCTAAAAATCTAAAAAATATTTGGAGAACCTAATCACACATGTATAAATATCCATTAAAAATTTTAAGTAAAAAAAATATCAATAGCATTGATTTTGAACAGTAAAAATTGAGAACATTAAATCTATATTAATGTTAAGAATAATATAAATAAAAAAAATTTAACAATGAATTAAAATAAACCCATATGATTATACAAATTTTCGGAATATAACCTAACATATAAATAAATAAGTTGTTTTATCTTAAATAAAAATCGTTCACCCTCTAAAATTATAGAACAAAAATTTGATCGAGTTTGTCTGTTAGGATTTCTTAGATAAAGACTAGCATGTATTTAAATGTTATATAAATTATTAAATTAAGGTATGAACATAAAATTTACACGATTCGTGTAGACATATAACATAACATCTCACAAAAATTTCAGATTCTAAAAAAAATTATAGCGCTATATATCATAGGTTAAATTCTGATCTAATAGCAACAAAACAGTAAACTTAGATAAAAGAATATTTTTAAATATTTACCTTCTTCTTGAAAATTGAAGAAAACTAAGCAAAAGCTCTTGAAATCACAAATACTCTTAGTAACTATGAGAGAAAGATAGATAGAGAAAAATTTAGAAAGTAGCTTAATTGTATCCTCAAGATATATATAGGTTTTTGGCTTAGGGTTTTTTTTTTAAATAGTACATTCAATGTTTTGTTTTTATTTTCTTATTAACCTAATCATATAAATCTAATATATATATATATATATATATATATATATATATTAAGTTGTGAGAAACTCCTTGTTTCCTTCTTTATGACCCNGTATTTACAATGTGTGCTTAATTAAAACTTAGGCATATATATATATATATATATATATATATATAAGTTTGTTATCAAATTATTTGGACTCTAAATACAAACTGGACTAAGATTTAAACAATAATAATTACTAGAATAATTCACTTAACTCAAAAATAGACACAAATTTATCACATTATTTTAACAATAATATATAAATGAAAATGCATAAAAAATTCTATTTCTCATTAGGCACGTAGTTCAACTTGGCTTTCATGTACGTATTCCACTACAACCATATTCACAAAAAAATTTTATTAGTGTATAACCATTTTACTTATCATAACCATAGATTTTAAAACTCATAAAAAAATAAAAATCATATTATAGGACAAAGTTGATATTACAATTTCCTATCACTTTAAAATAATTTCATCCTCGAAATTATAACTTACCAAATAAGTTCAGATATTTAGCTTTAATCTCATCTTTACGTTCTCAAGTTGCCTTTTCCATTGCATGATAGCCCCAAAGAACCTTGACCAATTTAATTTTCTTGTTGCGAAGCTCCTTTTCCTCTCTTAACTAAATTTGAAGAGGTTTATAACTTAAGACATGTGATAGATCAGCCAAATATTTTCTTAGCATCTAGACATGAAATACATTATGTACCTCAAAAAGTCTCGGTGGTAAGGCCAATTTATAGGCCATGTCCTGAACTTGTTCTAAAATCTCAAATGGTCCAAAAGAAGCAACCTTACTCATCTTGGTTCTTCTGTACCTTAGCAGGTAGAGCTAGTGCAACTTCTTTATCCCTATTCATTTTTCTATTCTTTGCCTTAAAGGTAGTGGTCAAATTAGCATTTTCAGGACTTTTGACTCTGATTTTCTCTTTCTCCTGAACACAAATGACTATTAACTCATTAATATTCTATTTGTCACTTTGGACATTGAATATAGTCTATAGGTTCCTATACTGAATAGAAAGAGAAAGCAAAAGTGAGGCCACAAGCAAATCCTCGTTAATTTCTAACTTGAATTCCTTAAGCTTGCCAGCCAAATGAGATATCTGTATGATGTACTCCTTTATATTTTCTTTGCCGTTATATTTCATTGAGATGAGTTTCCCTAAGGTATTAATTATCTCACCCTTTTCATTATTGAGAGATAATTTCTCAAGAGTAAGGAGGAAATCCTTAGCATTTTTCCCTTTTGGTAAAGAGACCTACATGATTTATGGAATAGAGTATTTAATGATCATGATATTTATACGATTAGACTTTTCCCATAGCTCAAAGTTCTTTTTATCCTTAGTAGAACCTTCTTCTATAAGAGCAGCGAGTTGGTCCTTTCTGAATGCCAGTCCAAGATCCATACAATTCAGTACGATCATGACATTCTCTTTCCAGGCCTTAAAGTTTATGCCCGTAAGAACATCAATTGTACTCAGATTGGCAGAAATACTAGCAGCAAAAACTGAGTAGAGAACAAAATAATACCATAAATTAAACATACTCATAACTTAAATATTATATATAGGCATACAATTTAATCACAAAAAATATGCAAATATGACATTCATTATCACATAAAGTGGGCCACCATCACAAGATATCTAGTGCAACATTAACAAGCATTCCTATGGGTCGACTTATTAACTTACAAGTGGTATTCTCCAGTGCAATGATCAAACACTGACAGTAAATCCTGTGAAGCAACAAATCTTCTTTTGGGCCGATTTATTACTCACATAGAAACCAAACAACCGTCATGCATTTACCATTACAAGTGTATTTTTGTCGTGTCAAATGATTACCTTCTTCTAGGCTGATAATCACCCTGCATTAATAACAAACTCACGACATTTTCATATGTTAGAATAAATAAGACTATGCAATAGAAGTTGCTTTGGTAACTTATTGCTTTATCGAATCTATCCCAATATACAAGACAAATAGTTTAATGAAAATCATCTGAAATGCCCATGCTAAACAAGATTTTCATGAACATAAACAAAAGAAATTGAATTTATAACATTTATCAACTCTAAAAAACTAAATAGAGTTTTCAATGGATAAATGTGGGTCATTACTTAAATTGATTTTGAGGTAATTAATCTTTATTGATCACGTCTTGGAATGGATCCCCTTAAATTGGGTCGAAAATGACTCAATTCTACTAAAAAATGGACCAAAATACTGAAATTGAGTCAAAAATTGGCCCATGTACCCGAGAGGTCAACGTTGCGGCACTAGGAAGCTAGAGTCGTGGCACTAGCCCAAAACTGAAATAGTGCCATGATGCTTATTAGAGAGTGCAACGGCGCTCAGTGTCCTGGTTAAACCCAGAGCATGAGACTGCATTACAAGTGCTTGCCGCGAAGCTATAAACACAGTGCCGCAATGCTAGGTTGATATTCTGGAAAAATTATCCAATCCCAAAATCGATCAAATCACTGAAATACCTCAAATCAATAATTTTAAAACTTAATATTCATATTTAATGACCTTAAAACCTAGAAATAAATCCCTAAAACATCATAATATTCAACATATCATGAAAGTCACAGATCATACATAAATAATCCAAAACCTAGAGAGCCTAATAGGCATAGATTTTCAAAATTAGAGACATGCATGATTAACCTTATTAATTTAACATGAAAACATGTCTTTGATACCAATTGTTGGATGATATTAGCTTACAAATAAACGAAATAGAAACCTTAAATTATTCATGCTAAATTGACAGGTTACAGTTTGTTGAATATACCTGAGTCCATGGCTAATATATAAAGGATTAGAGATAGAGAGACTGAAGACGGAAGCATAAACACGTGACGATGTCTTGTGGGTTTTGGTCTTCTGTAGCCTAAAGCCTAATGTTACTCAGATGGAGTTCTCTGTAACTGATGGTGGGTTACAAAGAATTGAGCATACTTGATATTTAGCTACATGGACCATAACCCTAATAGGTTCTTTAAATAGTTCTTGTTAGTAGTCCATCAAATTTAACTAGGTGACTAACATGGTATCCACATTGGTATCTATACCTAGTTGGATATTCTTACACATCTTTATTAAATCACATAATGGGTCCTTATAAAATAATATGGCATAATAAAATTATTTTGTATATGTGGCCTAACATAGAAAGTATAATTTTCTAACAAGAACTACTAGTTTGGTTGTGGTGGTTGATAAGCTCAAGGGGTATTCAACAAGTTTATATGTTAAGCAACTAAAGAGATGCTTGAGCAGTTGCAAATCTAGTATTATTATTTTGGGGCATAACATAAAAACTTTATACAAAATTAAACAGAAAAAATAAAGTCAAATAGGAGGTTGGAGATTTAAATGCAAAAAAATAAAAATTTGGGACCTAAATGCTAAAGTCACTAAAGATTGAGGTATTTTGTTGTTAATTACCTAAACTATAACTACATAAGTGCATAATTGAAGTATAGTGGGACATATCTATACATTTACAAAAAGCTAATTAAAAAGTCATAAAAAAATAAAATTTGAAGAGGCACTTGCCCACCTTCATCGTAATGTGTGTCCACCCCCGAGCTTGAGGTATTCGTTTGATGCCTTGTTTTTGACCCAGAGGAAAGTTCCTAATGCCTCTGACACTCTCCATAATCGTTGAAAAATATCCAAGAAAGATTGTTTAGGGTAATACTTTTTTATTTCATGTTGTAGAGTTCAAGCAAAGGAGGAAAAAAAAAATAAGTAAAAAATTATGTTGTGCTTCAATTCCCTAGTGTATTTGTTCCTTTTACTCAACTTTTCTCATTGCTTAGACTATATGTTGTAGTCCACATATTTTGGTTGGAGTAAAGATTAGGACACTAAAATCTTATACTAAAAAATTTCATATAATATTCCCTAATTTACACATGTATGCATGAATAATTTTATAATTATCTAATGAAATCAAAAGACGTTGCTTGACTAAGAACTAATAAACTAGTGGAAAATTATTTTTTTTAGTTTTTCTAGAAGTAATAAATGTATACTAATAATTATACATAGTATAACGTATACGTATATACATTCACAAAATAGACTTCTCATATAAATATAAATAATATATACACAGTCAAAATATGTATAAAATCCTCTATTAGGAAACCACAGTGTCAAAATGCTCATATACACAAACCGTTGTCAGAAAGTCACTGCTTTTCCTCCAAACTTACACATCAATAGTATTATTTGCAATATAAGAATATATATGATTATAGAACTCAGTAAGTAATAAATATAAATGTAATGTGCATATACCAGAGAAGAGATATTCGTACGATTGGGATCCCCGTGTATATTATATTGCTTCACAAGACTGTGAATCATATACTGAGTCACTCAAATAACTAATAGCTAACAGTTAACCATAAGTCATCGTATAGAGGTCTTGAGTCCCAAATACATCTCAAACCCCCTTGTGTACCCTTTGTATACTACAGAAGTTCTCCTCATATCACTATCAGAGTGTTCCCGAAGGAACTAAATAATGTTCTCGAAGGAACCTAATAATGCCCTAGAAGGAATCAGATATTTAGGACTGGCCTATCACACCCTATTCACCAATACTTGTCAGATAATATAAATGCACAACATGTTCATGCTTCACATATGTTAGAATAACATATTGAGATGTTTATGCTTCAGGTATAACATAATAATGGATACAAATTTTCATATAATCTAAGGATTTCATATATTCACAAAAACATACAATTCTTACTTATCTCGATTCTTGGACTTTCATGTGATTTTCTTTAAAATACTCCAGTTCAAGGTATGGATAACGTAACCCTATTATTTTTAAGTAATAAAATTATCTAATCAATATGCATGCGATGCAAAAAAATTATTATATCAATTATTCATTGAAAGTAACTAAATTTCTATTACGTTTCTAGATACGAGAGTCCATAACATCAAATAATTAGGTTAATACAATAACTTGCCCAAATACACTAGTTAAGGACATACAAAGTTAAATAGGCATACACATAGTTATGAAATCTACAAAATAAAAAGTCTAGACTAATACTTTTAATTCAAAAATTCGGTGTAAGCAACCTATCCCACTAAATGTTCACATATAACAAAAACAATAATGGTCAACTTGGTAAACTAGAGTTGATTATAAGCACATACCCGTTATAAAATATAAAATACTCATTACTTAGCTTTACAAGAATTTGCATATAATTCTACCATAGCAAACTAGAAAAGTAAAAGCCCAATTAACTTCAAATTTTTTTATACAACCTCAGTAGGAAGGACTAAAAGAACTCATAGTATATACATATAAATTAATAAGAATAATACTTATCATAACAATCAGCCATCAATTCAACGATCTTTATATATATAGTTGATATTTCTTTTATAAACAAATTTCCAAAAGTAGGAAAACTCACATATTTAACTATAATTATACATAAACTTATATATATACATATATGGCAACAAAGAATTTACAACATTATCAAAAGTAGCGAGTTAAAGGAGAACTTACCTTCTTGTTCTGAAAAAATTAATGGCAGAACAATATCTCTCTTAATTATTCTAAGGAAAGAAATAGAAAATGGGAGAGAAAAGTCGGTGGACTTAGTAGAGCATAACCGAATTAACTTTGTGTGTGGATAGATCGTATATGTAGATGAAGGTACTAACCGACTTAATTATTATATATATACTCATATATTTTTGTATTAAAAAATGTTTTAAACTAATAAAATAATAATAAAATTTCACATAACAATTGAGTAAGGAGATAAAATTATGTCCACTATAATAAATAAGCTTATAAAACAAGAATAAAAATTATATGAGAAATGTAAAGTTTCTTTAATCAATATTTCAATCCAAAATCACTTTAACCATGTAAAAAGAAAAGAAAAAAAATAATATTAATTAATATCAATATACAAATACATAACACCATAAGTTCTTTTTATACATGGCAACTAGTACTAAAGCGCAAATTATGAAATATTCTACTACAAAATTTCATAGAGAGTAAAAGTTAATATTCTTAATGAATTAATAGCGCCAAAACTTAAAATGATAAGAAGATATGATACAAATATTCTAAAACAAGTACTTAAATTTATATGGACACTCACCAATAACATAAACAAAATGTGTTATTATTGGCTCTTTATATTATGTGCAAAATTGTGTATTGTTTGAAAAATTCGAAATATCACATTATACTAACGATGTGATATCATTTTTAGCCACATAATTTTAAATGGTATATTCATATTTTAAAATAAAAAATAGTTGAAATACATGCCATAATATGTGATGTAGTGTGAATTTTTAGTAGAAGATTTTATTATCCTATCAATATTCTTTTTAATTTTGATACTAATTTTCGTTATAATGAGTACGTATTATTTGTCTTTTGCTATTTTGAACTTCTTTGTCTTTAGAGCTCGACATTTTTCACTCATGCTGATCAACTGGGGTGTACCAGGCTTCATCATGGAGTATCAGTATATTCTTTGACGTGTAGATGTAAGATCCTCTAAGATCTTGATCTTTGTTCATTTTCTTGGTTGATATTTCCAATGTCATTTAGCGACCGCAATCCGCAATGCATAAACCGTAAAGCATTGAACGCAGGTAAACACAAATGTACGAGTACTAGTAGTGAATAGAGTCGAGATATTAAAATATGGAGGCCAAAGCCCAAAATGATCCGCCTCTTCTTTTTATTTTTATTTGTCACGTATTAGAAAGGAAAAGACACTCTTAATGAGTATAACTTGAATAGTGTAGCATGTTTGCATGTTAGAGATATGTTATAAACATTATTCATAGCCTCACGTTGTCATCATTCTGTATGGTGTTATGCAAAATTAGAGCAAGGCTAATTATCCTGGACTTGTGAAATTTACGGCTCAATTGTTCTTTCTTTATGGAGAATAGCCATTTTTTTTTAAAAAAAATCTACATTATTTACTAGGGCCTTCACTTGAAAGGAAAAAAACTGATACTGAGCTATGTGGCTCGAGTTGTGTTGCTGACTCGTGATAACAAAACTTTTTTTTCCTATGCATTAGGTAATAACTTTTGTACTTTAAAAGTGGCCATTTTTAACACGAGGACATGACATATGTGCTTTAAAATATGGCTTCGTCGTACTTATATCGGAGTCGAGCTTATACTTCACTACTTTCATTGAGAAGCAAAAGATCCAAGAAGTTTTGAAAGTTGAAAGAAAAAGGGAAAACTAAGAAAGCCCAGATTGGAAACGAACCGTTATACTAGTGATGTCTTTATAGTGACAAGTCATGCTATGTAATATTATATGGTGCCTAACACCACTTGATATGCTAGTTTTTCACTAAATAATTATAATTATAATTCAGGTAGAATTAATGTAAAATTCAATTTATTGATTAGAATCATCTATTTATAAATATACACATTTATAGTATTAGGCACTACTAGTACCTCATAACATTGTTTAAAGTCAAAAGACTAGTTTTTTAATTTTATTTTTCAATAACTATATAACATAATAGAGTAAATTGAAAAGTCGCTAGTTCTTATTGATATTATTGAATTACCTATAGCCCATCTGTCCGTTAATTCCATAAGTATGGAGTATTTTCATCATTCCATGCAATGTAAAGGAAGAGAAATTTTGATTTTCTATGGAAAAACTTCAAAAAATTGAAAAATCCCAAATTTTAATTTTTTTTTAAAAAAATTTGGGATTTATTTAGGAAAATATTATTTTTAAAATATGTATAAAAATACCATTTTTTTTTTTTACAAATTGATAAGAGACATGAAGTAACAAATTTAGTTACCTCAAGTAATTTGATTGATTATCTTACGTAACTCAATTAGTTATCTCGAATGTTTTTGAAGAGTACCAATTTTGAATAAAAAAATGGTTTTTTTAAATATTTTTAGAAAAATTATTATTCTAAACAAACTTTTAAACAACGGTATATTTCTAAATAAATCCGGAATTTTTAAAAAGTTTAACTTATTTGGAATGTTTTAATTTTTCAAACTTTGGGCCTGATTTTTTATTTTTTGTGAGAAGCCCAAGAAAGAACTCCAAATTGTTGGGCTTGGCAAGTGTATTACATGTATATGTATGGGAAATTAACGCGACTAGTTCTATTTTTTTTTGACAAATTGATTTTCTATTCTCTCTCTTTTTTTTTTTTTTAAAATGACTTTTATAGTATGAAATAATGATTTTTTAGTCATTTTTTGAGAGAGAAAAAATAATCGTCGCTAAACTACCATTATGCTATTTTATTCCTTATTATCGGTAGTTATAAATTTGTGACTGAGAGTCACAGTTTATTTTATATCATTACGAATATTATTTGTTGTGTTTGACCATTTGTATCTCTTCTTTTTTCTTCATTGGAATGAAAATAAAGATAGATTAGTCGTATAAAATTCTTTGTAAGAGTGCCTAGTAATTAGGATTATTAGGAGAGAATTCTATAAATAAAATAAAAAAGCCCCAAAAATATGTTGTAACGTATACAGATTTTTCTATTTATTTTTTTGATTAATGGTATTTATTTCTATAATTATTTGATTTGTATTTATTCGTATTATCTTTTTGAGGAAAGATATTTATTAGTATTATATTGAAAATTTTGAAATTGTGTACAACTGCTATTTTTTGAAATAGCGTAAATTTACAGCTTGATTTTGTTTCGGTAATTAATGGTGTATTGTATATAAATAAAATATAATAACTAACGTCAACGATTCTCCCTTTATCTATTTTTTGCATTATTTCTTATTTATTTCTTTTTGTTTTTGTTATGGAAATTCAGAATGAGAATTTAAAATTGAATTCGTTAATGGCTAAAAGCAAACGTATTTTTTGTTAATGCATTGTCATTAGAATGGGCCGAAAGCGCATTGAAAGAAGAGGAAATTAGGGAATACGCGGTCTTTGAGTAAATAATATCAAAAATACGGTGGCTTCTCTTTTTACACATCTTCATACGGCATTGGTTTAGAAAAATGCCATTTCGGCTTTTGGGTTCTCCTCTTCCCCTCACGCACGGTTCACGGATCATTGCCCTTATGTAGCCCCTTGCTGCTCTTCATCAAAACATCCCTGGTCCACTCGTCCCCCTCTACTGAGTTCACACGCCGCGAATTTCGTCGTCGGCGGATTTTCAGTAATTCTCTAGAATTTTCTGGTCATGATCTCTGATTCTGAAGATAATGAAGTAAGCAATATGATGCTGAGTGTTTTCAATGTTGTAGAAAATGAATTTGGTGCTTAAAAAAAAAAAGAGTAAGGTCATATGAGGCGGTTGGGGCTTGAGCAACGACAATACTCTGTTATTGTTTGATTTGGCTAATAAATTTTTGGTAGAGTCTCCATCAATTTAACTGGTGATTTTTCTTTTTAGTTTCTAAGGCTCAATCTATTTGTTTCTGGTCTACTTGCTCTGACTCCGGTTTCTAAAGCAATTTTAGTTTAGCTCCTAATTTGACAATGTCTGTCCATGTGATTAGAACATGTGCGAACATTAGAATACTTTAAGCTTGAGTTCATAGTGTGAATCAATGTATATTTTATTGGTATTTGATCATAATTGTTTTGAAGATTATAGGGTTGTTTTTTTTTTTTTTTTTTGGTTTTTTTGGGTTGATTGCAGATGTTGGTTTATGCTTTTTTTTTTTTTAGCTTCATTTTAGGTGCGTTATTTGTATTTTGACTTACGGTTTCTGGGGTCCAATGTTCAAGTTTTGGAGTTGGCTGGATATGCAGATAACAAGAAGAATAATGTCATTCGAAGATATGTATTGTTAGCTGTGAGGAATAATGAAGAGCTTGGCAAATTGTTTATTGGAGAAAAGTGATATACATGATTTGGAAGAAATAGCTATTTTGGCAAGAAAATAGAATTTTTTATGTATACATTATGCTTTATTTTTTTAGTATTCATGCTTTTGTAAATAAGAATTACGATTGGTTATTCTAGAAAATCTGACTGAAATAATCTTGATAGCCATCTAGATGTAGAAGGTGTTATTAGTGAGGTTCCAAACTGTATTTGATCTGAATTTGATAAGCACCCACGAAGGGAGGTAATTTCTATCATAATGTTCTTGTTTCTGATGCTTATTATATGCTTAATAACATTTTATTCACTGCATTATTAACCTTAATTAGATTCAATTTCATATCTATATTATAAATTTGTTACACATCAATTGTAATTTTTTTTTCCTTTTGAATTCACATGTGTTGATATTCCGAATTAACAAATTTAATATATAGAGATCGGATAATATCTAATAATCAGTCTAGTAACCGATTAGAATTTTGTTTTATGGCAATCGAACCAATCTTGTTTTCATAACCATAGTCTTCTTATTGGTAACCAATAACTGATAGCAAGTAAGTAAGCACCAATGACCAAACTAGTAATAAGTAAGTAGGTATTAATAACCATACTAGTAACTAGTAATTATTGATACCACTATTCTGAAAGCCAGTAACCAAATAATCAATATTCAAAATAATAATTGTTATTGGTTACTAGATTGATTAGTTAATGAGAACTAAAGGAACCATTAACAATCTTCTAAGTGACAATCAATAACTAAATTGATAACTAGTATCTATGTATCAATAATCTGTAACCAATAACTAATAACTAATTTAAACATTAATAACTTCATTTGATTACTGTTACCAATAACCAATCTTTGTAACTGGTATCTACAAGTCCATTTTGAAAGTCGGTAGCTAGATTGGTTCCTAGTCTTATAACTTGTAAATAATATTCAAAGTGGCTAATAACTAAACTGAATAGCAGGGAGAAAAAAAAATAGCTCCTTTTATCCCAAAGGGGAGGGGGAAAAAGGATAAATTAATTAATAAAATGAAAAACAAATACAAAAAAAAAAAGAGGGAGTAGCATGGCTCTATGGAAAAAAAAAGGTGAACAAATTTTAAACAAAGAAAAAAGAAAAGTAGAGAAGCATGGCTCAATTAAATTAGTTGATCTTGTTATTGGTATTAGTAATAAGAACACCTAGTAACTAGTGACTAATAATCATTTACTAATAACACCTAGTAACTAGTGACTAATAATCATATTGGTTAGGAGAAAAAAAACTAAACTAGTAACCAGTGAATAAATTAGTTACTAGTAACTGATAACTAGTCTTGTATTCATAACAAAGTCTTATAAATAATAATTATCAATAAAATTGATATATGGTAATTAGAGCAACCAGTAACCAAGAACTAGTAGCCAGTATCTCGAGTAATTAGTGACCAAATTGGATAATAATAAAAATAAAAAACTGAAATAAATAAAGAAACTAGTAACTAGTGATTAAATTGATAACTAGTAACTAAATTTATTATCTATAAGAAAAGTAACCAGTAGGGAAAAAAAGAGAAAAAAAAGTATCCAGTAGGAAAAATAAGTATCCAATAGGGAAAAAAAAAAAAGTATCTCCTTATACCTAGAAGAACAAAAAAAGAAAAAGAAAAATGATAAGTTAATGCTTCTCCTTATATTTGGAAGAGTGAAAAAAGAAAAGAGAAAATAATAAGTTAATACTTCCTTAAAAAGGAAAAAAATGGTTAGAAGAGAAATACGTTAGTGTAGATAAAATTAAAGGAAAAAAAATGAATGAAAATGGTCTTATTATTGGTACCAGTAACCAAGTTGCTTATCGGTAATGTAAATAAATAAGAATGAAAATGGTCTTATTATTGGTACCAGTAACCAAGTTGCTTATCGGTAATGTAAATAAATAAGATCGACTAATAATTAGTGACTAGTAATCTGATTAGTTAGGAAAAAATAAAAAGATAAATAATTAAATTAAAATCAAACAAGTAACTAGTAATCAAATTAGTAATTAGTTACTAGTAATTAGTCTTGTATTTATAACTAAATCTCGTAAATGGTAATTATTAAGAAAATTGATAACTGGTAGCTACAGTAACTAATAACCAAATTGGTTAGAGATAATTAATAAACAAGAAACTAGTAATTGGTAATCAAAATAACTAATAATCAAATTAATTATTGAAAAAATAAAAAAAATTGAAATAAATAAAGGAGCTAGTAACTAAGTATTGAAAGTGGTCACTGATGATTAGTTATATATGACCATAATCAAAAACTAAATTAGCAATGATAATCAAATCAAAGTAAGCAGTATTAAATTGGTATATAGTAACCAAATTTATTACTAATAAAAAAATAACCAGTAGAAAAAAAAAAAGGGAAAAAAAAGAAAAAAGTCTCTCTAGGAAAAATACAAAAAAAGATAATGATAAGTTAGTGCTTCCTTAAACAGAAACAAAAAGTGTTTAGAAAAAGTGAAGGAAAAAAACATGAATGAAATTAGGTATGAGTGGGTTTTGAACCCCTAGAGGCTAGAAGGTGAGAGAAGCTCTGCTCATTTTTGTGGACTTTGCGTACTGCTTTTATTAAATAAAAACTGTTAATAAAGATGGCAATTTTACCATATTGCCATCGTGCATTTGATATGATACTTTTTAAAATACCATCCGTACACCGTACAAATTTTTTATTATTGTATGTACTTTTATATTTATTTTTATTTTTGAAGGGAAACTCTAGAAAACCCTTGAAAGAGTATGCAAAGCCCAGAATATATGCTGAAGACACATATGAGGCCAACAGGCCCAATATCACAAATCCCGACCCGAAACTCTACAGCTCGCCCGAAGCCTGATACCCAAAAACCCAAAAAATCGAATCATTATCGGTTTCAGTTCTCCACCTCCCCAGACTCGAACCCGAAAACCGGAACCGGAGAATTGCCTGATGTGCACCCCTAACTGGTAGTCATAGTTATATTTTACATCCGACGGAGGTTTTGTGAATGGAGTAGGTGATCAGATTCATGGATATAATCCGACCAAGTTGTATAAAATTATTGTAAGAAAAGTAAAAATATGGCCTATGTCCATTATGTTTTTTTTTTTTTTTTTTTTTTTAAAATTATTACGAGAGAGTGTTAAAGAGATCTGGAGCGTTTTTGAACTCATTTTGAAGTGTGACTGTGGACCTCTATTTATAAAAAGAGAATCACAGTCGTTTACAATTTTATATTATATATTTTTTGACATATTTATCTAAAAATAATACAACCACTTAAATAATTTTCAAAATTCGAATAAATTATCTTAATTCAAATAATAATCATATAGTTGAACCATCTTCCACAAGAATTGTAGAAGGGTGCACATTCCTTCGAGATACTCATTTTTTGAGGTGTCTTTGCTAGCTATACGCAAATAAAAAGGAGTAAGTTGGCTTTCACTTAGTTGAGGTGCTTTTTACAAACTTGCTAATTAAGTTCTTAAGCCAATTTCTAGATGTTACTCTTGATGGGCAAAACTAATGTAGTTGACTAGCTACATAATTCGTACAACTAACTAGCTACACACTTCATGTACCTGACTAGCTACACACGTTTTATGATTCATAACAAGGGAATAGAGTAGAGTCCTCATGTACCTAGTTTTGGTGTAGCTACTAGCATATTTGTGCATTTGTATACATGTAGCTTTTATGCAATTGCACATGTGTAGCTATTGGGGGGCTGCATACCTTGTACTTTTGTTTGTACTCTTTTAAGATGAATAATTTTTTTACTCACAACAATATCGTTACGAATATTATAGTCGCAAATTTTACTTATGGTCACAATTTTGTGACTTATGATTATAGTGTGTTTTATATCGATACAAAGTGAGATCGGGTTATTTGATTTATACATTCTTTACATTTTATATTGATCAGTCACATTATTTGTGCTAATCTTATAAAGGAAGATAAATATTCATATTGGTCAACAATGACATAGTAACTTTTGTATAATACAAATCTAATTTTACAAGAAAAATTATGCCATTTGCTTTAGTAGTAGTTATAAATATAATATTTATAGTCACATAATTTATAACGATCATAATTTTGTATCATGTAACCTTGATTTATGACTGCTAGTCACAAAATTTGCGCCTATCTTACAAAAGTAAAATAAGCCTTGACATTGGATAAAAATGGCTTAATAACATTTCCCTAATACAAATTTAATTTTATAATAAAAAGCATGATATTGTATTTATTAATAGTCATGTTGGTGCAAAATTTCGTCTTGAAACTATTAGCGAGTGCAAGAGCAAAAATTTAGCCACTTGTGGTTACTGAATGCCGAGACCGGATCCCCTCCTTGGGCTAGGTCCAAGCTCGCAAGTGTAAGATATTTAATTTATGATTATAATGTGTTTTACATTGCTATAAAGTGAAAATCAGATTATTTGATTTATACATTTTTTTACATTTTACATTCATCAGTCACATTATTTGTGCCAACTTTACAAAGGAAGATAAATATTCATATTGGCCAATGGCTTAGTAACTTTTGTATAATACAAATCTAATTTTATAAGAAAAATTATACTATTTTTTTTAGTAGTAGTCATAAATGTAATACTTACAATCGCATAATTCATAACAATTATAATTTTATATTGTGTAATTCTAATTTGTAACTGTTAGTAATAAAATTTGTGCTTATCACTATTAACGACATTTTCCTAATACAAATTTAATTTAATAATAAAAATTATGATATTATATTTATTTATAGTCATGATGATGCAAAATTTCTTGGAACTATTAGCGAGTGCAGGAGCAAAAATTTAGCCACCAATGGTTACTGAATGCCGAGCCCGAATCTCCTCTTTGGGCTAGGTCCGATCCCGCAAGTGTAAGATAGCTTCTCTTCTGTCCTTGGAAACCCGAGGTCTACAATATTTGGAGAAGTACTGGGCATTTATGTGGTACCTATCAAAGGCATCCCGATCTTAAGTCAGCAAACATGGGTTATTTGTGAAAGAAAATATCCAAAAGAGAACAACAAATGGAGAATAAATAAGTGTAAAAAAGAAAAAATTTGGACATTTAGGCTTCAGCTACCCTCAAAGTGGTGGTTGAGGGTCTTAAATCTGAAATTTGGTGTGATATTGGACCATTCGATTGTCTTGGGATGGATTGAAAACATCCCAATCCTTGATCTCGGCTAGAAACATCGCATTTAATACAATGAGACCCCTGGTACTCTAGCATTCGTACCTATGGCAGGGAGCTGCAGGCGGCTATCAGGAGATCTATCTAATCATGATCCACAATTCACAGGATTTGGCTACCGTGAGAGTACCTTAAGATAAGCCACACTCCTCTGTTCTCCTACCGTGAGTTTCTTTACACCAAGACAATATGGTCACGGTGGACTTATATCGATACATAGCTCTATTCTTATTCATCTTTCTCATTACTAAACTTGTTTTCCGACGCCATAACCAAAACTCTCCACCAAGTCCTATTTCTCTTCCATTAATCGGCCACCTCCACCTCCTCAAGCAACCACTATACCAAACACTCGAGACTCTCTCCCTCAAACATGGCCCAATTTTTTCTCTTCAATTGGGCTGCCGGACCTATCTCGTCGTATCTTCTCCTTCCGCCGTCCAAGAATGCTTAGCCAAAAACGACGTCGTCTTTGCAAACCGGCCACGTAGCATGGCTAGTGATATTTTTTCGTACAGCTACACTAACTTGGTGTTGGCTCCTTATGGCCAACTGTGGCGAAACCTACGTAAACTCACTACCATCGAACTCTTCTCTCAAATAAGTCTAAAGAAGTTCTCTAAGGTGAGAGAAGAAGAAGTTTCCTCCATTGTTGGGCAAGTATTCAAAAGAATCTCAAGTGGGCAATCCCAAAAGGTGCAACTGAACCAATTTTTCTCAGTCTTGATGTTCAGTATCATGATGAGGATTAGTGTTGGGAAAAGATTGACTGGAGATGAGCAGATCGAAGAATTGAAGGACACCTTCTTTCCCTCTCTGACTTTAACGACTATGTGCGATTATTTACCGATTCTAAGGTGGATTGGTTATAAAGGGTTGCAGAAGAAGATGATAAAGTCGCAGAACAAGAGAGATGAGTTCTTGAGGCGTTGGATTGAGGAAATTCGCCGAAAGAAAACGGGGAACACCGAAAATGTTCCGGTTTCTGAGGAGGAAGTGACTCTAGTTGAAAGGCTTTTGTGGCTTCAGGAATCAGACCCTGAGTTCTGTTCGGAGGATGTGATTAAGAGCCTCGTAGTGGTAAGCATGTAGTAATTTATGTGGAATTGTTTAGATGTTATTCAAGTTGTTATGTTTAATTTAGAGGTCTGTTTTGTTTATTACCAAGACGATCTCTCTGTTTAAGTAGATGTGGGTGGGGTACTTTGATGTAAGAATACGTCCTATTATAGTTACTCTTAATCTTTCTTCATATATAGACTTTTCTTCCAATCTCTAGTAATAACTCTGTCTTAAAATTTCTGAGACTCTGACATCGGTACTTCTTCTTAAGGGAAAATTTTATTATAAGAAACCCTCTAGCACCTTCAAGCCCAAGAAAACAGAACACTATAGTACTGCCAATTTTAACTGTACAAATGGTGGATGAAGGGTTTAGAAGTGGACAGTCTTCTCCTTGGTCTTGTATAAAGTTTTCTATCTCAAACTGGTTTTGATATAAGCAAGAAATACTGTGTTTAATTCAGGTGATATTTATTGCTGGAACTGATACATCCATGAACACCATGGAATGGGCAATGTCACTTCTCCTAAATCATCCACAAGTTCTAGAAAAGCTCAGAAAGGAAATCGACTGCCACGTTGGACATGGTCGCTTGCTCCGGGAATCAGACATTCCCAAGCTTCCATATCTTCGTTGTGTCATCAACGAGACTCTAAGACTATACCCCGTAGTACCGCTTTTGTTACCTCATCTTTCATCAGAAGGTTGCACCGTTGGCGGGTATTACATTCCGCGAGGCACCACTTTGATGGTAAATGCTTGGGCCATTCACAGAGATCCCAAGGTGTGGGATGAGCCCACCGGGTTCAAGCCAGAGAGGTTTGAAGGAATGATTGACAGTGATAGAGAAGGGTTCAATTTTAAGTTCATTCCGTTTGGAGTGGGAAGGAGGGCATGCCCTGGAGAAGGAATGGGATTCCGGACGGTTTCGTTGGCGGTGGGAATGCTAATTCATTGCTTTGATTGGGAGAGGGTTGGCCCGGAAATGGTGGACATGGGGCAAGGCCTTGGGCTTACTCTGTCAAAGAGTAGGCCCCTTGAGGCTTTTTATTGTCCACGGCGTACCATGATTGACTTACTAACTCGACTTTGAGATTATTGTGCTTTGTTAAGTTTGATTTCTGCCCGTCTTTAATTAGACTATTGGCATATATTTGGCATTTTACTTTGTCCTGTGAACATTGGGTGTGAATTATGAGATGTAGCTTTGGAATCAATTGTACGTACACTAGTTTGCGTAATCAGTATTTCTAGAATATTAATTAACTACGGACCTGTAATTAGTTTAACACCGCATGAACGAGATTCGAGGGGTCGTATAAAAGCTCGAGTAATATGGCTTCACCGTGCTGATACTGGAGCCGATCGAGCTTGTACTTCACAACTAGCATTACGAAGCGAAAAATTAAATAGAAGTTTTTTACCATTGAAGTTTGAAAGCAAGTAGTGAATACCAAGAAGCCGCAGACAGAAAAAGAACACGTGATATTAACATCTTTATACGGAGAAGTCACATTTAGTTCTTGCTGCTAATTTTGTAGATCTTATTATATTACAACATGTTGTGTGGTCTAAAATCAATATGATAGTCAATGCCAAGAATGGAAAGTTAGCAACAAGTTGCATATGAATTTTTCTGATCGAAGTGTGACCTTCTCCGAATGAGTTAAGTATGACTAGTATAAAAAAGAATCTAGATCAAATTTCATCAAACGGGTAATCTACAAAGAAAAGGAAACAAGCTTCTGAATGGAAATCGACCAATCATTCTATTTAAGTTATTACTTAGTTATATTGTTACTCGAATTGTATTTTCTAATTACATACTTACCCGATTTCACAATTGGGAAATATTGAGCCACTCTTACCTATATGAAGGGAGCTCTGTGTTGTTGTAAAAAAGAAGAAGAATAAAAAACACACTTCGCTACATTCTGTAATTCTCTCTCTATTCTTACCTTGAGACTTAGAGAAACTCTTGTAATTCTCCAGAAAATAGTGAAGAACAATGGACGTAAGCTCATCTTTTTTGGAAAAATTATTGTCTTCTTATTTGCTTTGATTTATCAACCCTTTTTTACACACAAACCACATATTGAAATTTCCTAAATTCTCTGTTTACAAAACCTCCATCAACAATTGGCGCTAGAAGGAGGGCTATTCCAGCAAAAATTTTGTCAATTTCACTTCTTCAATACCAGAAACACTACCAGAAATGCCAGAACTAGCCAAAACAAACCCCAAAACACTGTTGCTGCATAGGTCAATCCTACCGTGACCGCATCAGAAAATATTATTCAGAGACAGGACCACATGGAGAATGCACTGGTGAACCTTCAGCAAATCACTAATCAGATTAATGATTCTCTATGACAACTTGCTGAGGGATAGATGGTGACTCCACCACAGTACGAACGCCTTAGAGATCATCCTGCTTAACGATCTGAGAGAGGAATTCAGATCCTAGAGACAGGGAACCGCGACTAGCACAAAGCCTAGTAGGAGCGTCATGGAGATCGCACCTCCAAGGGAAAAGGCAAGGTCACAGACTTGTCTCAGGATTCTGGTACTGAGAGTTCGAGCATCGATCGTGATCGTGGACAACCTTCTCAAAGAGCAACCATCAATCGTGATTGTCTAAGCAATGAGCAAAAACGTCAATTGAGGAGCGTCTTTGAAAGGATTAGTAGGGAGTCGAGATAGAATCCTGAGACTTGAGACAATACCTAGAACAACGACGTAGTCATGAGCAATCCATATCGCATCATAGTGACCAAAGTCAATCTTGTCGCACTATTACATTGGAATCTTCACAAAGGTCACAGCAGATCCTACCTGACCAACCTGCCTTATATCGTGAAAACGACCAAAGGCCACCCTTGCCATAAGTAAGAGATAATGCTCTTTTTCCGAACGTTGATGCTCATAATTTGAGAATCGCATTAGATGCACTTGCTGGCTGGGATGATGAGCTCACTGGTGGGTATCGTCAATTGCCATTCAACGAGGAAATTCGAGCTGCTGCCTTACCTGTTGGATTCAAACTTCCCACCATAAACACTTTTGATGGGAAAACTGATCCACAGGATCATATGGACCACTTCAGCGACCTGATGGAACTCTATCGTGTAGATGATCTCGCACGTTATAGATATTTTACTATAACTCTCATAGGAGAAGCGAAGAAGTGGTTCCGAGGACTTGAGTCTGGTTCAATCTCGTCTTGGCAACAACTTCAGACTGCGTTCTTGAGACAATTCTAGGCTGCGAAGAATTTTACTGTTTCACTTGTCAGTATGTTTGCTATTCGGCAAGGTCCGGAGGAAACTCTATGATGTTACCTCAACCGCTTTACCTCAGAGTTGGAAAAGGTCAACAACCCACATGAAGGGGGAGTTTTAACTCTAATGATGGCCGAGGTGCGACCAGAGACTAAACTCTGGGAAGAGTTACTTGATCGAGAATGCAGAACCCTGGAAGACTTCTATCGAAGAGTTGGTCGGCATCTAAGGGTAGAATTCTCACGCGAGAATCTTTATAAGACGAAAAAGGAAGGAGGAAAAGATGCTGTTAAAGATGCAACCATGACCAACAATAATAATAACAAGAAGTCAAACAGAAGGAATAACGAATATTCAACTGAGAAGCAGCTCAAACAGAAAAAACAGGAGATTCCAAGACCTCCCATGAGATTCAACAACTATACTGAACAAAACATACCCATAGATCATATCTATATGGTCACAAATCAGCAGGAGCGATATCGTCAATCGGAACCGATAAAACGGGATAGAGCGAGGTATGATCCCAACAAATTCTGCCAGTATCACAATGACATTGGACATGATACCAATAACTGCTTTGTCTTGAAGGATGAAATCAAAAGATTAATTAAAGAAGGGCGGCTGCGGCAGTACACAGGCTAGAACAATGAAAGGTGAGAAGAAAACCAACAACGACCTCAAGAAATTCAATGCGAAGTGCGAACTATTTTTGGAGGACCGTATGTTGGTAGAGATTCGAAGAGGGCACAAGATAGGTATGCACGAGAAGCTCGACAGTAGCCGTTGACCAATGTAATGCACCTTGAGCAGCGACCACAAATGCTTCAACGGGTACTGGATATGGATATTACCTTCACGTAGCAGGATGCAAGGGAGGTCTATTATCCACATAATGATGCATTGGTTATAAAGATCAACTGTGGAAGCATGCAGTTATGGCGAGTATTGGTCGATAATGGAAGTGCTGTCGACATCCTGTACTATGACGCCATCAAGAAGATGAGGTTGAGTAAAAGCAACCTAAAGTCCGCTGTCACTCCACTTTACAGATTTACTAGTAACAACATAATTCCTAGGGGCATGATTGAGTTAATGGTCAACGTTGGAACTTATCCTAGTGTTTCAACGGTAATGACTTAATTCTTGGTTGTAGATTGCCCCTCTGCATTCAATGCCATACAAGGAAGACCAACACAGAGGGAACTTCGAGCAGTCACTTCAATTTACTACCTCGCTATGAAGTTCCTGACTCAACATAGAGTAGGCGAAGTGCGAGGCAACCAATATGACGCGCGGACTTGTTATAATAATTCTTTAAAGCACGCAACAAAAGATGTGACACCTTGCACAATGATGGTCCAGCTATAAGGAAAAATGTCAAGTGAAGCGTCAATCGAAGACCTCGACCCTCGAGAAATTGATGGAGAGGTCAAGGCTGGACCTATTAAAGACTTGGAAGATTTGTCGATTGACAGGTCTTCGAAGGTTCTAAAAATCGGAGCGAAGCTTCAAGAACCTATGCAAACTTAATTGGTTGCTTTTCTGAAATCAAACTCGGATATATTTGCATGGCGACATTCGAACATGATGGGGATTGATCCGAATATCATGTGCCATTGCCTTAACATAGATACAACAAAGAAGCCTGTACGACAGAAAAGAAGTGCCATGAATCTAGAACACTACATCGCATTGAAAGAAGAGGTAGAGAAGTTGCTCAAAATTGGATTCATCAGGGAATATTTTTATCCGAACAGGCTTGCAAACCCGGTTTTGGTAAAGAAACTCAATGGGAAGTGGAGAACTTGCATCGATTTCACCGACCTCAACAAAGCATGCCCGAAGGATAGTTTTCCCCTTTCAAGAATTGACCAGCTTGTAGATGTGATGTCGGGGTATGAACTCTTAAGCTTTATGAAAGCATATTCTGGATACAATCAAATCCCCATGTACGAGCTAGATGAGGAGCATACCTCATTTATCACTGATCGAGGATTATACCGTTACAAGAAGATGCCCTTTGGACTCATCAACGCAGGAGCAACTTATCAGCGTCTTGCAAAACAAATTGGCAAGATAATGAAGGTATATATTGATGACATATTGGTAAAGTCAAAGAAAGCTGAAGATCACGTCAAGCACCTTGATGAGATGTTCAAAATTCTTCAGAAATATTAGATGAAGCTGAACCCCCAGAGGTGCACATTCAGAGTAGGATCTGGTAAATTCCTGGGGTTCATAGTCAATCAGCGAGGTATTGAAGCTAACCCTCAGAAGATACAAGCACTAATTGATATGTGATCCCCTTGCAAACCCAAAGATATTCAGAGCCTGGCGGGAAGAGTGGCTGGACTGAGTCGATTCGTATGCAGGTCAACTAATAAATGCCAACTATTCTTTGAAGTATTAAAAGATTCAAAGAAGTTCGAGTGGACAGAAAAATGCGAGTAAGTGTTTCAAAAATGAAAACAAAACTTGGGTTTTCCTCCACTCTTGTCGAAGCCAAACCCGGGGAAAAAGTTATACTTATATCTCGCTATTTGCAAATATGCGACAAGTGCTGTGTTAATTCAAGAAGAAGAAAATATACAGCGACCTATATATTACATAAGTAAAAGATTGCTTGATGCCGAAACAAGATATCCAGAGATGGAGAAGTTGGTATTAGCACTCATCGTCGCATCGAGGAAGCTTCGACCTTATTTTCATGTGCACTCCATCGAAGTTTTCACAAATTTTCCATTAAAATAGGTTCTGCAAAAACCTGAGGCTTCAGGACGACTACTTAAGTAGGCCGTTGAGTTGAGTCAATTTGA